>JAVANC010000012.1:40884003-40975215 GCA_033319125.1 Parnassius glacialis | reverse complement strand
ACTGAGCCGTCAAATTAGGATCATAAATTAACATTATGGATGTAAGTCAACATCATGCTTGTAGTTTACCATGGTATTTCAGGCCTTAGACCCATACGTACTTAATCTATAGATTAAGACATAGCGTAATTTTATTTAGTTTTAGCTTTTTCATTACCTATCATCGTCATCATCACCATGAGGACTCATCACCAGTCTACTAGTGAACATGGACCTTCCGGAAATGCAACAAATTACGGTCCTGGTCACCTGCATTCACAACGGCTATAATATATTAGTATATTATCAACGTTATATTCTGCATTGTGTTTGTGCCTAGTAATTTTACCCCTTGCCTTTTTTATCCAGTAAAAGGTAAGTGGTAAGTATTAGCACACTCACTACTTAGCATTTATATGGAGGATTCGTATCCTCCATATAAATGATCTCAGCTCATATATAGCTCTCATGAGCAAGTGAAATTAATTGCAGGTTATAATATGTTTCCTTTTAGATGTAAGAGTGACAACATATCTGCGGTGTTGTTTATTTAAAGTTAGTCAATAGTCAGTGCGTTTTTGTTGTTTTTCTTTTCTTTTATTTATGCGCATGCAATAAAGTATATTTCATTCATTCATCCAATGCACTGCAATAGACACTTATTATCAGATCAACGTTGAGATCCTCCTGCTTTTTAAGTCGCTTGGAAATAATACTTTTTTGTCTTCAAACTTAACATATTTGCTTATCGCATCTTTATATATATAAACTTCTTCTGCCCGTGTCTATGACTGATATCTTTGATGAAAATTTGTGTATGTGTGATTAAGTGGATTCGAAAATGGTTCAGATTCACAATTGAGCCCGGTAGGTGGTGCTTTTTTCTTGGATTGGGCGCTGTCGTTGAGATTTAGAAATTACCAGTGCGACGTCGGGGCGTAACGCTAGCCTTATTATACTGCCGTAAATTAAAATACACACACAAGCTTAACTACAAGTTTATTTATACATTAAATAAACACAAGCTATGTGCGCCTCACTTTTGAGCACAGTTCGATTAACGAGAGGATTTTGGAGCAATTAGCCAACTGCACTTTTCTAGTGAGTTTTTCTTTCAGCTCATTCCAAAGTGGTGCCACCTTGGCGTCAGACAAAGTCATGAATGCTCTCATTAGTTCGGTGCACTGCTCTAGAGCGTATAGGCGGTCATCATATATCCTCGAATTTTATTTTTATTTTTTTTTAGACATGCAAGGTTTCTCTTAAAGTCACAATTAATAATTTCATTGGCAAGCGGGTATCGGACCCGAGTGGCTTGTGTAGTTCGAAACTACTATTAGTCCAGGAGGAGTTGGTGCATGCATAATGAAAATTATTTCACCTCAATTTTTTATGCGATTCTTCTCAAATTGTCCTACTGATGATATAAATGCATATATCCATGGGGAAACCCGTTGGCATATTGTTTAAACCGATTTTTTTTTTCAGTTTGAAAGGATTTGTTATTTTCAAACGGGACCACTTTATTATATTTTTTATGAAATGCCAATAAAGAAGGTCCTATTACTGTTTACGATATAGTTAATATTTTCGAAGTTATAAATTTTTAAAGGTTTAAAAAAACCACTAATTCTTGTTATTAAAATAAATTCCGGCTAATAAATTATCCCCTTTGTGTCAAATTTTCTTAAAGGGAATATCTGTCAAAATAGCGAATGTCATCTGTTTCCCGCGGTGCAAGCCTTATGTTTTATTCCATTACGTGGGAATAATGACATCGCTTATACAATGAATTATAATAAAACCTATATAAAAATATATATAATATAATACAACGCCTGTAATAATTACTCACATCTTACTTGAAGCGTAACTGAGTTACTGGTAGCACTGCCTTCGCTGTTGTAAGCAAGACAACTGTAGTCACCCGATGATGAACGGTTTACTCCTTGAAGAATCAAAGTTTGATCACTAATGATAATACCTGAACTAGAAATTTGTTGTATTTCTTTCGCCTGCAAATAATTTTATATTAAAAAATAAACTTGTTTTTTTGTCAAACTCTCGAGATTGTCGAATTTTAAACTGCAAGCGTTTCTCTTGTGTTTTCGTAGATTTTAGCATTTTGACGATATTTGACATGATACCAGTGATTATATCTAACAAAATTCAAGAGAGGCACGTGTTGTTTTAAATTAAACTATCTGTAAACTGTCTAACATGTTCGCACTAACGACATTATTGATAATTTGTTATAAGCATATTTTGCCTTATAAAATCAGTATGAAATTTATTATGCATATAATATTGATATGTAAACTGGAGTTTTGTCATAGTCCGTGTGTAAAAAGATCAAGTGTGTACAAAAACCAAGACCATGAATCGTTACGGTTAATTTCCATGATGAGTCTACCATAAATCCACTGCTGAACATAGGCCTCCTCTATTTTGTCACTTCATCTAGTGAGGTTTCTCTAGTAACGAGGATATTCACAGCAAAGCAAGAGTAACTGACATACACCAGAGAATGCTGAAGTAGCAATGGGCGAACGATATAGCTCGAGAAACTCTTCGAGGAAAGAGGGAAACAAACCAAGAAAAGGGCAGCAGCGTTTTGCCAAAGAATAAAAAGTGCTGTTGCAAACCCGCCTGGCAATAGTGGAAACAATATAGCAATGTCCCCACCATTAGGCTATTTATAGAGGCGTATATTCGGCATTGACATTTGATAGGCTGTAGCAGGACATCTAAAAATAGAACACTAGTAAGTACATCTGAATCGAATGACACATCAGATCCCCGAAGTAACTTACTCGTAACACTTAACACAAACAATTTTATAAAAAGCGACATTACCCCTTTGTACCATGTGAGTCGCGTCACCTTAGGATTTGCTTTGACGTTGCACTCAAAATAAACATCTTCGCCTTCCTTAATATGATCTGGATTTAGGGTTGAACCCATTTTCAACGTCACAATGGGCACATCTGGAAACCACGGAGATATTAAAAAAACATTATCAGTAAACATTGTATATATAGGATATTTTATTGCAAATCACTTAAATATGTAGGAGTAGTTCAAAAAATAATTTAGATAAAAAAGAAAAGCATATTTTTTATTTATTTATCAGAAGTACCAACGATTAATGCATCTACACCTTGAAAATTTACGGTAGTCTTATTTCTAAACTTTAAAGGTAATAACACTTATAAAAGTTTTTTTTATAGGAAAGGTGGCAAACGAACATACGGCTCAAATGATGGTAATTGATTACCGCCGCTTATGAACAACTGCAACATTAGGGGAATCGCAGATGCGTTGCCGGCCTTTTAAAAAGAAGGACGCTTTTTTCTTCAGGATCCCTAAGTCGTATCGTATCGTAGGAAAAATTTCTGGTACTAGTCGATTCCACAAAGAAGTAGTTCAAGGAAGAAAACTTCTTTTAAATCCCACAGTGGTGAACCGCAAGTCATCCAAATGGTATGGATGGAATCGCGAGTTTTGTCGCAATGTGCAATGGTGAAATTGTGCGGCTGGAATTAGTCCTAACAATTCCTCAGGGCACTCTCCGTGGTAAATGCGATAAAATACGAATACTGGTACTGCGAAGAGATGCAATATCTCTTCGCAGTACCAGTAAGTCAAGCCGATCGGAAAGAGTTTGGTCACCGACGCTTCGAACAGCTCTGCGCTGGATGCGATCAAATGGAAGGAGCTGGCACTGGGGAGCCCCAACACAGAGATGGGTACAGTATTCCACGTGCGGCCGAACCTGCTCCTTGTAAAGTTTCAGGCGGTATGCCGGCATGAAATACTGTCCCGCTCTGCTGAGTACTCCCAGGTTTTGTACAATTTAGTATTATATACTTAACCACTATACTACCGAGGTTTTACGTGGTAGAGCCATGCTGCAGCTATATTAGTAGTATAGTTGTAGCACGAAAGGGTCGGCTCGACCGGGGAAGGACCACGCTCTCACAGAATACCAGCGTCAAATAGCAGCTTAACACTGCTGTGTTTCGTGTGGTGAGTGTAGAGAACCGGATACTCATTTTACGGGAAACGAGGCATTCTATCTTTGTCCTCACGGGTGGCAACGCATCTGCATTTTGATTCGCAAACGAGGACAAATGTAGATGTCTATGGGCCACAGCAGCCGCTTACCATCAGGTGGACTGTGTGCTCGTTTGTCACCCTATACTATAAAAAAATATACTTAACCTAAAGTACAATCAAATCTGGCAACTTTATCAATGGAAGTTAACTTTTCCAGGTAAATAGGTACAAAATTGTGATTAACACGGACAACGTAACGTTTTTAGAGATATGTAATTTTTGGATGAAAATTTAATAACTAATTTACAGTATTGTTTTCGATATGGCAACACGCTTGGGTATTCCGGTATTTTGTTTTAACGGGGAATTGTGCCGGTGGCGTAACCTCCTTGTACAGAGCTCCAGAACTTTTGTTGATTTTGTTTGAAATACTGAATGTAGGTATCGACATCTTTGAAATAACGTAATATTAATAGTAAGGAAATGCAAAATTTCATTTCTAACATGGTAGTCTCAACATTTATCCATAAAACTGAATTAGCAAAGTTACCATACTAGTGATACCACGATGTAACGATTACTTTACCGTGCTTTATTACAACTAAGAGTCATCATTTTCAACCTATATTTTTACCCGAATACGGCGATGCAAAAAAAGGGTACTGTACTTAACAATCTAATCTGTAAGATGTTTCCTTGTAGCAACCTATTAGATCGATTTTACCAAATGAGTTATCAATCTATTCATCTTTATCGCAAGTGAAGGAATTGAAAAGAGAAATCTTTATTTTTATCTAAATTTTTTATACGACTCAGTATTTTTCATATTTTCAACTTATTGTGTTGATTCATTTGCACTCAAAGAAGAGTGTTGTTTTTAATAATTATGAGTTTTGTGCTATTTGTCGGAAAACAATATTTAGGTTGGATACAATTATTTTTTCACCTGATCATAATAAAATGATGATAATGGCTAATAAACAAACAATAGTTAAAAAAAAACTAAAAACATACGCTATTGTAGATAACCGAACTAAAAATTAGAAAATAATTTTCAATAGGTTTAAAATAAGAAAATCATCATCATCATCATCACAGCCCTTCACAAGTCCACTGCTGAAGATAGGCCTCCCCTAAGGAATGCCACAAAGCATGGTCATGAGCCACCTGTATCCACCGACTTACTGCATATCTTAACAGGTCGTCACTCCACCTAGTGGGGGGACGCTCTACACTTCGCCTTCCGGTACGAGGCTGCCACTCGAGAACCCTTTTTCCCCATCGAATGTCGGTTCTTCGAGCTATATGGCCGGCCCATTGCCACTTCAGCTTACTAATCCGTTGGGCTATGTCTGTCACTCTGGTTCTACTGCGGTTATCCTCATTTTTAAGTTTATCACGCAGAGAAACTCCGAGCATAGTCCTCTCCATAGCTCGCTGAGCGACCTTGAGCTTCCTCATCCGGCCAGCAGTAATAGACCACGTCTCATATCCGCAAGTCATTACTGGCAACACGCACTGGTTGTACAATTTCGTTTTCAGGTTTTGAGGTATGTCTAACGATTAGATGTGTCGTAGTTTCCCGAACGCTGCCCATCCGAGTTGAATCCGTCGATTGACGTCTCGGTCAAAGCTGGACTTACCTAGTCGGACTATTTTTCCCAGGTAAACATACTCGTCAACAACTTCGAGCTTAGTGCTCCCAACAAATACCGGCATAGGTGTGACATGGACGTTAAACATGATCTTTGTTTTGTCCATGTTCATCTTAAGACCTATCTGTTAGGAGACACTATTGAAGTCATTAAGCATAGTGCGTAGATCCTCCAGCAATTCTGCCATAAGGACTATATCGTCGGCAAATCGAGGGTGAGTGATGTACTCGGCACTGATGTTGATACCGTATCCTTTCCAGTCCAGAAGCTTGAAAACGTCTTTCAATGCAGCGGTGAAAAGTTTCGGGGATATAACGTCACCCTGTCTTACACCTCTGCAATTGCAATGCAATTGGATAGGTTTTGTACTCTGGTTCTGTATTCGATTAGCCATCGTAGTCCTACAGTACAAGCACTTCAAAACTTCGATATACCGATAGTCAAGTTGGCACCGCTGAAGGGACTGCAGCACCGCCCAAATTTCTACGGAATCAAAGGCTTTCTCATAGGCTACATACGCCAGACATAGTGGCAAATTGTACTCCTCGGACTTCTGTACAATTTGCCGAAGGGTATGTATGTGGTCTATGGTGCTAAAGCCCTTTCGGAAACCGGCTAGTTCGGGAGGCTGGAATTCGTCAAGTCCGCGTGCGAGACGATTCGTAATGACTCTCGAAAACAGCACGTAGACGCGGCTCAGAAGGGAAACCGGCCTGTAGTTCTTCAAGAGAGCATTGTCTTTTTTTTTGTAGAACAAGACCACCATACTTCTGCTCCACGCCTCCGATGTGGTGCCACCATGGAGGACGGAATTAAAGAGCTTCTGAAGGATTTCAAGTACCGGTTTTTCACCCACTTTTCAACTCCGTTGTAATTTCATCCTCGCCTGGGCCCTTGCCGTTTATAAGGTGCTAGAGAGCCATTCTAATCTCGCTCATACTGATGTCCGGGTAATCATCGGAATAATGTCGGATAAGACTCATTCTTGTATCGTTACTCACACTTGCGTGTGGCTCCAACGATGACGTGTGCAGCTGCCCATAGAACCTCTCAATCTCACTCGAAATCTAGGGTGTCCTAGAAATGACGTTGCCATATTCGGTCTTCAGCTTCGACAGTTGGCTCTTTCTGGCAGACAGATCTCTAGCAAAGACTTTGAAGCTTTGGTTGCGTTTAATCGCTTCTTTAATACGAGCAGTATTAAAGTTGCGAAAGTCCCGCCGCATGCATTTGGAGATCTGTCTGTTCAGTTGCCTGTATGCTGTCAAATCTGTTGAAGAATGTAGCTTTATGTCCCGTCAAACAGCCATAAGATTAAGAGGGGGCGGGTCTTGCAAAACTTAGCTCCGACCGCATGGACAGTTTCCACGAGCTTGTCTTTCAAATCTTCCACTTCAATGCAGTCTTCTTGGCACTGAAAACGATTATGTAACTCGAGCTGAAAGGTTTCGGGACCCTGGATTAGAGCACGAGGGGGACGGAGCGTTGACTTCATTAGACGAAACATCTCCAACTTAACGTTTAGGTTCAGTGTGGCTCTAACCATTCGGTGATCGCTGCCGGTTTTCACCCTCGCGATTACTGAGACATCACTGAACTATTGGGGTCTGGTCGTCATAATGAATTCAACCTCATTTTTTGTCGAACCGTCAGGGCTCGACCAGGTCTACTTCCTGTGGGGCCGCTGTTGGAAGAAAGAGTTCATCATAAAGCGTCCCTCGTTCTCCATGAAGTTGCTGCTGGCCCCGTGAGTTCCGTTGGCCTATTCCAAATTTCCCTACTTTCAGCTCACCGTTGTTTCTTGTGCCTAGTTTTGCGTAGAAGTCTCCCACTAAAACTGTACAGTGGGTTTTGCAGGAATGCATAGCTCTAGAGATATCCTCATACATTTCCTCCACCTCCTCATCGGGATGTGCCGAGATAGGTTCGTAAACCTATATGACCTTTAGCGAATACCGTTTGGTGATTCTGAGTATAAGGTACGCCACCCCGTCGATCGACACACTCCCAATTTTTACAACGTTGTTAACCAGAGACTTATGAACGATGAATCCGACACCTCCTTAGTACAAATGGTCACCCTCTCGGTGATAGAGTAAGTTGCTGGATTCGAGGATTACCGTGTCTTCCTCCTGTCTTCAGACTTCGGATAATCCTTTAATATGCCAGCGCAACTTCTCTATCTCTTCTTCTAGTTTCAGGATCTTCTCATCAGTCCTCAGGGTACGTGCGTTATATGTTGCCAGGTCGAGTCGTCGTAGGTGGCAACCGAACCTCCACCGGAAATTTTTAGCACCACCTGCCCCGCTGGTACCATGATCGCCACTGTAGCCAGGAATAGCGGGGCCACCGGGGACTGGGGGTCGTCTCTTCGTTACTCTCATGGGAGGTATATTGCCATAGTTGCCACGCTTGGTGAGCGGGTTGGCAACCGCAGTTTTTATTACTGTTTTGCTATTATCAGAAAGATGCTGCTGCCCATCCTCTGCCTCATTTTCCCTCTGTCGTCTCTTACAACACCCACGGGAAGAGATAGGGTAGTGAGTATTCTTTCCCGCCACTATACAGGGTAAATAAGAAAATAAGTCGAATAAGAAAATAGTTATGAACACAAAAAAAATTAATCGTATGGTGAGTGTTTTTTTTAGTAGGATTAGTTTGACAAACGAGCACACAGTCCACCTGATGGTAAGTGGTTGCTGTGGTGCATAGACATCTACATCTATCCTCGTTTGCGAATCAAAATGCAGATGCGTTTTCACCCGTGAGGAATAAGATGGAATGCCTCTTTTCCAGTAAAAAGGGTCTCCGGTTCTCTACACTCAACATACGAAACACAGCAGTTTTAAGCTGCTATTTTACGCTGGCATTCTGTAAGAGCGTGGTCCTACCCATTTGTGCTACAACTATACTACTAATATAGCTGCAGCATAGTTCTACCACCAATAAGTGTAGGAAAACGCAGACAATTTTTACTGGAAAAGAGGCATTGTCTTAGTCCTCACGGGTAACATTTCAATTCTTTATTGAGGATAAATGAAAACAAATTTTACGGACAAATTTTTCGCATTTAATTTAACTTATTACACTTAGCTTTTAAATCTCCGACGTTTCATGTGCTTTAAGGCGCACGTGGTCACAGAGGGAATTAAAATGTTTGACGTTCCAATTGATACGTTAACGCGGGCTACCTAAGTAAAATTAAATGCGATAGAATCCATAAAATTAGATTTATTCAATATCACGGAAACTTATTCGCACGGCTTAGGAATTTTAATGAATAAAACCGATTTGATATTTATAAGTTTCCAACACCATTCATAGGCAAATACGATAACAAAATTAAATGCGTAATAAGAAATAAAGCAAGATTTATACCAGCTTAATTAATTTCACTTACAAATTACCCATAGTAATGCTTCATTGATCTATTTTTTATAGGAGGGGGCAAACAAGCATGCAGCTCAGCTGATGGTAAGTAACTACCGCCGCCCATTAACAACTGCAACCCCAGAGGGACCAGGGGAATTGTAAATAAGTTGCCGGCCTTATAAAAAGGAGTAAGCTCTTTTCTTAAAGTCATATCGGTCCGGTATGAGAAATACATTACCATGTATATCTTGACTGACATAGCTCTTGAAAGACACTATTTTGTCAATATTTAAAAGAAAAACTTTAAACCAAACCAAACGGTCTAAGGTGTCCCATTGCGAGGTTTTAAAAATTTTAGATTTAATAAAAACTTTCTTACTTCATTTCTAAAATAACTGTTGTTACATTGAACTTATATCAACAAGTATAGTTTGACATTAAATTTAACCAATTCTCGCCTTATTTATATTTTAAATTTCAATATTTTAAACATAATAAATTCAACGCAGCTAAAAAAAAAATACATTTTTCTCTCTAATGTTCTGTAGAAACGAAATATTCGTAATGTAAAAGAGCGGAATTCTTTTCACATTTATTTTAACAATTCTGTATCCGATAAAATGTTCGAGCTGCGGTTAAAAAACGAGCCCTCGGGGAACAATAAAGATCAGAAAATTTCCGATTGTGCCTACAACTGATTTCGTTAAGAACTAATTATCATGAGCAATTCGGATATGCCGATAAAATAAATTATGAGTTAAATTTGGAATACGAAAATTTTGTGGATTTATATCTGAAGATTGATGATTTTTTT
Organism: Parnassius glacialis; assembly: GCA_033319125.1. Taxonomy (NCBI): domain Eukaryota; kingdom Metazoa; phylum Arthropoda; class Insecta; order Lepidoptera; family Papilionidae; genus Parnassius; species Parnassius glacialis. The sequence goes on along the minus strand of JAVANC010000012.1, from coordinate 40,965,336 downwards.
TAAATTCATTGTTTTTTGATTATTAAACTTAGACGACGCAAACAAATTGCTTTGTCAAATAGAAAGAAGCGAACGAGAAAAGAGTGACAAAGCAAATTTATGCTGTAGAAGTGAATAGCAGAGTCAGCATGATCTAAACGAAAGCTTATCGACCAAATGGCGATATATTGAAGATGGGCCGGAGTAACAGTACCCTTAACCGACGAGCATATATGCGTGGGTATATGAATCTAAAAAAGACGAGAGAGATGTGTCAGGATCATGACAAATGGAAGTCCATAGTCTATGTCTGCCCTTCTGGGTGATAACCGTGAGTGTTTCTGACGCAAATAAAATGAGAACTCTAGTAAACAGTACCTCCACTGCAAAACTGGAAAATGTAGGAGCCATTCCCGCCGTATGCAAATATTCGTATTATGCTCATCTGCCATATTTATAAAGTAAACGTTTCAGAATATTATACTATCAACATTAACTTACGCTAAAATATTTACTTAAACTAACTTTACTCGTATTTTAAATTACACAAATGAAACTCTTTATTAACATTAACTTCAGATAGAATATTAAATTAACTGTAACTAATAAGCAAGTCAGTAAATACAAATAATGTTTATATCTTGCTTATGAATATCTTAAGAACTTAAATTAAAGTCACATTAATAATATCTTTTAAATCTGTGATATGCTAGAAATCATTACACAATAGAGCTATGCCTGAAGATGTATAAGGAAATACTGCCAAATTAAAATTATCTTTTCTTATTCAATCTTTATCGACTCATTAACGTTCACTATTGGACATGATCCTCACCTAATGTCGGAGGAAATTGTTTTAATCGTCACACTTGGCAATTGGAATGGCGATTATAGATCAACGTCTTGCACCTTTGGCACTTCTTACCGTCACAGGTCCAGCATTAAGATGGCTATATCGCCATATCTCGTAAGCCATGAAATAAGGAAGAAAACGAAACGCCACTCTTTTGTAATACGCATTATAAACAACTAATCAAACAGTTTTGGTTCTGAATGCGTGTATGTCAACAACAAAGGAGTTGAAACCTGCCGTGAGTCTGGTTATACGATGACAAAAAGAGAGGGAGGTATTTTAGTCATATAATATGATACTATTTTCACATATTTTGCTTAGTTTGAAGATGGTAGTAAGTGTTCATGAGCTGCAGTAACCAACTTACCTGTGTGGATTGTGTGTTCTTTTTTAATTTATTTTTAACAGTGGTAGAGCCACGCGGCAGCTTTTCTGTCGCACGGATGGGCCAGCTCGAACCGGGGTGGTACCACGACCTCACAGAAAACCAGCGTAAAGTAGAGGTTTACCTTTGCGTTTCGCTTGGTGAGTGCAGGTGGCCGGAGGCCCTTTTTACTGGAAATGAGGCATTCCATCTTAGTCCTCACGGGTGACAACGCATCTACATTTTGATTTGTAATCGAGGATAGATGTAGATGTCTATGGGCCGCAGCAACCACTTACCATCAGGTGGACTGTGTGCTCGTTTGTCACCCTTATCCTATAAAAAAAAAAATTTATAAACACATGTGCAATAATTAGTAGTTAATTTGGTACAAAATAATCAGAAAATAATAGGCGTGTGTGTAGATTCCAGCACTTCATAAAATAATAATATTATATCAAGTGCTGGTACCTAGACACAAGGCTATCTGTCAGTCAAACTCGGAAAAAAAGGGCGACGCACCGGCAGTGTGAATTTTTAAACGATCCATTTCTAGCCACTTTCGAACTCCCCATAACTCAAAAACTATTATACCTAAACTTTTTATAGAATAAGAGTTACAAATGAGCACACAGGTCACCTGCTAGTAATTGAAAAGATTGGTCTATAAATGGCTACCTATATATATATATATATATATATATATATATATATATATATATATAATCTATTCTAGATTAAGAATTTAATTGAGTTAAGAGAGAAGTTTATTGAGGATAGATGTAGATGTCTATGGGCCGCAGCAACCACTTCCCATCAGGTGGACTGTGTGCTCGTTTGTCACCCTTATCCTATAAAAAAAAAAGAATCAAAATGCATGCGTCATAAACACTCAGATGCCCTCGATGCCAGTAAAAAGTGTCTCCAAATCTCTACACTTACCATGCCAAGCAAAACAGTATTAAGCTGCTATTTTACGCTGGTATTTTTTGAAAGTGTGGCCTTCCCCGTTAGAGCCGACCCATTCGTGCTACAATAGCTATATATATACTTATTCTATAAAAAGCTTATTTTATATTTACTACAACTGCGGACTTTCAAACCTTGGTATTTTGTTTAAATCTCCCTATTGTACATATTGTTTATCTTATTATCTGCTTTTTTAGGCAAATTGTGAGCTGGGTAAAGTCTATATATAGTCAATATTATTTATTTTGCTCTCGCTCTATATATATATATACACTTATTCTATAAAATTCTATATATACTAGCTCGCCAGGCAGACGTTGTTCTGCGACCCTTCCTATAAAACGACGACCCTTCCTATAAAAATCCTTAAATTCGCAATAAAAATTTTGAGGGTAATTTATCGGGATATAAACTATCCTATCTCTAAAGTTGGACCAAAATGCACATAGTGTACAAAATTTTATTGAAATTAGTTCAGTAGTTTAGGAATCCATCGCGGACAAACAACGTGACACGTAATTTTATATATAAAGATATATACTACCTGGCCAGGCAGACGTTGTTCTGGCCTTTTTGACGACCCTTCATATAAAAAATCCTTAAATTCGTAATAAAAAAATATTGAGCGTCATTTATCAGGATCAAAACTATTCTATTTTTCAAGTTGAACCAAACTGCATAGAGTGTGCAAAATTTCATTGAAATCAGTTAAGTAGTTTAGGAGTTCATCGCAGGCAAACAACGTGACACGTAATTTTTATATATAAAGATATATACATATACATTAAATATAGCCACGCTGCAGCATGACTCTACCACTTAAAACACACTTGTAATTTTGCATATCTATTAAGGACGAATCGGTATTCAATTTATGAAAGTTGTTAAATTATTAATCGTATTTAGCTTAGTCCAAACCGAGAGCAAAATAAATAATATTGACTATATATAGACTTTACCCAGCTTGCAATTTTCTTAAAAAAGCAGATAATAAGATATACAATATCTACAATAGGGAGACTTAAACAAAATATCAAGGTTTGAAAGTCCGCAGTAGTGGTAAATATAAAATAATTATTTGTATTTTAATTTATTCAACTGTTATTTTGTTTACAAACATAAGTAAAAGCAGCTCAATGGATTATCGATTCTATGTTGAGAGATTATGTTTATTACGCGGCACGTCGTCTTTTCATTAATTAATGAAAGTCCGATTACACCTGGAGCTCAAAATGATCATTAAGTACCTACGCTAGAAATTGTTTCCCTAGATTGCCTGCTCCTACACTTTAACAAATGTCCTGCATTTTGAGAGCCACTTAACAGTATTACAAATGCTTAACATATTTAAGAACAGGATATAAATTTACAAGTAAATTTATGATTATAATTTTTTTTTGTGTTGTTTCATTGCCTTGTTGTGGCTTTTTATCCACCACCCAGTTTCATCTTGTGAGTATTGTAAGTGACAGCTATTGTAATAAAAATCGCTGATATTCCGATAAATGGCACGGTATTACTTACTATTTAGTGTAATAATCATCATCATGCCATCTCGTCACAAGTTTACAGCTGAACATAGGCCTCACCCACGGAACGCCACAAAATAAGGTGCTGAGCCTGGCCTGGCCACTCGATCCATCTACTTCCTGCATATCTAACCAAGTCATCGTTCTCTCTGTACACCGCCTTACACTTCGTTTACCGGTACGAAGCTGCGACTACACACTACAAAGTTTATCATGGAGGAAAATTCTGAGCATAGCCATCGCCATAGCTCGCTGAGAGGTTTTGAGCTTCCACATACGGTCACATGTGAAAGATTACATCTTAGATCAATATGTCATTACTGGCAATACGCACTAGTTTTAAATTTTGGAGTTCTTGTTCTCAAGTCATGAGGTGTATGTGATGAGAAGATGTGTTGTAATCTCTCAAACTCTGCCCAGTCGAGAGTTTGACCTCTTGGTGTAAGTTATACTTACCTAGTCAGACAATTTGTTCTAGCTCTCAACAACTATCGCCATCGGTATGAAATGGACGTTACACATGCATCTATCCGTTGGAGGACATTATTGAGGTCGTCACATATTGTGTAATGAGATGTTATATATTAAGAATATTTTCTGCCGACTTCCAAAAAGGAGACGGTACTCAATTCGACTGTATGTTTTAATGTGTGTTATCTCATAACTTTTTACTGGGTGAACCGATTTGAAAGATTCTTTTTTATTTGAAAGCTGGTACTTCTCATGTGGTCTCATCTAAATTTGATCAAGGTCAGACCAACAGGTTTTGAGTTATTCTTAATACGTTTAGTGAAGTCGGCTGTACAATTTTTTTATTTTTATATTATTTTTTTCTGCTCATAATTAGCATTTAGAGAGTATATAACCCTGTAAATAGTCCACTGCTCGACATGACCTATGTATTAGCAGGAAGCATTTATGTTTTCAATTGTTTTTAAATCACCAAAATGAGGAAGTGACCATTTACTGTCATGCCTAATAAGCGGAATTGCTTCGTAGTATTTAACATTTATAATAGACACCTTTGAAAATCACCTCCTTCACCAATATGAGTATGCATACAGACAAAATTATACCGCCATGTGAAGGGCGAACACAAAATTCAGCGTAAAGAAGTTTATTGGTAATTCTGAATTCTGTTATACACCTCTCCCCTCATACACACGCTAATGGATTATGCAGCAAAAAAATTTATTAAAAAATTGTGGCAGCTTGAGCACAGAGGCTCCATGAGTAAGAATGCAAAAAATTTAAGGTAATGAAAGGTTATTGAATGAACTGTAATGTTTACAAATAAAGTAAATCAGGATTGTGACTTACAGTGTACATTAAGCTTCCAAAAGTCTTCGATGACAGCATTGGACAAGCGTGGATTCTCTGCCCGACAAATAAGATTTTTCTCATGGTCCTCTGTTTCCGGGATAAAATTCAGGACGCTGACTGTCGAGTTGGTGTCGGAAAACTGAAAACAAATATTCATTTAAATCTCAAAGTTATCTGACTACATATCTTATAATGAATACTAATGCTACTTCACGAACGTAACATCATCAAGTAGTTTATTCATTTCTTGATAATATTTTATATAGTGTATAAGAGCATTACTTTTATAATGTTCTATATTAATTGTGATTGTGTCTATAATTTGTAACTTAATTTGTACACTAGAGGATTTTCTAAGGCTTTATTAAATGAAGGTTCTGATTGAAATAACCACGTTAGTCTTGTGAAATATCGTTGTCTTGCCTATTCAAAGTATTCTCCTATTCAAAAGTACTAAGTATATTCTCCTATTCAAAGCTTAATTAAAAAAAAAGATCGGTGATAAGGAACGACAGTATAAGAAAGAATCGTATCTACTTTCAAGAACTGTCTAGTACCGAAATTAAGAGAAAATTCTTTTAATGTTACACGGTCTTGGTTAATACAACTTGAAAATCTTTTCAGCGATAGATTTATAGGAGCTGGTTAAAACGCAACCATGTAATATCCAGTACCACATATCATCCCGTGGGTGTCGTAATAGGTGACAGAAACAAATTAGAAGATGAGCAGCAGCGTCTTTCTTATAACGATTAAAAACAAAAGAATACGATTGCCAATCCGCTTGCCAAGCCTGGCAACTATGGCAAATATCCCCCTATGAGGCAATCTATGTGGAGGCCTTTGTTCATCAGTGGATTTTAATGAGCTGTAACGGTAACGGTTTAACTGTAAAAATAAATTGAAGAAGCAACATATTTCAATGTGTCGCAAATCAGTGTCTATTTTTCATCTGCACCTATTTCATTAAGGATAAGATACATTATTAGCGACTTAAAGACAATGTAAAGGACAATAAAGATAAAGTAACCAACATAGGCCAGTGTATAAGCAAGTAGAAGTGTCAATAGAATGGCAATATTGTAGCTCAAAGAACTAACAACCGATTGTGAAGAAAAGTTCACGATTAGATACCTCGTACCGGCAAGCAAAGTTTAGAGCAACCTCTACTAGAATAAGTAATGATTCTGTACTGCATGCACGAAGTCGATGAACACTGGTGGTTCAGAACCATGTTTAGTAGCATTTCTTAGGGTGCGTACAGATTAAGTAACATGTTGTGTGACTTTTGTTTTATAACACGTCACATTACGTTACATTATTTATCAACATTGCAACATATAACAATACTGTACACATTAGAATAACAATGCAATATAACAATTTTACATGACATTGCGTTTGTCGTTCTGCAGTGCTATTATGTCGACACAAGAAGATGTTTTGCTAGCTGCTGCAGCAACACTTTTACTTATGAATAACAAAAGGAAAAAACATAGATACTGTGTTCGTCCTAGTTTGTTGCACGAGAAAAATACTATCGAGTTATATAACATTTGTCTCACTTTATATAATTTACATTTAATAACATTCATTCTCCTTATCACTGCAACATGATATAACAATGTTTTATAACAATATTATGTTATATAATATGTACAAAAAAAGTCCCGCTGGGTTTCTTGCTGGTTCTTCCCAGGACAGAGGTATTTTCCGAACCAGTGTTAAATAAAAAATGACTTTCAAAAAGTATTATGTAATAATCAATATGGAATAAAAATTATTCTATTCTATTCTGTACGCACCGTTACAGGAGGCCTAAGCCCATCAGTAAGTTTTTGAAGAGCTATGATAATGAGTTATGATGATGTAGTGTATTAACAACTATAAAATATACATATATCCAGATATCGAAAACAATTTTGTTCATCAACTTTGTGACTATAACTCGGAACCCATTATGCTCGCTAAAACAATTACTAGTCTCATTAATAGGTAAATTAAAAATAACATAGGTAAATTGTATATACCAAAGATTGAATATGTATAGCAAAAGTTGTTTTTCTATAGCAACTAAAATATTTAACATCATCATCATCATCATCATTACAGCCCTTCACAAGTCTACTGCTCAACATAGGCCTCCCCCAAGGAATACCATACAGCACGGTCCTGAGCCACCTAAGTCCATTGACTTCCGGCATGTCTTACCAGGTCGTTACACACTCTAGCGGAGGATCGTCCTACACTTTGTCTATATGTACGAGGCTGCCACTCGAGCACATTTTGTCCCCATCGGTTGTTGGTTATTCGAGCTATATAGCCAGCATATTGCCACTTCAGCTTACTAATCTGTTGGACTTTGTCGGTTACTCTGAATCTACTGCGGATATCCTCATTTCTAACTTTATCACGCAGAGAAACCCCGAAAATAGCCCTCTCCATAGCTCGCTGAGCGACCTTGAGCGTCCTCATACGGCCAGCAGTGAAGGACCACGTCTCAGATCCATAAGTTGTCACTGACAACACGCACTGGTTGTACAATGTCGTTTTCAGGTTTTGAGGTATACCTGATTAGAAGATGTGTCGTAGTTTCCGGAACGCTGCCCAGCGGAGTTGAATCCGTCGATTGACCTCTCGCTCGCTTATGTCATAAGGATTATATCGTCGTCAAATCGAAGGTGAGTTAAAATAAGTTCGTTTAAATAAGAAAGAAATTAATAAAGCAATGGATATTTACTTGGCAATTACTTTAAAAATTTTGAATTGCACTGGCAATTCAATTTATCATTATAAATATTATAGATTATAAGCCTATAACTAACCTTAATTATACACTTACAGAGACAAATTAACAGATAATATTTTTGAAGGTTATACAGCAAACATAATAAAAATATATTACAGATAATAAATAGGCAACGATCGTATGTCGAGTGAACCCCGCCTGATACCCATTACACGAGTAGTTACATGACATGAAGAGTGCGTGGATTGGTGTGAAATTAATTGTACAGATAATTAATGTACCTTGAAATTGATATCAGCAGAACTGTAATAGAAATAAAATTAAAAATCAATATATAATATCATCTTGGAATTGGGGTCATTAATACGCGAATAATTGATTTTTATTATTGATAATAAAACATTAGCAGAATGTTCATTTTGCTATATGTTTTTTTTTAAATAAATATTACAATGTTATGTAACTGTTTATGAGTAAAGTCAAACAGTTTTTTTTAATTTATTCGAACATAGTAGTATTACCATAAGTAAAATGATCCACAAATAATAATAAATTACAATTATATTACATTTACATTATTTTACAATAACTAGAAATTTATAAGGAAACGATGCATAATAATTTCCTCCAATCCGATTTTTTTTTACTTATTATATGCCAGTGCTTGACCACAATTTTACCTGGTGGTAATTGGTGAAGCAGCCCTAGATGGTAAATCGCACTGTCTTAGCGTAACAAAAGCCTATTCACTCTTACCTTGAAGACGCCCAGATTGTATTCGGACGCAAAGATAGACGCTGGCAAACTATTCCACTCCTTTGCTGTAGGTATTACAAAAGACAAAGCGAAGCTTTTTGTTCTAATGCGTGGATTATTGGTAACAAAGGGTGAAGACCCGCCGACCGCCTGGTTGTCCGATGGTGGAAAGGAGAGGGAGGAATTAAAGCGAGTAATTCCTGCGCACATTCACCAAAATGCATCCTATAGAATACCGAGAGACTGGCTACTCTGCGCCTGTGCTCGAGGCTAAGAAGATTGGTCACCAATGAGCCTCTTAGCACGTCTCTCCACTGAGTCCAACGCTGCCAGGTGGTATTTTACAGCACTGTCCCAAATGTAACAGCAGTACTCTATGCACGACCGGACTTGCGCTTTATATAAGGTATGAAGCTGCGTCGGCATGAAGTGCCGCCGTACCCTTGCAAGGACACCAAATTTCGTTGCGGCTGCTTTAGCTTTGGACGCAATGAATGCCCATAGTTGAGGTTCGGAGAAAATTCAACTCTTAACAACGGAAGGCGGTCAATTTACTCCAAGGATACATTCCGGAAAGTAGGAGCCAAGATGAGCGGGCTCCTTTTAGCGGTGAAAAGAAACGTGTGTTTTTTCGGTCATTGGGGCCAAAATCGACGGAGTGTACACATCTCCCCAGGACAGGATTATAGATTATACATAGTGCACTCTCTATTCCATCATTCTCATATCGTATTCCGATGAGAATATAACCCGACACGATCGGACAGCAAATAAGCACAGAAATTATCAGAGAATATTTTGTCAGAAAATCCAATAACACTTTTGACCCGACCCCGGATTTGAACCTGGGACTTCGAGATCATCAGATGCGTTAACGACCACTAGACCAAAGAGGCAGTTAGAAAGAGTGTAGAATCATATCATAGCAGGGATGTAAAAGATATTATCATCTTATTTACTACCACTTCATGAGTCCATTGCTGAGGGCTCCCACAAAGAAAACCACTAAATACATTAGCTACATGCATCCATCGATTTCCTGCAAGGCCTAGAAAGTTGTCACTCCATCAAGTCGAGGCCGCCCAACACTTCGCATACCAGTACGAGACTCGAGAACTGTTCTTCCACAAGAGAGATCGCTGTTGTTCAACCAACCAAACCTTCAATGGTTATCCTGCTGAGTGGCGGACAAGGCTCTATCGACCAACTGATAACGGAGTATAATATATAATATACGTATAACCGTTTTTGGATATCTAAACGAAAACGAAAAAGTTATTCGGAGCAGCACTGCCAGTACACCAAGTAATACTTACCAGATTTTTAACAGTGGTAGAGCCACGCGGCAGCTTTTGCTGTCGCACGGATGGGCCGGCTCGAACCGGGGTGGTACCACGACCTCACAGAAAACCAGCGTGAAGTAGAGGTTCACCTCTGCGTTTCGCTTGGTGAGTGCAGGTGGCCGGAGGCCCTTTTTACTGGAACTGAGGCATTCCATCTTAGTCCTCACGGGTGACAACGCATCTGCATTTTGAATTGTAATAGAGGATAGATGTAGATGTCTATGGGCCGCAGCAACCACTTACCATCAGGTGGACTGTGTGCCCGTTTGTCACCCTTATCCTATAAAAAAAAAGATGGTACATTCTAGGTTTATACCCCAGAATGGTTTATACGTGGTGGAGCCATGTTGCAGCTATATTATGGTTCCAGCACGAATGGTTTGACTCGACCGGAGGCCACGCTGTTAGAGAATACCAGCATAAAATAGCAGCTTAATGCTGCTGTGTTTCGTATGGTGGTAGAATACTGGGACTACTGATTTGATGTTACAGTATTTTAAATTCCAAGTCGATTATAAAACATAAAAAAACCAGAATAAAAACTTCATCATCAATTTATGTGATAAAATCAACCTGCGCAGTTATGACTGCAGAACAAATGGGTCGCCTAGACCGGAAAAGGACCACGTTTTCACACAACACTACCGTAAAATAGCAGCACATTTCTTCTGATTTTCGTATATTGGGAATCAGAGACCCTTTAAAATGGTAATTAGACATTGTAGTCCTCAGGGGTGACAAGTTATCTCCATTTGGAGTCCCAACTAGGAAAGACATAGATGTGTACACGTTTGTCACCCTTATTCTTTAAAAATGGACTTCAATATAAATAAAATGAGTATATTATCAATATCATCATCATCATTCAACATTACAGCCTTTCATAAGTCCACTGCTGAACAAAGGCCTCCCCCAAGGAATGCCACAAAGCACGGTCCTGAGCCACCTGCATTCATCGACTTCCTGCATGTCTTACCAGGTCGTCACTCCATCTCGTGGGGGGTCGCCCTACACTTCGCCTACCGGTACGAGGCTGCCACTCAAGAACCTTTCTTCCCCATCAGTTGTCGGTTCTTCGAGCTATATGGCCGACCCACTGCCACTTAAGCTTACTAATCCGTTGGGCTATGTCGGTGACTCCGGTTCTACTGCGGATATCCTCATTCCTAAGTTTATCACGCAGAGAAACTTCGAGCACAGCCCTCTCCATAGCTCGCTGAACGACCTTGAGCTTCCTCATACGGCCAGCAGTGAAGGACCATGTCTCAGATCCGTAAGTCATCAATATAATCGAAGTCAATTAAATACGCAATATTAAGCATAACTCAAAAGCTACCACTCATACCTTGTTCAAATTTATATGGAACCACATGAGAAGCATCAGCTTTCAAATAAAAAATCATTTAAATCGGTTTACTTAGAAAATAGTTCTGAGGTAACACTCATAAAAAAATACAATCGAGTTGAGTACCTCTTTCTTGTTTTGAAGTCTTTTAAAAAAGCCGATTCAATTTAGACTTCTTTACATGCGCTTTGACGGTCTTATTATGAATGTTAAAATCTACACTGGTTCGAAAAAACAAGACCTCAGAGAATAACCGCCAAAAAAATCTGAGGTCTTTTTTAACGCCAAGCATTTCATTGCGCATTGTTAAAGGTCTATAAATTGGTATTTTGTTGCAAATATAAGGGAGGCGGGGGTGAAAATTGCTGAAAAAGGTTTTCTATTAAACTTTCTAGAAGGGCACATCTACTATTTTGTTTATTTTTATAACTTAAATAAATAAACTATTTATTTATCAATATATAAATAGACTTAGAAAAAACTTTCTAGTTTTTTTATTTACATGTAACATTAAAAAAACACAAAATATATAAAAGAGCTAATCAACATACCGCAATGAAAGAAAATATCCTGAGAAAATGTAGAGGATAATATTATTTATAGCCGTGTGTCCACCGATCCGCATGACGAACGTCGGTCGATGTTTTATAATTATGTAGGCGGCCATGTTCCTTATAACGCGTTGAGACTATTAGAAAATATAAATATAAATTACCGCTCCGAAAATGGATCTACGATAGTTCTACATAAACATATTGTCAATGTACGCAAACAAATCAGGTGATAACGTTTACAACGTGCACCTTCGACAGTATTGTAAAATGGACGATGCTTTTTTATACACGCTTTCGTTGATAACTTAATTGCATTTTTATTTATAGCGATGCTTCTGGTAGTTTTATAATAAAAATTAAAATTGATTAAAACATTGTTAAAAATTACGTAATTCAGATTATTTTTTTAAATTCCCTATCTATAAAAAAATTATGTTTTGATTCATTGTCAATTATTCATTTTTAACTATGCATTCCTTGTAAGTGATGGTGGCACCTGATTGTAAGTGGTCTTTTTTTATATATAGGATAAGGGTGACAAACGAGCATACATTCCACCTAATGGTAATTGGTTGCTGCGGTCCATGGACATCTATATCTTTTCTCTTTATTTGAAAGCTGGTACTTCTCGTGTGGTCCCATATGAATTTGATCAAGGTCAGACCCAACAGTTTTTGAGTTATTCTTAATAACATTTATTGAAGTCGGCTGTACTAAATTTTTAATTTTCAATTATGCCTTACATTAATCGGTCTGGATTACATTTTTATTACCAGTGCGAGAGTATATCAGCTCTGTGTTCACCAATCCCCTTGCCAAGCATGATAAACCACATTGTTTTTTAAGCATGCATGTTTTATGTAGTACAGTCAAGCTGCAGATTAATTATGGTTGCAGTAGGTTTCAGTAGTCTCGACCGCGTAAGTACTTATCCGATTTCTTAACAGACTTCGATCTTTAGAGTATCATTGTGAAATCAGCTTATTGCTGCTGCGTTTTGTATGGTGAGTGTAAATAACCCAAGATCATTCTACTACTAACGAGACATTCCATCTTAGTTCTCAGATGTACCAACGCATCGCATTTTCGTTCTTAATCAAATAAAAATGCAGATATATATAAAGGGCCACAGCATCCGCTTACCATCAGGATAAACTGTGTTTTTTCGTGTCACATTTTTTTGAAAATGCCTAAGCAGTAAGTTTTAACAAAGCTGAAGGCGAATATTTACACTGTCATGCAAATTTGTTATTATATTAAGTTACGACTCCCGAAGAGTATCAGAGAATAGAAAATTGTCTATACGCTTAAGGAATGAGCTTTAAAAGCTTAAAGGAGACTTTTTACATTTTTACACAGTTTCACAGTTTTATAATTGCGTGGTGTTAGATTTGTCGTCCACAAATCTCTCGTTAACAACGTTGTAAAGATTGAGAGTGTGTCGACGAGGGTTGCGTATTTTATACTCAGAATCACCAAGCGATATTCGCTGAAGGTAATACAGGTTTACGCACCAACCTCGGCACACCGATGAGAAGGTGGAGGAAATGTATGAGGATATTCTAGAGCCATGCGTTCCTCCAAAACCCACTATAAGGTGTAAATAGGAGACTTCAACGCAAAACTAGGCACAAAACAGAACGGTGAGCTGAAAGTAGGGAACTTCGAAATAGGGCAACGGAACTAAAGGGGTCAGCAGCTGGCCGACTTCGTGGAGAAAGATGGACTCTTTATGATGAACTCTTTTTTCCAGAAGCGGCCCCACAGTAAGTGGACCTAGTCGAGCCCCGACGGTTCGACAAAAAATGAGATTGACTTCATTATGATGACCAGACGATAACTGTACAGTGATGTCTCAGTGATCGCGAAGGTGAAAATCAGCAGCAATCACCGAATGGTGAGAGGCACACTGAACTTAAACGTTAAGTTGGAGAGGTCACGTCTAATAAAGTCAACGCTCTGTCCCCCTCGTGCTCTGATCCAAAGTCCCAAAACCTTTCAGCTCAAGCTACAAAACCGTTTTCAGTGCCTAGAAGATTGCAATGCAGTGGACGATATGAATGACAAGCTCGTGGAAACTGTCCATGCGGTCGGAGCTAAGTTTTGCAAGACCCGCCGCAGAAAAACACAAAAACTCTCCGATCACACTCTAATCTCATGGCTGTTAGACGGGATATGAAGCTGCAGTCTTAAGTAGATTTGACAGCATACAGACAACTGAACAGACAGATCTCCAAATGCATGCGGCGGGACTTACGCAACTTTAATACTGCTCGTACTAAAGAAGCGATCGAGCGGAAACAGGGCTCCAAAATCTTTGCTAGAGATCTGTCTGCCAGAAAGAGCCAACTGTCGAAGCTGAAGACCGAGAGGTGCAGCGTCGTTTCCGGGACACCTGAGATTTTGAGTGAGATTGAGAGGTTCTATGGGCAGCTGTACATATCATCGTTAGAGCCACACGTAAGTGTGAGTAACGATCCAAGAGCGAGTCTTATTCGACACTATTCCGATGATATCCCGGACGTCAATCTGAGCGAAATTAGAGTTGCTCTTCAGCACCTTAAAAACGGCAAGGCCCCAGGCGAGGATGGAATTACAGCGAAGCTTCTGAAAGCGGGTGGAAAACCGGTACTTGAAGTCCTTCAGAAGCTTTTTAATTCCGTTCTCCATGGGGGCACTACACCGGAGGCGTGGAGCAGAAGTGCGGTGGTCTTATTCTTCAAGAAAGGTGACAACGCTCTCTTGAAGAACTACAGACCCATTTCCTTACTGAGTCGCGTCTACGTGCTGTTTTCGAGAGTCATTACGAATCGTCTCGCGCGCAGACTTGACGACTTCCAGCCTCCCGAACAAGCCGGTTTCCGAAAAGGCTTTAGCACCATAGACCACATACATACCCTTCAGCAAATTGTACAGAAGTCCGAGGAGTACAATTTGCCACTATGTCTGGCGTATGTGGACTATGACAAAGCCTTTGCTGCCGTCGAAATTTGGGCGGTGGTGCAGTCCCTTGAGCAATGCCAAGTTTTGTGTCGGTATATCGAAGTGCTGAAGTGCTTGTACAGTAGAGCTACGATGGCTATCCGAGTACAGAACCAGAGTACAAAACCTATTCATTTGCAGAGAGATGTAAGACGTGATATCTCCGAAACTCTTCACCGCTGCTTTGGAAGACGTTTTCAAGCTTCTGGACTGGAAAGGATACGGTATTAACATCAATGGCGAGTACATTACTCACCTTCGATTTGCCGACGATATAGTCCTTATGGCAGAATTGCTGGAGGGCCTAAGCACTATGCTCAATGACCTCAATAGTGTTTCCTAAAGGTATAGGTCTTAAGATGAACATGGACAAAACAAAGATCATGTTTAATGTCCATGTCACACCTATGCCGGTAGATGTTGGGGACACTAAGCTCGAAGTTATTGACGAGTATGTTTACCTGGGACAAATAGAACGACTAGGTAAGTCCAACTTCGACCGAGAGGTCTATCGGCGGATTCAATTCGGTCCGGCAGCGTTCGAGAAATTACGGCACATCTTCTCGTCAGGTATACCTCAAAATTTGAAAACAACCAGTGCATGTTGCCAGTGATGACCTATGGTATTGAGATGTGGTTCTTCACTGCTGGCCGGATGAGGAAGCTCAAGGTCGCTCAGCGAGCTATGGAGAGGGCTATGCTCGTAATTTATCTGCGTGATAAACTTAGGAATGAGGATATCCGCAGTAGAACCAGAGTTACCGACATAGCCCAACGGATTAGTAAGCTGAAGTGGCAATGGGCCGGCCATATAGGTCGAAGAACCGACAACCGTTGGGGAAAAAAGGTTCTCGAGTGGCGGCCTCCTACCGGCGGACGAAGTGTAGGGCGTCCCCCCACTAGATAGAGAGACGACCTGGTAAGATATGCAGGAAGTCGATGGATGCAGGTGGCTCAGGACCGTGCTTTGTGGCATTCTTTAGGGGAGGCCTATGTTCAGCAGGCGACTTGTGAAGGGCTGTAATGATGATGATGATGATGATGATGAACGGTTACTCAACTATCGACTAATGGTTGACTATTATTTCTCTTAATAAATAAAAAAAATTAATGCATAAACTATCTGAAAAAATAAATTAAAAAATAAAATAAAATGATTATTTAGAAACAAACAGTCTTAGAATTCCTCCTCAAAGGACGTGATCCCTTCCACCAAGTCATTTGTGCCTCTGGCCTTGATCCGGTTGTCTTGCATTCCACTTCATAACTCCTGTCTGCTGAGAGCTGTCGGCTTTTGTTTAGTATTTGGACGGTAAGCGGCTTTACTGCAACAAAGTTGTTTACACATTATTTTAAATTTATATACATTAAGCCTAATATGTATGAATAATGTTATTATTAAGTGTTTTATTACTTTACTAATGCATCCACTGTATTCCATTTATTTTGACAGCTTGTGTCATATATAATAACCGTCTCTTATTTAATGACAATAACCATAAAAGCTTTAGGTCCATTAGGCTTAAAACATATGTATATTTGAATTTACGTTATATTGACAAATTTTCTCAATTTTAATTATCGGATCATATTTTAAAGAAATTCCATTGCTTATAAAGTAAAAAAGTTCAAATACCGCGACAACACTACATCACATCGTAATAAGTCTCACCTTAAATTCACTTCTACATAAATTAAAAGCTGTGTTAAGTGAATTATGGAGAATGATATTTCATCGGTTAACACGTAACAAACAAGAAAATAATACATATAACTCCCTCTCAATCTATTAAACAAAATGAATGGCTGTGATTTCTTATAATAACGCGAATACTACACATTAAATAGAACTACTTTTTACGAATTTTATCACGTTTAATTTTAAGTTAATTTTACGGACCTTATCGCGATAATATCCGTAAAATTAGTTTAATTTAATCTGATGAATAGCTAATTTCCTGCTTACACAAAATAATAAATATTCAAAATATATTTATTAAAACTTACAATTTATTTCCAAAATGAGTAACTTAGTTTGTGGTGGTGCTAAGTTAGTGTTGGACGCTTGGCAAATCAACCGAGCGTTTAAATGCTGCCGGCCGATGCTAGGGAATGTGAGGGTGTTGACAGTAATACTGTCGGTTTGTTGTTCAAACGAATCGTCTATTACTGTGTTCTCCAAGTACCATGTTAACCGTGGCCTCGGGTCACCTGCCAATCAAAACTTTCTGTAATAGTTACATGCTAAAAGTTCCAAATCAGTAAAAGTACACGGCGAGCTATAGTTGCTCAGGGTCGGATATTCGATTAGTTACCTATTACGTAAGTGTTTTTTATATATAGAAAAATTGAGAGAAACGAGCCCACAGTCCTTCAGATGGTTTGTAAATGCAGCCACCGATAGACGTTTGCACTTATCATCGACTAAAATTCAAAAAACGTATGCGGCGTGACACAGATGTGGGGTGAACCCTGAGCACAAAGATGGAATGCCTCGTTTCCAGTTAAAAGGGTCTCTAGGTCTGTACACTCCCCATACGAAACACAGCATTATTACGCTGCTGTTATAAGCTGAAATTCTGTGAGAGTGTGAACCTTCCCAAGTAGAGTAGACACACATTCGCCCTGCAGTCATAATATAGCTACGCATGGCTCTACCTTCAAGAAAGTAATCCGACTTTGATCTTACTTTACATATGATTTACAAAATAAATATCCATGCAATCTAAATCGACTCTCTTCATTGCATTTGGATTTACAAGCGACTGTACCAATCAGGTGGGTTGTGATCCAGTTTGTCACACTAACTTCTTAAAAGATGATAGATACTTAATAAAATAAGTGTGTAAATTAGAAAACAAATTGGTTAAATAATAAATCAGTAGAAAGAAATCTTTTGATAAAGAAGCGACAAAGAAATAACTTAACTTGGCGAGGTTCTCAGAAGTAAGTCCCCTTATCTGATTATATGGGCCAATATTTCAAAAAGGCCGAAATGTTATAAAAATCTTGGAACTTGATACAATTTTATTTTGTGTCATTGAAATAATTTTTCCTGCTTTTTCTGTGTAGAAAAGTTTAGCTAACGTTCGTTTTACGTTACTACGACAAAATATATTATTTAGGAAACAACATTTTAGATTATGGAATAAAATAATATAATAATAATTATTATTTTATTTCAGATTCCATATTTGTTAATATTTATATGTATTTATGTCCCAATCATGTGAGAATATTACAAAATATCCCATAAATAATAATATTTTTTTTATTTCTATATTTGACTAGTAAGAGAATAAACCTAAAATATAATGTTATATGTTGTATACACAACTACAAAAAAAGAAAACTTATTATATTAAAAATAACAACTCTAGACCCCGTATACACAGTGTTCCAGTATGTAACAACTGGGCAATCAAGCCATCCGAATATGATACTAAATAATAATACAAATATGTATTGATAAAATAAATGAAGAAAAGTATAAATCAATTTACCTCCATGAACTTCACAGATAAGTTCTAACGTATCGCCTTCATCATATGGCTCTAAAAGGCGAGTCTGATCTCTTGTTTTTGCATCTATAATCACCGGTCTATTCGGTGGAGCTGTGAATTAAACAACAGCTGTTAGGAATTACATTTAATATTTCAAATAATAATAACTAATTTAATATAACATTTAGCATTTGTATAGGCTATTACACTTAAGTGAGATGAATCATGTATCAAATGCTATCAGATATCTTAACTGAAAATTAATATTTATTTTCAAGATTAAGGTTATAATGTTGATAATATTGCAACATAAATAAGAACCCACGAGCTCAAATTTTTTATGGAATAAGGGTGACAAGCGAGCACACAGTCCACCTGATAGTAAGTGGTTGCTGTGGCCCATAGACATCTACGTCTATCATCATTTGCAAATTAAAATACAGATGATGAGTTGACAGCCGTGAGGACTAAGATGGAATGCCTCCTTTCCAGTAAAACGAGTCTTCGGTTCTCCACACTCACCTTACGAAACACAGCAGCATTAAACTGCTATTTTACGCTTGTATTCTGTGAGAGCGTGGTCTTTCTCCGATCGAGCCGAACCATTCTTGGTACAACTATACTTAGTCTGTGCCATAAAAAGGTACTCTGTGCCTCCGACCACGAACTCCGCACTGTTACACAGATTTTTTGCATGATATAAATACATATTACTTCAATTATTTTTAGATTGATTTCGGTATTCAATGACGTGGCATTTGTTACCATTACCTTATAACCTAAATACCTCCCCCAAGGAATGCAACAAAGTTCGGTCCTGAGCCATCTGCATCCATTGACTTCCTACAGCTCTTACCAGGTCGGGTACCTAGCGGGGAGCTGCCTTACTCTTCTTGTACTGATACAATGAAGTAATTTCATTCCCCATATCTTTTTACAAGCCAGTTTACTTATTACAAGCCAGTGCATGACCACAATCCCACAACAAATTCACAAAACACAAAAATATTATTGGAATTAGTTACGATTACATTCTAAAATCTATAATGAACAGGTAAGCAGCAAATATAAATAATTTCAATTTAAAAAAGTGCAAAATAATATTTTTTGGTTTCAGAAAATATTTATAAGATATTTTGATATGTAAAAAATAAAAATTATTTAAAATTGAAGTTGGTACATTTAACCATTCTGTTTTACCATTAAGATACATTTATTTATAATATTTTAAACTTAGTTAAATTTAAATACAATAAGTATTAATACTATTGTAAAGTATAACATGTTCATGACGGGAAGGTTGTAACCACACGCACATCATTTAATGTTTTTGTTATTTAATACAAGTCTCTAATGGATATGTCCAGTTTTATGAAAACAGTAAAAAGTTATAGTTTTGTAATAACTATAAATACTATAGACGGCAACTACAACTAACTATAGATAGCTTTTAAATGTTACTGAATCAAAAGAATGTTTCCCTTCAAAACAACCTCAAATTAACAAAGGAAATAAAAATAAATGGCTATTGTTAGGAAGTTTAACGTTTATTTGATCATTCCCCTTCTGCCGTTTCGATTGGCCGCCGAAATACTTAAGAAAAGTAATTTCCTCAGAATATTATTGGAAACGATCTCTTGTAATGTTCGTTGCATAACGTTCGATTATTAAACTTCGATATTGCGCGATATCGAGCATTCTTACCACATTGATACAGTTCTGCTATTTGATTATTTTGACTGCGACAGTATTATAATTAATAGAATCAGGCGTTAATTTGCGGAAATCCATTATATAAAAGGTTTAAAAAGGTAATTCGCAAACATCCGCTCTATAAAACAAAATGATGTGTCTAACCTAGTATGAAGAGCACCTCCCGCCCTCCCTCAATTGGGAGTAGTGGTGCTGGGATTAATAGTGACGGGGATAGTGCACGCAATTGAGGGAGGGCGGGAGGTGCTCTTCATACTAGGTGAGACACATTATTTTATTTCAAAGATTGGATGTTTGCGAAGTAACTTTTTAAAACCTTTTATGCGACAGTATTGTTGTATTGTCGCAATTGAACTAAAATAAAACTAAAGGTTAATTAAGAACAATTGATTCACCTTTAGTTTTATTTCATTACTAGCAATGCACCCCAACTTATGACTTACGGATCTGAGACGTGGTCCTTCACTGCTGGCCGAATGAGGAAGCTCAAGGTCGCTCAGCGAGCTATGGGGAGGGCTATGTTCGGGGTTTCTCTGCGTGATAAACTTAGAAATGAGGATATCCGCAGTAGAACCAGAGTAACCGACATAGCCCAACAGATTAGTAAGCTGAAGTGGCAGTGGGCCGGCCATTAGCTCGAAGAACCGACAACAGTTGGGGAAGAAAGGTTCTCGAGTGGCAGCCTCGTACCGGTAGCGAAGTAGGGCGACCGCCACTAGATGGAGTGACGACCTGGTAAGACATGCAAGCAGTCAATGGATGCAAGTGGCTCAGGACCGTGCTTTGTGGCATTCCTTGGGGGAGGCCTATGTTTAGCAGTGGACTTATGAAAGGATGTAATGATGATGATGATTCGCCCCGGCTTTTCTGAGTAGGGTCTATTAGTGTGACGTTATTTAGATTTAAAAAAATCATCAAATACTAATGATTTTACACTAATAACTCATATCGATAAGTTTTTTGATTTCTCAGAAAAAATCTAAGTCTTTCGGATAAAATATATATACTTATGGCATGTTTCTCTATCTGTTTGTAAATTTTCAGTTCATTCGGTTCAGTTATTCTTAATATTACATCAGGCAGACAGGCAGACAGACGGGGATACAAAATTTACAAAAAAATATTATTTATGACTGACAGACAGACGTTTTTTATGACTAAATGACATGCAAGTAACCTCTCAGCGATAGTAGGCAGTCAATTCTAAATTTAACATTTATTTAATATAATATGTAGAAATTAAGATGTTGGTGCAAAAAGATAATAAAAGGTACGGGAAACGTTCGTTTACCCCAAAGTTCGATATTGAATGCCGTCCCTGGAGCTCACGCGAATCTCGCCAGCGGTCAAATGCCTATGCTTTGAACGTCTTGTTCAAAGCATAGGACGTCTCAAATGTGCGGGCGCAGGCACGATTCGAGGTCTTCCTCTATTTTCAAGACGTCGCGAATACCGACAGTCACTTCAATTTTATTTTTATCTTTAGATAGGTCCTTAAAGACAGCAATTTTATGGGTATAATTACAAACCTGTAATTAGTATAATGTTAGAGCAGACGACGTTTTCTTTTATTATTTGAGGATAATTTTTTTTACAGGATATGTTTAATAAATTGACGTTTAGGAAAGTTTTTGAAAAAAAAGAAATTAAAACGACATATGAATAATGAATAGAAGGTGTGTTTTACAACGGTAAATATGACAAGGAATATACAAATAGAAAGAAGAGTGAATACAGATCACATAGTAAATGGGGCTCTTCACTCCATTTTGGGAAGTCAAAATGTGTCAGAAAGTCACATTTGTCAATTAACAATGCTGTGTTAGTCCCTACCTTAATAAATGTTAAGTGAATGTTATATGAGGCAGAAGTAGCATGGGAGTAAAATGAATGCTGTAGAAAACATATAAAATAAAATAGGGTGAGAAATTGAATGATAAGGGAAAATAGTGAGAAAGCAAAGTTATATTTTTTTAGTAAAAGGTAAACAAAAATATTCTGTTTGTTACCTTGAAATGAAGGAGGTTACGTTAGGTTAATTCGACTTTGTTTTTTGTATATACGAGTATAATAAGCGACATGTTTGACAATTTTAATGATTTATTTTAATAAATAAGCTATCATTCGCTCAAGGGAGGTTTTACTAAAATAAGATGAAAAAAAACATCCTCAAAGATGTAAAATACGAAATGAATTATTCATTGTATCTGTTTAGTCATTCTGGTCATTGTCTTGAATTTTTTAATATAACCCATAACAAAACATTAAAAAATTAAACTTTGATTATAAAAAGTGTAAAGCCAACTTTATATTTATTTATTTATTTATTAGGGTTACCAACAGAAATTACAACAGTAATACAAAGATCATTTTCTTAACAAATTCAACACATTATAATTGTATTTCTTTTTATGGGTAATCACAACATGCATTGATTATTTTGTAAGGAATAAAAACTGAATTACATCATTGAATAAATTCAAATTATTAAAAATAAATAGAATTATTTGACAATATTATAAATATTCTCATTGTCATATTATATTATATTAATCAAACTATAAAAATCAAAAACAATTCCAATGTTATAATTAATAATTAGTTAATTCATTAATTCATAGAAATGATGTATAAACTATCGCAATTAATATCGATGCCAGAAATCTTCGAGGACAGTTCATTATAAGTGCGAGCCAGTCTGGCTAGAGGGGAATATTTTCCCAAGTTACACCTATAAAGGGATACATTGAAAAAGGCGTGCGGATTTCTAGGCATTCTTAATGGCACCTTAAAGTAAAATAATTGAACTATTGCTGGACAATCAATACTATTATTGAGCGTTTTGTATAGGAACATCATGCCTGAGATACTTCTACGCGATTGTAGTGATGTGATGTTAAATGGTGCCAACTGTCTTTCGTAGGAATCATTAGTTTCATAGCTATTCAAACGGTACGCAAGATGACGCAGCAGTCGCTTTTGTATTCTTTCGATTCTAATGCTATGGATTTTGTAGAGCGGATTCCAAATTTGACTGCAGTATTCTAGTTTACTTCTAACCAGACTACTGTAAAGTTTGATTGTAGTAGAGGGCTGCTTAAACTCTTTGGAATTCCTCAAAACAAAATATTGATTTCCATATTATGACTACTTCTGAAGTAAAGCCTTAAATTCTTTGATAAACTATGTCTAAGTGTTGCCTTAAGGGGCTATTACTTTGAAAATATTAAAAAAAGAAGAAGAAAGATTTTCATTTATTAGTGGTTGAGCACGATATAAGTACGACTAATCATTTACAATAAACTTAGGTACAATGTTAAAATAACGATTACAGAATAGATCCTGTGAAAAATAAGTATTTTACCGTTTTTTGTGAAATAAGTTAACGTAGTTTCTTTCCCATATTTTTTTATTTGTATTAAGCAACATAATCACCCATGCAATAGATGCATCTTTGCCAACGCAGTGGCAGTTAATTATTCCTTAAAGTCATTTTGTACAGCCTCTCGGGTATTGAACTTTTTTCCCGCCAAAAATTATTCCAATTCTGGAAAAAGTAAGTCTGCAGGCCCCAAGCCACCTGCATCCATCGACTACCTGCATGTCTTACCTGTCGTCACTATATCTAGTGGGGCGATGCCCTACACTTCGTCCGCCGGTACGAGGCCGCCACTCGAGAATTTTTTTTCCAATCGGTTCCCAGTTCTTCAAGCTATATGGCCGGCCAATTCCCACTTTAGCTTACTAATCCTTTGGGCTATGTCGGTAAGTCTGGTTCTACTGCGGAAATTCTAATTTATAAGTTTAACTCGCAGAGAAACCACGAGCATAGCACTCTCCATAGCTCGCTAAGCGACCTTGAGCTTCAGAGAGAGAGGGAGAGAGTGAAGGACCACGTTGCAGTTCCATAGGTCATCACACGCACTGGTTGTACAGTCTAGATTTCAAATTTTGAGTTTTTTTTTTGTAGGATAAGGTTTACAAACGAGCACACAGTCCACCTGATGGTAAGTGGTTGCTGCGGTCCATAGACATCTACATCTATCCTCGTTTGCGAATCAAAATGCAGATGCATTGTCACCCGTGAGGACTAAGATAGAATGCCTCATTTCCTGTAAAAAGGGCCTCCGGCCACCTGCACTCACCAAGCGAAACGCAGAGGTAAACCTCTTCTTCACGCTGGTATTCTGTGAGGTCGTGGTATCACCCCGGTTCGAGCCGGCCCATCCGTGCGACAACAAAAGCTGCCGCGTGGCTCTACCACTGTTAAAAGGTATACCTGACGATATGTGCCGTAATTTTTCGAACGCTGCCCAGCCTAGATGAATCCGTCGATTGACCTCTCGGTCGAAGTTGGACTTACCTAGTCGGACTATTTGTGCCAGTTAAACATACTCGTCAACAACTTCGAGCTTAGTGCTCCCAACAACTACCGGCATAGGTGTGACATGGACGTTATACATGATATTCGTTTTGTCCATGTTCATCTTAAGACCTAACCATTGGGAGACACTATTGAGGTCATTCAGCATAGTGCTTAGGTCCTTCAGCGATTCTGCCATAAAGACTATATCATCGGCAAATTAAAGGCGAGTGATGTACTCGCCGTTGATGTTAATACCGTATCAGGTCCAGTCCAGTAGCTTAAACACGTCTTCCAATAAAGTGGTGAAGAGTTTCGCTGATATAACTTCGCCCTGTCTTACACCTCTCATCAGTTGGATAGGTTTCTACTCAGGTTCTGTACTCGGATAGCCATCGTAGCTCTACTATACAAACACTTCAGCACTTCGATATACCGACAGTCAACTTGGCACCGCTGAAGGAACTGCAGCACCGCCCGAATTTCGACGGAATCAAAGGCTTTCTCATAGCCCACATACGCCAAACATAGTGGCAAATTGTACTCTTCGGATTTCTGTACAATTTGCTGAAGGGTATGTATGTGGTCTGTGGTACTAAAGCCCTTTCGGAAACCGGCTTGTTCGGGAGGCTGGAAGTCGTCAAGTCTGCGCCTGAGACGATTCGTAATGACTCTCGAAAACAGCACGTAGACGCGGCTCAGAAGGGAAATCGGTCTGTAGTTCTTCAAGAGAGCGTTGTCACCTTTCTTGAAGAACAAGACCACCGCACTTCTGCGTTACGCCTCCGGTGGAGTGCCACTATAGAGCACAAAATTAAAGAACTTCTGAAGGACTTCAAGTACCGGTTTTTCACCCCCTTTCTGAAGTTCCGCTGTAATTTCATACTCGCCCGTAGACTTGCTATTTTCAAGGTGCTGGAGAGCCATTCTAATTTCGCTCAAACTGACGTTCGGAATATGATCGGAATAATGCTGGAGGAGACTTGTTCTTGGATCGTTACTTATATTTGCGTGTGGCTCCAACGATGATGTGTACAGCTGCCCATAGAGCCTTTCAATCTCACTAAAGATCTGAGGTGTTCCGGAAACGACGCTGCCACACTCTGTCTTCAGCTTCGACAGTTGGCTCTTTCTAGCAGACAGATCTCTAGCAAAGATTACAGGGCCCTGGTTCCGCTCGATCGCTTCTTCAATACGAGCAGTATTAAAGTTGCGTAAGTCCCGCCGAGATTAATTAATGGGGTCCAATGTACGTCAAGATTTAAATAAAGGCACTATGTTACGTAGTATGTTTCATTTATCGAAAAATACACCAGCCTCGATACAATATTAAAAATAATAGTATGATGAGGTGCAATAAAATCTATTATGGACGCAATAACTGTAAAGGAAATCCTTCATAAATCGGCAGTTTTTTTTAATTCACGGATTTTGAAATAATTCACTATGTTTTGTGTAATACTTTTTGAAATTTAAATTATTTTGTAAAGGTATTAAAGGTATTCTGTATGAATAATGACTTGGTGGCAGTTGAAAAAGTATTCAATGTGTATCACTACAACATAAGCACAATATTCTTATCAGTATATATTCACAGATAGGAATATCAGTGACATAATTTTCAAAAACCGCTGCAACTTCCTGATGTGATTTAGTGGATTCAGTATTAAATTTTATTGGAAGTGTGAGTTAGGAAATTCGTTGCTAATTATACTCCACGTCATTTTGCTCGCCTCAACGTGAGGGAGTGCTCTACTCTCAATATGTGGCTTTAACTCAATTTAGCTACATAGAATCGATTTTATATGTTAAAACATATAATTATTTTTGTTACAATAATTACAGATATTGAATTGTAATATTAATTTATTTTCTAATTGATACATGTTAGATAACGTAACAAAAAATGTAACTGAAAAAATATGATGGTACAGATGGGCGTGCGTCAAGGCTCAATTCTCGGCCCCTTTCTGTTTCTTGTATACATTAATGCAGATGACACTTCTTTAATTTTCAAATTAAATCGACATTTGCTAAAATATGACGAAGTAAATAATGCTATATCTAAATTAGTAAATTGGTTCAATGTTAATAATTTGCATTTAAATGGCACTAAAACGAAATGTATGAAATTTATGACTCCAAATGTCAAACAATTAAATATTAATGTAATTTTAAATGGGGAGAAACTGAGTCTTGTAGATACCACCATTTTTCTTGGAATCACACTAGACGCGAAGCTTCAATGGAGCCCCCATATATCAAAACTAGCAAGCAGGCTTAGTTCTGCAGCATATGCCGTAAAAAAGATTATAAGTCTCACTAGTGTTGAAACAGCTAGACTAGTTTACTTTAGCTATTTCCATAGCATAATGTCGTATGGTATTTTGCTATGGGGACACGCAGCTGACACTGAAATTATATTTGTTTTACAGAAGAGGGCCATAAGAGCAATTTATCATTTAAAGCCTAAAGAGTCGCTGCGACCAAAATTTAAGGAAATTAATATATTTACTTTGGCCTCTCAATACATTTATGAAAATGTAATGTACGTACACAAAAATAAAAGTAGTTTTACAAAAATAAGTTATATTCATTCTGTAAATACTAGGAACAGACACAAGCTAGTAGTACCAGTTACTCGACTCCATCGAGTCAGTAATTCATTCTTGGGGTGATGTATACGCTTTTACAACAAAATTCCAGAAAATATACAAAATTTGACCTGCTCAAAGTTCAAAAACTTTATTAAACTAAGTTCATATAAAAAGGGTTATTATAGTATTAAAGAATTTATAGATGATAATAACCCCTGGAAATGAGGTGATCGCTACCAAGCTATTTCTAATTTGTTGTGTTGTTAATTTGTGTAACATACATGATTGTAAGCTGTTATTTAAAAAAAAAAGTCTCGCTGGGTTTCTTGCTGGTTCTTCGCAGGACAGAGGTGTTTTTTCGAACCAGTGGTATTTATACAAAAGAGTGACTTTCAATAAGTATTATTTATAATCTATATTGAATAAAAAAAAAATTCTGTTTCTGTTTCTGTTTCTGTTATATGGACTGCCCTTTCTTGGCCTGTGCGTCGGTGAGTCTTCTCGTTAATAGAAATGTAAGCAATAGATTGAGGTTTTTTTTAAAATAGAAATAGGGTGACAAACGAACACACAGCCCACCTGATGGTAAGTGGTTGCTGAGGCCCATAGCAATCTACATCTCTCCTCGCTTGCGAATCAAAATGTGGGTGCGTTATCACCCGTGAGGACTAAGATGGAATGCCTCTTTTCCAGTAAAAATGGTCTCCGGTTCTCTACACTCACCATACGAAACACAACAGCATTAAGCTGCTATTTTTCGCTGGTATTCAATGAGAGCGTGGTCCTTCCCCTGTCGTGCCGACCCATTCGTGCTACAACTATACTATAAATATAGCTGAAGCTTGGCATTATCACGTAGGAACATAAACTCTTAAATAACATTCCATATATTTTAGGGATCCCTATTGAGTTTTATTATTCAACTCAACATGGTTTAAAAGTTATTATTGAAAGCCGATCACATTCCCTCTTTTTTATATAAAAATTTTCGTCACTATTTTTATTTTTTTACATCAAAATTAAATGTAAAGCTCATGAGGCCTGCACTTTTGGATTTTTCAATATATTTTTAATTTTATTTTTGGACGGCTATGCTTTTACACCATTCTATATGTTAACTCTGACTTCAGAAAGTGTAGTATTACCGTTGCCGTTACAGCTACAGCCTATTAAAGTCCACAGCTGAACACTGGCCTCCCTCAATGTTTGCCGCGTAGGAGGGATATATTCCATAGTTACAACGCTTGGCAAGTGGATTGGCAATTATAATGATTTCATTTTTAGACGCTATTAGGGAGATGCTACTGGCAATCTCCTAATTTTTCTACCTCTGTCGCCTTTTACGACACCCAAAGCATTATATTGGGTAGTGTATATTCTTACACTGCCACTACATACCAGAAAGTGTAATGTGAATTTTTTTTAAATTGATTACGGTTTTTACTTTTTGCATTTTAATAATATAACAAAGGAATAGAAGAAAAAGACTGTAAACTACGCAACACGTATTATTGGTTTAGAAGTGTACGTGCGTACAGCCCAATCACGTTCTCTCGTCCTAAACTATAACAATTCAAGGTAACGTATGTACGAAATGTGATGTATACTCGTTTATAGCGTCTGATATAAGAGACTACTTACATCATAAACCAGAACTGTGTGGTGGAACTCCTTTCCAGCCAAGGAGAAGAAGTCTATCTAGGTAAGTACCACGTTCTTAACTACTTCTGCCGCCTAGCAGCTGTACCTGGACTGCTGAGTTCCAGACTGATGAGGACAGAGAGCCTTTATAATAATAACCGGTTTTTTATAGTATAGGGTGACAAACGAGCACACAATCCGCCTGATGGTAAGCGATTGCTGTGGCCCATAGACATCTACATCTTCCTCGTTTGCGAAACAAAATGCAGATGCGTTGTCACCCGTGAGGACTAATATGGAATGCCTGCTCTTTTCCAGTAAAAAGAGTCTCCGGTTAGAGAACTGTGTTTCGTATGGTGAGTGTAGAGACACTCACCATACGAAACACAGCAGTGTTAAGCTGCTATTTTATGTTGGTATTCTGTGAGAGTGTGGTCTTTCCTCGGTCCAGACGACCCATTCGTGCTACAACTATACTACTAATATTAGCTGCAGCATGGCTCTACCACGTAGTAGTAATATAATAATAAACATTAAAGTACATATTATGGTTGTGGCATGAATGGGTTTGCTCGAATGGGGAAGGACCACGCACTTACAGAACACCAGCGTAAAATAGAGGCTCAATGCTGCTGTGTTTCGTATGGTGCGTAAAGAAAACCGAAGACCATTTTTACTGGATACAAGGCATTTCGTCTTATTCTTTAGGAGTGACAATGAATCTCGCGGGTGGGTGAATACTTAATATCTGTGTGTGCTCGCTTATTGTCCCTACTCTATAGAAAAAAGACCTATTGTGATCTTTAAGGCGTCTGACATGCGTGATAACATCATTCCTACTAAGGAAACGGTTTATCCAACGGTGGAATACTAGCTGATAAGAAAAAAGAAATAAAGGCAAGCAGGCAATTTTTTTAAAAATATAAACAAGAGGAATAAATTTGTACACAGTTTATTCAAATACTGGCACGTTTTAATGTTTTCGTTTCATTTAAAAAATATGTTTTCCGGTCCATGATTGGATTACATTAATTCGATGCCATTCTTGTTATGTTTTCCCGTTCCAAAATAAACTCAAATTTTGCTCCCCTTTTGCGATTGAATTAGAACAGCTACATCATGATGTTTTTCATTATCAATATAAATTATTTCAGAGTGACTAGTAATAAAATGAACGTTATTTTAATTTTAATTCAAAACAAGATAAAACTACTTGATCGAATTCGATTATTCTTTTTATATTTGGTGTCAGACCGTACCAGTCTATTAATATAGGGCTATCTATCACCGCAGAATGGTATTCCTGGAGATTATAATATTGTTACGATAAGACTAAAAGTAAGACTCCTTTTCTGCTAAAAATCCGTTTGAGTAGGTATCACTCTCTTTTCCATTTCTGCCACCATACAGCAATGCTTACGCACACACAAAAATATGGTAAAAGAAACTGGGTCTAAAATATAAACAAGTATTTCAAGATTATGTGATCTCAGTCATCACGTATTTTTAGTTATCACGGTGTTCTATTACGTGCTTTAAAAGCCTATTATGGAAGACTGTGATCCCACTGCTGGAGACAGGTAATATGATTTTTTTCGAAAGGCACGGCCTAGTTCAACCACTCGACTACTTATATTTTATAGTATGCTTCAGGTAGTATATACCTCGACAAACGTTGTACTGCTCTTTCTGGTAGGTGAGCTGGCGCATTGAGTTATACTTCTTATTCAATTCGGACTTTTAACAGTGAAAACCAATTACTAATAACTTGTCCGCAGCGCCATCTCTCGGGTCCGGATTTGTAATTATCTTTTCAATTTTTCATTTCAGGCTGTCTAAAGTCCACTACTGAACATAGGACTTCCTTATTATTTTTATAATTTTGAGTTGTTTTGGAATGATTCTGCGGCCCCATATCCTGTCTCATTTCCCTCTACCGCCTTTTACGACACCCACGGCATACTAAGGGGCAGTGAATTCTCTTACACTGGTACCACACGGCTTTTCTTTTAATATTGTGAATATGAGTCATTGTGGTCGATTAATAATTTATTGAATAAAACTATTTGTCCGGAATTTATTGCGTTTATTTTACTTATTTTTAATTCCCGACATTTTGTGTGCTTTGTAGCACCCATGTTTATGGGGGACTGATGTAATCGAGGTCCTGATATCAAAGTTAACCCGAAGTACCTTCAGCTTTTTGATTATTACTGTTGGTCCGATCTACGCGGAATGAATTTCCTCTGTCTTGAAGTCGGGCGCTGGTATGTTTGAGTTTAATTTTTATTTTATTAATCACAGAACCCCACATGACTTTAAACTGTGTCGTACACCTTCTGTTGTAAATGCCATTCAGAGCTTAGAAAGAACTAGTTAGTCCATCAAGGTTTTAATGGAACAGTTTGCAGGATGTCAACTTAAGACGGCGGCGATGGAACGTTTCACACGTCAACGGCGACGTTCACAAGTTCGGTCAGGTAGCTTACTGCACACCCCCAAACTGTAATGGACAAACGTGGGGTTTAAATGTCCAATACCGACCACAATTACAACCAAAAA
The DNA here is from genome assembly GCA_033319125.1 of Parnassius glacialis. Lineage (NCBI taxonomy): Eukaryota > Metazoa > Arthropoda > Insecta > Lepidoptera > Papilionidae > Parnassius > Parnassius glacialis. The sequence continues at coordinate 40,934,211 of JAVANC010000012.1, read as the reverse complement.
AATGTCCCAGTGCTTGGCGGCTCCTGCGAAGGAGTTGCTAGAAGCGGTATGTGGAGCCTTCCTGGAGCCACGGGGCTTCAAAATCTACAGGTGATGGATTCTAACTGCTGCACGATCAAGGATATTCAGAAGGATTTCGATGCATTTCATGTTTCAATGTTTAACGCTCAAACTTTAGAAAATGAGGATAAGCTAGAAAAACTTGAAAATGCACAAGAAAAAATTAAATGGAGTGTAATAGAACTTTCAAAATTAAGAAGAATGGGCGCAAATATCATTGAAAGGAACAGTAACAGTTTCTTTTACATTGGGGAAACACCGGGTCTTTACGGAGTACGTTTTCTGGTAGCAAAGAGGTGGAAAGAGAACATTATTAAATTTGTGATATATTAAATTATTTTTTATTATTTATTTTATTATTGTAGTTTAAAATTAAGTAACTGTAGTAGTCATTTGTACAAGAAATCTCATCGACGATGGATCTGGCTTTCTTCAAATAATGGGATAAAAAATTAAATTTATTTCTGTCTATCATGTTATAAGACTGTAGTGAAAAATGTTGATGTATTAAATAATTTTAAATTCAATTATCACCATAGGTTAGTACGCGCAAGACTGAAATTCGACTTAAAAACTCATAGGTGTCAAATAATTCCAAAAACAATAGAAAGAGTAGATAAAATACGTTAATTTCCAATAAAGATGAGTTCAATTTAGAGTTACAAAGTAGTTTCAGCTCTTTAGACTTTAATAATTTTGTAGATAATGATATAGAAAGCAAATATGACATAATCAAAGATAACATGGAAAGGGCTTCTAATAAAAATTAAATCAAAGAAACAAAAACAGAAGAATATTAGCAAAGCTACCTAAATTCTTATAGGCGAGAGACAGAAAGCAATTCTTCACAGAATAGAATATAAATCTGAAGATAATATTGTGAAAATTGCTTTTCGTAAAGATATTCGAAACTATAATCTTATATTATTTACATCTGCACTAGAGAATTTAACGTCATTTAAAAGAGCTAAACATGGTATAGAACTAGGAAAAGCAGCAACTTTAAGCCTAAATGACGATCAGGGTATAAAACACGGCGACAGAGACAAAACATTATTAATATGTACCGAATATTATTCTAAATTATATCATAACCAATACGTCCCACAATCTACTTCTGAACATTTATATCCCGAGAATATTGCACCAATCACAGAACACGAAGTACACCTAATATTAAAAAGGGCAAAATACCAGAAGAGTTCTAGGAAAGATGGTATAAGAACAGAGGCCCTAAAGTTTAGTGAACTTCTCCCACACATAACTAACTTATTCAACTCAATATTAAAATCCCGCACCTTTCCAAAACAGTTTTGTCATTCTAATACAATTCTTTTACACAAAAAAAGGTGAGAAATCTGACATCAGTAATTACAGGCCCATTAGTCTTACTTAAAACCTATATAAAACCTTTATTAAAATAATTGAGAACAGGATTGGTAGACAGCTAGATACTCATCAACCCCCCGAAAAGGCTGGATTTAGACCTGACTTATCCACCACCGACAACCTGCACGCTGTGAATCAAATCATTGGGAAACATATAGAGTACCAACTTCCTTTATATCTGGCCTTTGTTAATTACTCTAAAGCATTTGATAGTGTGACATCATAACTCTATTTTCAATACCTTACAAAATCAAAACATTGAAACATTGTTATTATAAATATTTTTAAGTAAATGTTTGTAAGTGGACATACATTTACTTAAAAATATTTATAATAGCAGTACCACTGCAATAAAATTGAATACTACAGGATGTTCTTTTTCTATTCTGAGAGGAGAAACACAACAACCCGTTATCACTGAAACTCTTCACTGCGACCTTAAAAGAAATAATTCGGAAACTGGATATTTTGCTCCAGAAAGGCATCAAGATCGGATCAAAGAGGTTAAACAATCTTAGATTTACTAATGACATTGTTCTCATCGCGGCCTTGGCCAACGAATCGAGAGAAATGTTCAACGAGCTACGAACAGCTAGTCTGTAGGTTATACTTCTGATGAATATGGAAAAGACTAAGTTAATGACAAACCATGTCAGGCACAGGATATAGATAGATATAGATGAAGTGGAGGTAGAATATGTTCAGTATGTTTATTTGTGTCAAATAGTATCTTTCCGTAACTTTATTCATGGGGGGGGTGGGGGTATATTGCCATAGCTATTAACTTACCTACAGACAAAAATATATTATGTGGATATGATCTCAATCGATCATGTCGTTCACAAGTTACACGATCACTATCAGACGCTCCTTAAATTATATATCTATAAAAAATGTTTAACTCGACGGTGAGCCCTGACTGTTGCTTTAAATAGACTTTATTAAATACCTTTATATATAAAAATTACATATCACTTCATTTGTCCGCAGTGAACTCAATAACAGATAAGTGACCTCTATATTATTATTGTGAATTTAAAGAATTTTTAAAGGACATTTCGTCGGAAAGGGCAGAGCAAAGTCAGCCTGGCCAGCAATTAGATTATAAATAATATTTATTGAAAATCACTTTTATGTATAATTTACCCCTGGCTCGGAAAATACTATTATCCTGGGAAGAACCCGCAAGTAACCTAGCGGGACTTTTTTTAATGAGTATTTAAGCTCAACCGTTGTAGTCTATGGGCTTTGCGCTCACCTTAAAAAGTACGCGGCCAACCCGAATTCGATCCCCGCTGGTGCCAATGAAATTGTTAGTTGCAAATGAATTTAAGTACTGATTTAACTGTGCTCGGTTGTGAAAGGACATCGTGAAGAAACATGCATATTCGAGGAATAAAATATTTCAAGGACATGTGAAGTCCACCAACATGAATTTTAATAGCGCGATGAACTCATAAAATTTAGGATCAGTAGTGAAACATATATAGGCTGTAACTTTTTCATTTAATAAGTACTTTAAACGCTAATTAGTTTCATCCTTTGCGGTGATAAGTCTTCAATTTACATAAAAAATATGTGTCTGAGCAATGGGGCATATTATGTATTCGTTAAAATTTTTTTTTCGTGGCAATGGGGAAGAAATGATTTGTGGAAATTATTTCGTGGGAATGGGTAATACCCAAGGAAACTAGCTTGCTTGAGAAATGTAAAATTGCTATTTACTTTGAAGCTTTCAAATATAATGATAGACTAAATGCGCCTCCATTATTTCATGAATAAAAGGCCAGTATCCGACACTGTAACAACTTCTTTTTTTCTTTTATTATCAGACCCCATAATTTCATTGCTTGAAATTGGCTTCATCCTTTGCTGAATAGATTTGCCTTTTATTACTTTGAGCAGATGGATTGACGATCGCAGTACCAGACGTTTGGTTCCTTTCACGCTTCGTCCCATCTCTGGTCTGGGTATTTACAGCTGGCATTAACGAATTAGTTTTACCGCCATCTATTGGAAGCTATAAGATCTTTCTTGTGTGTACAATATGCACATCTTACGATACCCACGTAAGAACATAGTCTTCTAATTTGTTTTTTTTTAATACTATCCCCACATTAGGATATTCTCCTGTATTTGTAGGCTATACACATACTTGTTCCGTGCGGGATTTAAACCTGCAGCTCTCAGCACCGCAATTCATTAATAAGCCACTGCGCTATGGAGCTGTCAGTCTGATTTATTTTCTTATGCCTCTACCACATAGTAAATTAAGAATTGTAGCTTACTCACTTATAACAGTAAAGTTGAGCCTGAGATTCCTAGTAGGTGAGTTCTTGAAATCAACCCTGCAGCGGTAGACGCCAGCATCGGTTGTGAACACATTATCCAGCAGAAGAGTAGCTGGTATAGCTTTAGCGCGAAAATATGCTCGAGAGCCAAATCCCGAAGGCGATGACCAGAGTTTAGGCTGAGTTGAAGCCCGCCCTCGAACATCGTAACTGTAATATATAAACTTGTATAGTATAAGTTATAACACTTATCATGATCTTTTCCAAGAAATTTCTTATTCACATAATATATAGAATACAATATGGAAAACTGGAAACCCCGTGTGGTGCCGGGTTAGAATAGCACCACCCCAACTCCTCCCGTGGGTGTCGTAAAAACTGACTAAGGGACAAGTCCAGGAAATGGGCAGCAGCGTTCCTTGTTAATATGACACCTTGGACTGCGCTCGCCAACGCCAACCCACCTGTCAAGCGTGGCGAGTATGGCATATACCCCCCTTGATGGGGGAGGCCCATGTCTAGCAGTAGACTGTCGTGGCTGATGCGGTGGCGGATTTATGGAAATCTATAAAAAAAACTTAAGACTAAAATTATGATACAGTCCTATTCTCCGGAGCATAGTGCCCAGAAACCGGTTCCATCGCTTCCCCACTAAAAAAAAAACAACACGCGGCATCGACCAGGTCAGGCTTTAGTTCCTTTAGCTCTCCTCTACCCCGACGGAGCCTATGGACCAACAGTCTCTACCAAATACAATAGCACAAATATATATATATATATATATATATATATATATATATATATATATATATATATATATATATATATATGCTATTGATTGGATGGGGGATGATTATATATGACTATATAATCATCCCCTAGAAACTCATTTTAAGTCTATAAGTGATAACGTGTGGCTATATATATATATATATATATATATATATATATATATGTGTGTGTGTGTGAAAAACTTTGTCAGGTTGGTGGCATCAGTGCCCATTACAATTATAACACAACAAATAAATTTTCTTGATCTGGATGTTTGTCCATGTATTATTTATCCAAAGAATCATGCCCACTTTCCATACATTTAAAAACCTGATAGTGAAAGTTGATGTATAATTATAAAGTATAGTAAAAAAACTACATGTAAGCTCAGAAAATAATCTCATATAGTTATTTTTACGATTTAAACGCTACGAATCCCAAAATATACTAATGTCACTTTTTAGGTTAGGATTTGCCGTAACCAAATAGGTAATAAAGAAATAAATGTGCTATAACTTATTATTATCGCTCGAAGTTAAAATAACAATACTTATCTAGTTATGGTCTAAAACGCCTTTTTTACTTTGTGAATTTCTTGAAACCAACTGCCCCTAAGTCACCGCTTACTCTCGATGATTGTCACCATAAATTGAGTGTCTAGCTCTATCTACAAATTGAGTGTCTAGCTCTATCTGCTATTTCTTCAGCACACATAAATACTTACTAACTACATTTAGTTCATCTTGTATTGTCAAAATGATCACTTATCAACCAAACACATTTCATTGGCTTATGGTATATTCTTACTGATGAACAAAATGGGATTAACCAATAAAACACTATATTAAAGTGGCATGGTTTATTAATTATCATCATTTTCACTTAAATCTCTCACCACCACGTTATCCAGAAATTCTGCTGAAGCAGAAATATTTTCTTGATACCATATAGGGTTGTAAAAAGAAGTAACATAAACAAAATGGCACAGTACACAACGAGACGCAAATGCAACAACGAAGAACTGCGCCGATGCCAATTACAGAACTGTCAAATGTCAAAAAAAATCCGTTTCATTCGTCCGCACTCGATGACATACTAAATGATTAATTTATTTTATTATTATATTATTTTATATTAATATGTACTATACAAATACAAATAAATAAATACTTACTGATTAAATAAAACATAAAATAATGTATAAAACTCAGAAGCAGAGTTAAATAAAGTAAAGTAGCAGTGTATAAAATGAAACGTCTAAGAAAAAGGGTAGTTGAGATGCGTTCAAAACATATAATACGTTTACCCTTGACGTAGAATAAACTTATAGAAATATGTAAAAATATTTTTTTCCTGCGTTTCTTTTAACATAGTGATAAGCGTAATTAATTTACAATTCAATTAGCTGAATTTTAAGATTTATTTCATTTCTATACATTGTCAGGTGAAAAATGGGCATTGTTCAAAACATAAAAATTCTTATTATTTAAAGACACTTTACCTGTATAGTGGTTCACCGTCAGATTCTTTAAACCACAACACCATTGCCACTTGGTCATCGGACGACAACGGCTGTGTGTCACACGGTAAAGAGGCCTTCTTTCCCACAACTCCTTGCACGTGGACCGTTGGAACTGCAAACAAATGCCCTGTTTTTAAAACGTATTATAGTGCTGTGTTTTTAAAAAGTATTTTTACGTGGTAGAACTACACTGCAGCTACATTATGGTTGTAGCACGAAAGGGTCGGCTTGACCGGGGTAGGACCACGCACTCACAGAATACCAACGTAAAACAGCTTAATGCAGCTGTGTTTTGTATGGTGAGTGTAGAGAACCAGAGACCCTTTTATTGTAAACGACGCATTCCATCTTAGTCCTCAGGGGTGACAAAGCATCTGCATTTTAAATCTTAATCGAGAATAAATGTAGATAGCTATGGGTCTCAGCATCCACTTACCATCAGGTGGAATTTGTGTTCGCTTGGCACTCTTATTCTATAAAATAGCACATTCGCATTATGTTCAATTTTTCCAAAAAAATAAACGGGGGGAAAGTAGTTAAGCGCTGGCTTAAAATTGTAAAAAAAGTAAACACTCTACTGATTTTATACGACAGTAACTTAAATTGGGAATTGTAAGCCAATTTTAAAATATAAAATAACCATAGTTAGAAAATGTCAATATCAATTTTCACGATAGAGTCCCGCTTACAGAGTTATGAGTGTAGCAAAAATAGGTTGGCTCGTTCAGAGAAGGAACATGCTTTCGCATCAGCGTAAATTAAGGTATGATGTGTGGTAGAGCCATGCTGTTGCTATATTAGTATTATAATTGTAGCACGAATGGGTTGGTTTTTTTTAATGGAGAGGGGCAAACGAGCATGCGGCTCACCTGATGGTAAGTGACTACCGCCGGCCATGAACAACTGCAACACCAGGGAGGGAATTGCAGATGCGTTGCCGACCTCTTTCTTTCTTTTCAACCGGGGAACTCACAGAATGCTAGCGCAAAATAGCAGCTTAACACTGCTGTGTTTCGTATGATGAGTGTAAAGAATCGGAGACTCTTTTTACAGGAAAAGGGGCATTCCATCTTAGTGTTCACGGGTAACTAACTACACTTCTGCATTTTGATTCGTAATCGAGAATAGATGTAGATGTCTATGTATGGGTCACAGCAACCTCTTACAGGTGGAATGTGTACTCGTTTGTCACCCCATACTATAAAACAAAATAGCAGCATAATGCAGAAATAACGAAAACCGGAGATCCTTTTGAATAGTAATGAGGCACCTTATTCCTCAGGAGTGACAACCAATCTGCATTTCGATACTTAATCGAGGATAGATGCAGGTATCTATGGGTCACAGCATCCAAGATAGACAACCTTACTTAAAAGTAAATATGAAGTGAAGAATGAAGTTTATTGAGGTAAGGGTAGCTTGAATCAATGAATTTTACGCCAATGCAGAAACAAGAGCTGATTGATTTAAATTTAGGGTATCTTTCTAATTTGGTACAGTTACTTAACATAATTTTTTTTAACAAAGCATAAGAAATAAAGGAGACGGTCCATTTCTGGCCCAGTCTATGTACACTATACTGTAAAAGAGAGAAAAATTCAGGGATTTTGTTAAAAATAAAATAAAAGAATAAGTCAAACTAAATAACGTGCAAAAAATAAAAATGCAATCCTAAGTTTTTGATGGTTTTACAGGATGGCACCCTTTCAGTCATAAAAACTAAAAAGACGCGGTTATATGTCAAATGTCATTTCTGTCAAGTGATATTTTTATTTATTCCGAGCTTGGTCGTGTAGTTGTGAACTCGTGAATGCGTTTAATTGTGGATTTCTTTGGCGATTTGGTTTGTTGTTTGGACTTTGGATCTGTTTTCTACTTGTTTGACTCGTTTCTTCGTTGATATCGGAAATCTGTATTCTGTAGAGTCACATTTTGAAACAGTAAGCAGGTATGTACTAAAGAAAGATGTTTCCTAATGTTATTAAACGCATTTGAATAACATGCTTCTGTCTGTAATCTGTTAATAATTATTAATTTCTACACAAGTTCATAATGGCTGCAAAATCTTAATATGATGTAATTATCTTTCAGTTCACCTGTTATATAACATGTTGCACTGTTTAAAATGCGCTTTTGCAATAGTAGAAAATGAGCAATATTACATTGCTGGAGATATGGGTCCAGAAATCATTACCATTCTGGAAAATGCAGATCAATTGGTAGGAACACACATACTTGAATCAGATTACTTGGCAATATCTGGTCCATAGAAAATGTTAGTGTATTAAAATAAGATTGTTATGTTTTAGATGGATGAAAATGGACCAATGTGTTCACAATGTTTTGCAAATGTATTGCAAGAATTATCTGTCGGTACAAATCTTGAAAATGAGCTCCAGCGCCCTAATGCCAATACTATCAATATATTGTGTGTTTGGTGTCAACGAAGACTGGGTAGCGGACGTTGTCATTCTGTTTCAGAGGGGCCTGAGAGATATTATATCTCTGAAAGAATTTCTCCAAGACAAGTGAGTATTTATGTTTAGGCTTACTAATCTGAATATTCATGATCTCAGCAGTAAATAAAATAAACAATTATGTATCAAATGTTTATTTGTGACATACGATATATATATGACAAACGAGCACACAGTTCACTGAATGATAATTGGATGCAGTGGCCTACAAACATAATCATTTATTTCTGATTACGAATCAAAATTCAGATGCGTTGTCACCCCTAAAGACTTGGATGATGATGGAGAGATGGAATGCCTTGTTTTCAGTAAAAAGGATCTGCGGTTCTCTACACTCACCATACGAAACACAGTAGCGTAAAGCTGGTATTCTGTGAGAGCGTGGTCATTCCCCAGGCAGGCCAACCCATTATTTTCATTCATGTATTCCTTAATATTATAATAGCACTGCCTCGTTGGTTCAATGATCGTAAACACGATTGCTGATCATTTTGTCTCGGATTCGAATCCCGGGTCTGGTCAAAATCAGTAATTTGGTTTTTCTGTCAAGAAATTCTAAGTAACAGTTCAGAGTTAGAAAATTGACGGTGTTTCACTCCCGTGCCTCGGCCCTGCTCGAGTCCACCCAATCGAGTTACAATCATACTTTCTGCAGCGTGGCTCTACCACGTAGTAATAGGTATTATATTGTTACAGATACCTGAAGGTGCAGTGGTTTGTCATCTTTGTTGGACAAAAACTCAACAAAAATTACGTAGACAAGGAGTTTCATATGTGCCATCACCTAATACAGTTTTTTGTATATGGTGTCTTCGGTCACTTGCCAACACACGCAGGCACTCAATACCAGATGGCCCAGAACGAAATGAAATTATAGCTAGGATCCATCCTTGAAGAGTAATATTTTATGTCTATATCTACTAAGTAAAAAATACCTCTTTTTAAAAATAATCCAACAGTTAAAACTTATTGTCTTGTTTTGAACAGATATTTGAAATACTTTTCTATTTTTAGTTATTTGACAAATAAAGATAAGCTCCCTCTCTGCACTAGGGGCTTATGAAAATACGAATTACTAGCTTTTGCCGGTGACGGTTAGCTTGTCCTTGTGTAGTTTGATTTAAAATCGCTCGGCAACCCTTTGCTTTTGCAGGATTGAAAGTAGCGTCAACTATACACAGGCATTGCTCACATAGCTCACATGGCTTTGATCATATAGCTATGTTACAGCATGATTGAATGATAAACCAACAAACAAACACATTTTCGCATTTATAATAGTAAAACTTACACATTTAACAAAACTAATATTATAGAAAATAATAAAGAAAGAATACATATTCATTCATTAACAATGACACAGACAAACGAATATACTAAAGCAACATTAATCGTCTGTGACACCACTCACGATGGGTATTACAGCTCAGCTTTTTTGCTTAGCATCATATTAAAATTAGTTTACCTCCGATTAAACCTATGTTTGAATTTAAAATATAAATATATTAAACTTAACTTAATAACTTTTTAAGCTTTAACTTTTAACTTTTTAAATTAAAAAAAAATATTGCTAAAATGTGCAACTATATTGTATAGTTCATTCTTATACAATATTCTTTTTAATCTCCTACAGATTCCTCCTGGCGGATGTGTCTGTTATGCGTGCTGGATTGCAGCGTGTAGAAATGTGCAAAGAGCTGCTGATATTGAGGAAGGGCAGCAAAATCCAGAACCTTCATATCAACATTATGGAGCAGACTGTGTTTGGTGTAAAATGCCTTTATTTCAAAGGCAAGTTCGTACTTTACGTGATGGCCCTGAAAGGGATATAGTGTCAGATAGTATTTATCCTAATGAGGTAATTAAATATAGTATTTTCTACATTTTATGTAAGCATTCTAATAATTACTTTACTTGAATAAGACAGTTATGAATAAATTAAGCAATTTATTTGTATGTATCATCATTGGTGCACATTTTTATTGTACATTATTAACCCATTGCTGACCCACAACTGGGCATACGTTTCTTCTCAGAAAGGAAATGGTTTAAGCCATAGTCCACTGCGCTAGCCATGTGCAGATTGGCACACTTCACATACCTTTGAGAACTGTATTGAGAATTCTCAGGTGTGCAGGTTTCTTCATGATGTTTTTATTTTTTTTATTTTTTTTTTTATAAGATAAGGGTGACAAACGAGCACACAGTCCACCTGATGGTAAGTGGTTGCTGCAGCCCATAGACATCTACATCTATCCTCTATTAGAAATCAAAATGCAGATGCGTTGTCACCCGTGAGGACTAAGATGAAATGCCTCATTTCCAGTAGAAAGGGCCTCCGGCCACCTGCACTCACCAAGCGAAACGCAGAGGTAAACCTCTACTTCACGCTGGTATTTTGTGAGGTCGTGGTACCACCCCAGTTCAAGCCGGCCCATCCGTGCGACAGCAAAAGCTGCTGCGTGGCTCTACCACTGTTAAAGCAAAAGATATGTAATTGCTTAAAACACACAGATAACCCAAAGAAAAGTTAAGAGTGCATGCCAGGGAATGAACCCGATCCGGTACGCACTCCTTATTTGATCGAAAAGGCCTGAAGTCTTAACCACTAAGACGATAGCTATACGTATTTATTACGCATGTGGCTATACTGAGATATTCATATACCTACTAAGATATGTCATATTATATTAACTCACTAATTCTATCACCGCATATGGTAAATGGTTCATTTGTATAGCTTTAGTAATTGAACATGTTGTTCATAACAAGTAGGTAAGCTTTACTTAAATATTTTTTGTTTCAGTTACCAGAACATGCCCTCTTGTGTATTGATTGCTGGGCACGGGCACAAGAACATGTGCAAATTGCTGAAGGCAGTGTAGTGCAGCCTGCTGGAACAACAAATCCTTCGATAAGCCTGGCAGATGATTATAAGCATACACCAAATTCTAGCAGACATTGTTTCGTTCCATTTTGTACCAACCCTGAGAGGCTCAATGTGCCAGATTTTTTAAGGAAGAGGATTTTGCAATCAACAAAAATATATGTCACAGAAAATTGCAGAATTTGTGCTGAACACCAAACTACCTATAATTGGGAGTTTTTAGAAGAAAATGAATTCTCAAGTAGTTTCACACAGGCAGAAATAAAATCAATGTTAAACCTCAGTCTATGTCAAGATTTAACCAATAATAATTTGGACTTTGAAAGATTTATGTTTTTAAGTACTGGACTGGCCTCACTAAAGAAAATTATTTGATTATTTTAAATCAAAATTAGTCCAGCATTGGGTTGTAAATTTCAAAAAACGGCGTTGGGTGCATATTTAATTAAAACAAGAACAGGGGATTCCCATGAAAGAATTTCCTCTCTGTTGGGTATTAGTAAAACCGAACTTGTCAGACTACTCCAAAGAGCTCGAGAAGCTTTAACAAGTTTGTTTGTGCCCCACCACTTGGGGCTTAATCACATTACTAGAGATGATCTGATAAGCAGGAATTTATTAATACCTGAGGGCTTATTCGGTAACAGAGAAGAGAGAAAGCCAATAGTCATATGCGACGGAACATACATATACCTACAAAAATCCTCTAACTATTTTTTTCAGAAAAAACATATAGCTTGCACAAATATCGCAATCTAGTTAAACCATTTTTACTAGTAGCTACTGATGGTTATATCATGGACATTTTTGGCCCTTACCCGGCAATTGATTCTGATGCCAGTATTATGAAAGCCTTATTTCAAAATGAAAATGGCGATTTGCGCCTGTTTTTTATGGAAAATGACATTTTCATTTTGGACAGAGGCTTTCGGGATGCTATTTCTTTTCTCGAAGAATTGGGCTATGTAATACATAAGCCATTGAATTGTGAAGAAGGAGAGGCTCAATTATCGACGATTAATGCTAATAAATCCAGATGTGTCACCTTGTGTAGATGGGTAGTAGAGGTGGTGAATGGAAGATTAAAAAGAGATTTTAAATTATTCCGACAGGACCACTTCAACGCAGCTGCCACCCATCTAATGGACGATTTGCGTATTTGTGCAGCTATGATTAATGCTTTCCATCCAGTTCTTGTTGATAGGCCGGATGACCAGGTGATACTAAATCGTGCACTACAAAGGCTACATATGCCAAATGAATTGGCAGAATTAATTGTAGCCAATAGAATTAACAGATATCGAGCCCATTTCACAAGAATTGACGCACAACTTCCAGAATTAGATATTTTTCCTGTAATGACTATGTCTGATCTCAAAATTTTTGGATTGGGGACATACCAAATTAAGCAGGCAAGAAGCTATTATGGGGAATATATAAGACAGCATGGTTCATTTCAGGTGGAAATATCTAATGATCTGGAAGTTGTAACCCAATTAATATCATCCCAACAAGACGCTGTTTTAATAAGAGGCCGCATAAAATCTCGCCATCACTCGGGCAGAGCCTATTATACATATATACTGTTGGCGAGACAAGAAACAAGTTGGGATGAGATGATTGCAGAATATTATTGCAGTTGCACTTCTGGACAACGGACAGTGGGTTGCTGTGCCCACATAATGACCGTTGTCTGGTATTTGGGATGGGCTCGGTATCAAAATTCCATAACCGCACCGGCCTCAATTCTGGATGGCATTTTAGTAAGAGAGGATTTTGAAGTAGGATAAATAAATAAAAAATAAAAAAATTAAGCTATTTTATTTATCTATACAAATAAATAAAATTGAAGTGTCTGTTTGTAATGTAAAAACTACAGTTTTTTTTCTAAATGCATATGAAAGTAAATACGGTACTTATAACTAATTTTACAAAATTTAAAATTTTTGTCTGTCTGTTTGTTCCGGGTAATCTCCGAAACGGCTGGACCGATTTTGACGGGACTTTCACTAGCAGATAGCTGATTTCATAAGGAGTAACTTAGGCTACTTTTATTTTAGAAAAATAATTGGGGTTCCGCACAAAAACATAAAAACCCTAACACGCGAGCGAAGTCGCGGGGAACAGCTAGTATTACCATAAGTATTCAAAACATGATTGACCTAATGTTTCACTTGTTGTTCGGCTGTTAACCTTTGTTATGACATTATCCAGGCTTCAAATGTATGTCAAGGCTCAAGGCATACTCTGACACGCTGAGGACCTGTTATATGAAAATATTTGTACGCCGGAAACGGCAGAATATTTAGGATGCCAAATCTTTTGTAACAACTGTAATGTACCATAATATAACAAATAAATTATATTATCTATGATTGTACCCTAGCACTTCAGCAGCCCAGATAGACACATATACTTGAACAGAAATTATTATTCAGGATTATTCTGTTTATCCACCTTATAACAGCCACTCTAAGGTAAAATAAGTTAAATATATTCTATAAGATTAGTGCAATAAAGTAGTATCTCACGGTGGATTTTGGGCTAACGAATGCAATGAAATCATTTTGTGCGTAGACACCGTTGATTTATCTCAACAATCTTCTTGTCTGGAATTACGTAGTACTTTTTACATTTGTTTTCTCCTGAACTGCATTTATGATATGCAAATATCAACAAGAACGTTAGTTGTTTTAAGACCAAAAAAGCACATACACAATCTATAATACACTTTATTCGTGTTTTGATCAAAAAATACAATTTTGTGCCCTACTTTCCTACTAGTTTCGAGACATTTTAGCTATTTTACATAATAAATCTACCTGATAGGCTATAGGTGACATGAGTATATCACAGACTAACTAGTAGATTCTACCCGAGAGTATATTTCAGAGATGACAGCTAACGTCAAATCAAAACGACGTCAATCCGCCATTAGGGTTGCATTTATTCGTGAGAATAAAATATAATTGCACTGAAATTAAGGCGAATTCGTGGATTTGAATGATCAAAAGTGGTTTAATATTTTATTTTAATTTATTTCCATGCTTGTACATAAACTGGGCCTACGCTCCATACAATTTTGGACCGTCTCCTTTCGACATTTAGCAGTCGAAAAAAATTAATTATAACTAAACAAAACAAAATTAAACTGCCATTTACATTCAATGGCTTCCCACATGATAGATGAAGAGTTTTAAAAATAGATTGAGTTGAACAATTGTTATTTTCAAAAGTTACCGTGTTTACAAAGCCATGCGGACTTAATAAATCCACACCATAAGCCACTTAAACCCCTTTTTTTATGTAAAAATAGCAATTAATCGATTTAAAAAATAACGACGGGTTGCACTTCGGGAGTGCCGGCAGAAGTGAAAACTTGAATATTAACGTTGTGCAATTTTGATATTTTGGAATGGCGGAGATTATTTATTATTATTTTATTGCATACTGAGCGCAAAGCGCGTGGGTATGTTCTACTAACGCCTAAAAATCAGGATTCCAACGTTTTGTCGCATGAAATCGTATCCAGCAATCATATTATACATATAAATGATATAAAAAGCACATTGTTAGAAAGATAAATGATTGTTGAACTTATTAGTATTTTTTTTAAATCGATAAATTGCTATTTTTAAATAAAAAAGGGGTTTTAGTGGCTTATGGTGTGGATTTATCATGTCCCCAAGGCTTGTAAACACTATAACTTTTGAAAATATCAATTGTTTAACTCAATTTATTTTTAGGGTTCCGTACCTCAAAAGGAAAAAACGGAACCCTTATAGGATCACTTTGTTGTCCGTCTGTCTGTCTGTCTCTCTGTCTGTCTGTCAAGACCCTTTTTCTCAGGAACGCGTAGAGGTATCAAGCTGAAATTTATATCAAATACTCAAGTCTACTGTCCCTTGGGGCTGTGAAAAAATCAAACTTCTAAGCCAACGCAATCAAAAGATACAGCCTTTTATGCCGCAAATTTTCGATATTCGCAAGGGAATCAAAAGTCAAAACCTACAGGGTACTTCCCGTGAACTGAGAATCTTAAAATTTGGCACGAAGCAACGTATTATAGCACAGATAAAGGAAAAATTGCCAAAAGCATAAATTTTTAGTTACATCATATAATAAAAATATTTTTAATAATTTTAAACTCGTATACCTACGGATTTGTTCGGAACCCTCGGAGCGCGAGTCCGACTCGCACTTGGCCGGTTTTTTTAATCTCTTCATCTATCATGTGGTAAGCCACTAAATGTAAATGGCAGTGTAATTTTGTTTTGTTTAGCTATAATTAATTTTTTTCGGCTCGAAAATGGCGAAATTTTCGTTGACTTGAAGGCTAGCCTTGTATAAAATTATTTCTGTAAAAGGGGAGCTACAGCCACAGAGTAGTTTACTTACTAAGTCAGTTCGCCATCGCCATAGATTATTGTATACTCGTATATCAGTTCGCCGTCAGTCGCCAATGTGAGTGGACATTATTACGGTTGTTTGCAGCGGCTCAAAAAGATCGATGTACAAATACACAATATTCGAATAACCAAATTTCTTAAATACTTGATTATAATAATAATAAGAGATTTTTTTATAACAATATTTTAAAGGCACACAATAAATAATAGTAATACGCACTAAAAGTAAGTAGTATCAATTTTTTTGTCATGGGTGTAATTTTCATGGTTTTCGAGGGTGTTGAAACCAATAGGGTTGTCGAAATGTAAATCCAAGATGGCGGCTGCAATAAGTATCAATTTTTTCATAATGGGTGTCATTTTAATGGTTTTCGAGGGTGCTGAAGCCAATATTGCTGTTGACATGTAAATCCAAGGTGGCGGCTGCAATAGGTATAAATTTTTTCACCATGGGCGTCATTTTCATCGGTTTCGAGGGTGTTGAAGCCGATAGTGCTGTCGAAATATAAATCCAAGATGGCGGCTGAAGTAAGTACTAATTTTTTCATCATTGGTGTCATTTTCATGGTTTTCAAGGGTGTTGAAACCGATAGTGCTGTTGAAATGTAAATCTAAGATGGCGGCTGCAATAGATATAAATTTTTTCATCATGGGTGTCATTTTCATGGGTTTCGAGGCTGTTGAAGCCGATAGTGCTGTGTAAATGTAAATCCAAGATGGCGGCTGATATAGGTACCAATTTTTTCATCATGGGTGTCATTTTCATGGTTTTCGAGGGTGTTGAAACCTATAGTGCTGACGAAATGTAAATCCAAGATGGCGGCTGCAATAGGTATCAATTTTTTCATCATGGGTGTCATTTTCATGGTTTTCGAGAGAGTTGAAGCCGATAGGGTTGTCGAAATGTAAATCCAAATCTTTCAATTGGAAGTGCCGGGAAGAATGATATTTTCAAACACACGAAAATAAATAAACACGTAAAATCAAGTCCAGAAGGATAGCTCGCAAACGTTATTCTTGATGATTCAGATCTCGAAACCTACTGGTGTAAAGTCACTGTAGTCCGTGATCCTGCTAACTACAGCAATCAGCTATTACACGAGTATCCTACGCTGTCCAAATTTGATTCGGCAATCTTAAGTCTACCTCATTCCAGTGTCGCCGTAGAGAGGGTCTCATCTATAAATTTAATAAAGACAAAACAACGCAATATACTTAATACAGACACTATTGAAGGTCTTTAGCCTAGTCTTTGGCTCTTTAGTCTATAGCTTAGAGGTAGATAATAAATAACTGTTGAAATTTAACAAAAATACATATGTAATAATAAAGTAATTATTAGTTCGCACGAAGCAACGTTTTATAGCACAGATAAAGGAAAAATTGCCAAAAGCATAAATTTTTAGTTACATCATATAATAAAAATATTTTTAATAATTTTAAACTCGTATACCTACGGATTTGTTCGGAACCCTCGGTGCGCGAGTCCGACTCGCACTTGGCCGGTTTTTTTAATCTCTTCATCTATCATGTGGTAAGCCACTAAATGTAAATGGCAGTGTAATTTTGTTTTGTTTAGCTATAATTAATTTTTTTCGGCTCGAAAATGGCGAAATTTTCGTTGACTTGAAGGCTAGCCTTGTATAAAATTATTTCTGTAAAAGGGGAGCTACAGCCACAGAGTAGTTTACTTACTAAGTCAGTTCGCCATCGCCATAGATTATTGTATACTCGTATATCAGTTCGCCGTCAGTCGCCAATGTGAGTGGACATTATTACGGTTGTTTGCAGCGGCTCAAAAAGATCGATGTACAAATACACAATATTCGAATAACCAAATTTCTTAAATACTTGATTATAATAATAATAAGAGATTTTTTTATAACAATATTTTAAAGGCACAGAATAAATAATAGTAATACGCACTAAAAGTAAGTAGTATCAATTTTTTGTCATGGGTGTAATTTTCATGGTTTTCGAGGGTGTTGAAACCAATAGGGTTGTCGAAATGTAAATCCAAGATGGCGGCTGCAATAAGTATCAATTTTTTCATAATGGGTGTCATTTTAATGGTTTTCGAGGGTGCTGAAGCCAATATTGCTGTTGACATGTAAATCCAAGGTGGCGGCTGCAATAGGTATAAATTTTTTCACCATGGGCGTCATTTTCATCGGTTTCGAGGGTGTTGAAGCGGATAGTGCTGTCGAAATATAAATCCAAGATGGCGGCTGAAGTAGGTACTAATTTTTTCATCATTGGTGTCATTTTCATGGTTTTCAAGGGTGTTGAAACCGATAGTGCTGTTGAAATGTAAATCTAAGATGGCGGCTGCAATAGATATAAATTTTTTCATCATGGGTGTCATTTTCATGGGCTTCAAAGGTGTTGAAGCCGATAGTGCTGTCGAAATGTAAATCCAAGATGGCGGCTGAAGTAGGCACCAAATTTTTTCATCATGGGTATCATTTTCATGGTATTCGACAGTGTTGCAGCCGATAGTGCTGTCGAAATGTAAATCCAAGATGGCGGCTGAAGTAGGCACCAAATTTTTTCATCATGGATATCATTTTCATGGTATTCGACAGTGTTGCAGCCGATAGTGCTGTGGAAATGTAAATCCAACATGGCGGCTTTAATAGATATCAATTTTTTAATCATGTGTGTCATTTTAATGGTTTTCGAGGGTGCTGAAGCCGATAGTGCTGTCGAAATGTAAATCCAAGGTGGCAGCTGCAATAAGTATAAATTGTTTCATCATGGGTGTCATTTTCATGGGTTTCGAGGGTGTTGAAGCCGATAGTGCTGTCGAAATGGAAATCCAAGGTGGCGGCTGCAATAGGTATAAACTTTTTCATCATGGGTGTCATTTTCATTGGTTTCGAGGGTGTTGAAGCCGAGAGTGATATCGAAATATAAATCCAAGATGGGGGCTGAAGTAGGTACTAATTTTTTCATCATGGGTGTCATTTTCATGGTTTTCGAGGGGTGTCGAAGACGATAGTGCTGTCTAAATGTAAATCCAAGATAGCGGCTGCAATAGATATCAATTTTTTCATCTTGGGTGTCATTTTCATGGTTTTCGAGGGTGTTGAAGCCGATAGTGCTGTCGAAATGTAAATCCAAGGTGGCGGCTGCAATAGGTATAAAGTTTTTCATCATGTGTGTCATTTTCATGGGTTTCGAGGGTGTTGAAGCCGATAGTGCTATCGAAATGTAAATCCAAGTCCAAGATGGCAGCTGAAGTAGGTACCAATTTTTTCATCATGGGTGTCATTTTCATGGTTTTTAAGGGTGTTGAAGCCGATAGTGCTGTCGAAATGTAAATCCAAGATGGCGGCTTATATAGGTACCAATTTTTTCATCATGGGTGTCATTTTCATGGTTTTCGAGGGTGTTGAAACCTATAGTGCTGACGAATTGTAAATCCAAGATGGCGGCTGCAATAGGTATCAATTTTTTTATCATGGGTGTCATTTTCATGGTTTTCGAGAGAGTTGAAGCCGATAGGGTTGTCGAAATGTAAATCCAAGGTGGCGGCTGCAATGGGTATCAATTTTTTCATCATGGGTGTCATTTTCATGGGTTTCGAGGGTGTTGAAGCCCATAGTGCTGTCGAAATGTAAATCCAAGATGGCGGCTGATATAGGTACCAATTTTTTCATCATGGGTGTCATTTTTATGGTTTTCGAGGGTGTTGAATCCGATAGTGCTATCGAAATGTAAATCCAAGATGGCGGCTGAAGTTGGTACCAATGTTTTCATCTCGGGTGTCATTTTCATGGTTTTCAAGAGTGTTGAAGCCGATAGTGCTGTCGAAATGTAAATCCAAGATGGCGGCTGCAATTTGTATCAATTTTTCATCACGGGTGTCATTTTCATGGTTTTCGATGGTGTTGAAGCCGATAGTGCTGTTGAAATGTATTTAAACTACTTTAATAATTCCGTATAATCATGTTATACGTAATTTTTTTAATGCGCTTAAGGTATGCCCAATTGGATTTACCAATATATTTTGTTTTTGTAAACAAAAGTGACATAAATGTTTAATCGGAACTGGATGGAAGGTATTTCTATAAGGCGTGGTTGAGACCTAGTAATAAAGATGATTACTTTGCTTTTTGTACATTTTGTAACACAGATCTTTCAATTGGAAGTGCCGGGAAGAATGATATTTTCAAACACACGAAAATAAATAAACACGTAAAATCAAGTCCTGAAGGATAGCTCGCAAACGTTATTCTTGATGATTCAGATCTCGAAACCTACTGGTGTAAAGTCACTGCAGTCCGTGATCCTGCTATTTACAGCAATCAGCTATTATACGAGTATCCTACGCTGTCCAAATTTGATTCGGCAATCTTAAGTCTACCTCATTCCAGTGTCGACGTAGAGAGGGTCTCATCTATAAATTTAATAAAGACAAAACAACGCAATATACTTAATACAGACACTATTGAAGGTCTTTAGCCTAGTCTTTGGCTCTTTAGTCTATAGCTTAGAGGTAGATAATAAATAACTGTTGAAATTTAACAAAAATACATATGTAATAATAAAGTAATTATTAGTTCGTTATTACAAGATAATGAAGTTGACTTCTATGATAATGACCCAACCCAAGAATAACTTTCTAATAAGGTAGAATAGTGGCCTAAACAATGGATATTTTTCTTTAATAATAAGTTGTATATTAGTTTGTAAGCACAAAACTAACAATAAAATGATTACTTTATATGTCATATGTTTTATTTTAACATAACCACAGAAAATACTAAAATATCAGTACTAATATAATTCTCAGATGTTTAATGTTCATTATATCCATACTTAAGGCACAAGGCTTGGGCCACTCTTCCACTGAGCGACTCATATATAATATGGCGGAAGAGTTTTTTTTGTTTGTTTAAACGCGCTAATCTCTGGAACTACCAGTCCGATTTGAAAAATTATTTTTGTATATTATAGCCAGATTTATGTGAAATAGTATAGACTATCTAGCATTAAGCTATATTACTCAGCTAGCCTTAAATATTTTTTTTTATAGGATTTGGGTAACAAACGAGCACACAGTCCACCTGATGGTAAGTGGTTGCTGCGGCCCATAGACATCTACATCTATTTTATTTAAATTAATAAATATAATTTATTGAAATTAATAAATATAACGAATGCAAAAACAAACATGTAGTAAAATATCAAAAATTAACGACCAAAATAAATGTCAAACATCTGTGTCAAAGTGAGAACGAAACGCAACCGTTGACTACGAACACGGATCATAGATTAAGCGCGGTCTATTATCTGTCAAAACAAACTCTGGATGATGCAACAATTAACTTTGCTTAATTTTGCTATAACACCGAAAAAAGTCCCGTACGAAGAAATTATCTGTAGTGTCGAGGACTGTATATTTAAAAACAATATGCGAAAGGAAGATTTGGAAGCGATACGTCAAGACATTTTGTCTATGTTACGTCGGAGTTCAACGCCAAAACCGAATCTACCTAAAGACGAATTTAAAGCGTTGAATAACCTACGCAATAAACCAGAACTCACGATTCTCCGCGCAGATATTCGTATCTTTGGCCACCTGTGTTCTAAATTTGAATTTGGTGGCGTGAAAATGTTATTGATTTTTTGTCATTTGAAAATATATTTCATCAACTGTTTTCAAAATGGATAAAATTGAACAAAGAGCGGTGATAAAGTTTCTTCATATGAAGGGCATGAAGGGGAAAGAAACTATTGGTAAATCCAATTGAGCATGCCTTCGCATTAAAAAATACGATGATTATACGGATTTTTTTAAAGTAGTTTAAATACGAGTACACACAAGTTTTCACTAATAACCTTATTATACTTCCAATTTTCCGATAATTTTATGTCAAACTTCAATTTGAAAAAGTTTGAAAATCCAAAGTGTACGACACATAATGCTTATATGATCAACATATCATCATTCATGTCACTCCAAAAAGTCCAAGACGTATTCAATTATAATATTACATCCTACTTACTTTTAGTACGTACTACTATTATTTATTCTGTGATTTTATAATCTATACTATAATATATAATATGGCGGAAGAGTTTTTTTGTTTGTTTAAACGCGCTAATCTCTGGAACTACCAGTCCGATTTGAAAAATTCTTTTTGTATATTATAGCCAGATTCATGTGGAATAGTATAGGCTATCTAGCATTAAGCTATATTACTCAGCTAGCCTTAAAATTTTTTTTATAGGATTTGGGTGACAAACGAGCACACAGTCCACCTGATGGTAAGTGGTTGCTGCGGCCCATAGACATCTACATCTATCCTCTATTACAAATCAAAATGTAGATGCGTTGTCACCCGTGAGGACTAAGATGGAATGCCTCGTTTCCAGTAAAAAGGGCCTCCTGCCACAAATATGGATATTTGTTCAGCAAGTCAGAAGAAAAAGCACTCCCGAAATGATTTATCCGCGAACGCTGGTGTTATCGTCAGGGATACGTAAATACAATGTTCTAAAAATACATAGATCTTTACTCCGTCTAAAAAAAGTCCGCGATACCATATGTCTATTTCTTATACTGACCTACCTACCTATACCTACTAACCTATATGATTATTGTAAAAACCTAAATTTTAATGAGATATATAATAATGAACTTAATCCAAATGAATCTATACTCTTTATAATTGAACACATACAAAAAATAATTGTTAATAATTCAATTAAAATTAGAATACCCCGAAGCAAAATCACAATAAAACCCTGGATAACTGTTGGTTTATTAAGATGTATAAGAACCAGAGATAGAATGCATTATAAATTAAATAAAGATCCTCAAAATGAAATTTTAAAATGTACTTATAAGCGATACAGAAATTTTTGTAATGATATATTAAAAAAACAAAAGAATCATTATGAAAGAAATGAATTGAAAGCTGCTGGAAATGATAATAAAAAAAATTTGGGATGTTGTTAAAAATATAAATAACTTAAATAAACCAAAAGAGCTACCAGCTGAACTTCTCAAGATTGAAAATAACCCACTTAGTTCAGTCAACTTTATAAACACTTTTTTTGCAAATATAGGCTCTAACTTGTCAAATAAACTTAAAACAGATCTTCCGCCTCTTCCTACCACTGTAAATCCTGTAACAGTCAAAAGTAAGTGTTTTGTCCTACTTAAAACAAGTGAAGAAGAACTCGAACGTCTCATTCTTAATCTTAAGACTGATTGTGGTGCTGGCTGGGATGGTATTACGCCAAAAATTTTAAATGTCTTAAAGAATTTATAATCCCCCCACTTAATCATAGCTTTAATAGGTGTCTAGAAGAAGGTATTTTTCCAACAGTTTTAAAAAGGTCCATCACAATACCAGTTTTTAAAAACGGAAAGCGTGACATCATCACTAACTATCGTCCAATATCGTTACTCCCGTCTATGTCTAAGCTCCTTGAAAGAATAATAAACACTAGACTTATAAATATTTAGAAGATAATGAAATTCTCTCAAATGGTCAATTCGGTTTTCGAAAGAGTAAATCAACTACGGACGCTATACATATTTTTACAGAATTTATTGTGCAAAAATTAGATTCCAATAAAAAATGTATCACAATCTTTATTGATCTGCAAAAAGCTTTTGACACTATTTCATCTTCTAAACTGATCGAGAAACTTGAAAAAATGGGTATTAGAAATGTACAATTACAACTTTTAGAGATTACCTACAAAATCGCTCACAACGTGTTAGGATAGGAGAGATTTTTAGTGATGAAAGACCAATCAATTACGGAGTACCACAAGGAAGTATTCTCGGTCCAACTCTCTTCCTTTGCTACATAAACGATCTTTGTCAATTAAACATCCCAAATTGTAAAATAATCTCATATGCTGACGACACAACCCTCTCGTTCTACGGTGACTCTTGGGAAGAAGTTTTCAAAATTGCACAGGATGGTTTCAATATAGTGTGTCACTGGCTTGCTCTAAATAGTCTCACTTTAAATACCGATAAAACCAAATATGTAATGTTTTCAATCCGAAATTCAACCTGTATTACAAATAAATTTAAAATCATAGCACATTCATGTAATATGACCTCTATTTCAAATTGTAAATGTCCTGATATTGAAAATACAAATAACATAAAGTACCTCGGCATAATAATAGACAAGAATCTAACTTTCAAAGAACATATAAACTATTTAGTTCAAAAAATTAGAAAGCTTATCTACATATTTAAAAACTTAAGACATATCGCAAATTGGAATTTAATTAAAACCGTATATGAATCGTTAGGTAAATCTATCCTGTCCTATGGCATTTCTGTATGGGGAGGCTGTAGTAAAACATTAATGATGGAAGTTGAAAAGGTACAAAGGATGATATTAAAAATTGCCTTGAAAAAACCTAGGACGTATCCGACTACGAACTTATACGCAGAAGCCAATGTGTTAACGGTTCGAAAAATTTACATATTATCAATAATCTTAAAAAAACATAGTTGTATTGATTTGTTGGATAATATAAGGAACTCTGGTACGAGGAGAGATTATGAAGTCTGTGAAATTATTCCGGTAAAAACATTTTTTGCTCAAAAGTTTTTCAGTTTTAGAGGTAGTCGATTATATAACAAAGCAAACAAATTACACCGTATCATTAACCTAACTAAATTTGAATGTAAAAAGATAATTTCAAATTGGCTGCTTAAACTTGATTATGAAAAAACAGAACAATTACTGCAAATTGCATCTTAACATACCACGTACGAGTTAACCCACACATACACACATACACACACATACACGCACACACACACACACACACACACACACACACACACACACACACACAAACAATAAGATTAACTGCTTGCGCGTATGCTCTCTCGCAAACGGAAAAAAGTCTCTGCTACATACATATAATAAAAAAAAAGAAAACATCTAGTTGATCATTCT
The DNA here is from genome assembly GCA_033319125.1 of Parnassius glacialis. Taxonomy (NCBI): domain Eukaryota; kingdom Metazoa; phylum Arthropoda; class Insecta; order Lepidoptera; family Papilionidae; genus Parnassius; species Parnassius glacialis. The sequence goes on along the minus strand of JAVANC010000012.1, from coordinate 40,909,454 downwards.
AAATGGGGAGCCGGGAGATCCATAGCACAGGGTATCCTAGTTTGGACTCCCGTCTCCCACAAATTTATGTACCTCTTTGTTTTGTTTATAAAAAATATATATGTTTTTAAAAGATAAAATATGTAATTGTACAATTTGTGGGAGAAAATAATAAAGGTTTATTTTATTTTTATTTATTTATTTATACATGAGCCATAATTAGGTATTTTATGAAAAAAAAATATTGAAAATTAATAAAGTGATTTATGAGCGTTATTATTAGGCATGGCCTATTTATCCTTAAGAACGAAAGTTACTTCATCATCAAGACAATTTTATAAATATAAAATTTGTTCTTTATACCATGTTATTTGGACGCATAGTTTAAGAGATAATGTAAAATTAAAATATTGCAATACTTGGCTGGGCGCGCGAACGACACATACACCTTAGCCGCCCGGTAAGAACTGCGAGAACTGCTCAACCGGGAGGGGAAGGGAAATTTTTTCCATCCATTGCTAAAAAAAAAATATTTAATTGCAATTATAAAATGCTTAAACTAGGCCATGTCGCGCACCTCCAACACGTGATGACGCGCGTGAAACCGTGGGGCACAGCTAGTATTGTAATAAAAATCTCTGATTATTATAATAATCAAGTATGTATGAAATTTGTTTTTCCAATATTTTGTATTTATTTGTACAGCGATCTTTTTGGGCAACTGCAAACAACCGATACAGTATCCACTCACAGCGGCGGTTGACGCCGTAATAATCGAGTGAGGCACAGGCAGTTTCTATTTACTGAAATACATTCTTACACAAGGCTGCGAAAACACCAAAAATTTCGACATTTAGCAGTCGAAAAAAATTAATTATAACTAAACAAAACAAAATTAAACTGCCATTTACATTCAATGGCTTCCCACATGATAGATGAAGAGTTTTAAAAATAGATTGAGTTGAACAATTGTTATTTTCAAAAGTTACCGTGTTTACAAAGCCATGCGGACTTAATATATCCACACCATAAGCCACTTACACCCCTTTTTTATGTAAAAATAGCAATTAATCGATTTAAAAAAAAACGACAGGGTGCACTTCGGGAGTGCCGGCAGAAGTGAAAACTTGAATATTAACGTTGTGCATTTTTGATATTTTGGAATGGCGGAGATTATTTATTATTATCTTATTGCATACCGAGCGCAAAGCGCGTGGGTATGTTCTACTAACGCCTAAAAATCAGAATTCCAACGTTTTGTCGCATGAAATCGTATCCAGCAATCATATTATACATATAAATGATAATGGTTTCAAAGGTGTTGAAGCCGATAGTGCTATCGAAATGTAAATCCAAGATGGCGGCTGAAGTAGGTACCAAATTTTTTCATCATGGATATCATTTTCATGGTATTCGAGAGTGTTGCAGCCGATAGTGCTGTCGAAATGTAAATCCAACATAGCGGCTGCAATAGATATCAATTTTTTCATCATGTGTGTCATTTTCATGGTTTTCGAGAATGCTGAAGCCGATAGTGCTGTCGAAATGTAAATCCAAGGTGGCAGCTGCAATAGGTATAAGTTTTTTCATCATGGGTGTCATTTTCATAGGTTTCGAGGGTGTTGAAGCCGATAGTGCTGTCGAAATGTAAATCCAAGGTGGCGGCTGCAATAGGTATAAACTTATTCATCATGGGTGTCATTTTCATTGGTTTCGAGGGTGTTGAAGCCGACAGTAATGTCGAAATATAAATCCAAGATGGGGGCTGAAGTAGGTACTAATTTTTTCATCATGGGTGTCATTTTCATGGTTTTCGAGTGTGTCGAAGACGATAGTGCTGTCTAAATGTAAATCCAAGATGGCGGCTGCAATAGATATCAATTTTTTCATCTTGGGTGTCATTTTCATGGTTTTCGTGGGTGTTGAAGCCGAAAGTGCTGTCGAAATATAAATCCAAGATGGCGGCTGAAGTAGGTACTAATTTTTTCATCATGGGTGTCATTTTCATGGGTTTCGAGGGTGTTGTAGCCGATAGTGCTGTCGAAATATAAATCCAAGATGGCGTGAAGTATATACCAAATTTTTTCATCATGGATATCATTTTTATGGTTTTCGAGGGTGTTGCAGCCGATAGTGCTGTCGATATGTAAATCCTACATGGCGGCTGCAATAGATATCAATTTTTTCATCATGTGTGTCATTTTCATGGTTTTCGAGGGTATTGAAGCCGATAGTGCTGTCGAAATGTAAATCCAAGGTGGCGGCTGCAATAGGTATAAAGTTTTTCATCATGGGTGTCATTTTCATGGGATTCGAGGGTATTAAAGCCGATAGTGCTATCGAAATGTAAATCCAAGTCCAAGATTGCAGCTGAAGTAGGTACCAATTTTTTCATGATGGGTGTCATTTTCATGGGTTTCGAGGGTGTTGAAGCCGATAGTGCTGTCGAAATATAAATCCAAGATGGCGGCTAAAGAAGGTACTAATTTTTTCATCATGGGTGTCATTTTCATTGGTTTCGAGGGTGTTGAAGCCGACAGTGATATCGAAATATAAATCCAAGATGGGGGCTGAAGTAGGTACTAATTTTTTCATCATGGGTGTCATTTTCATGGTTTTCGAGGGTGTCAAAGACGATAGTGCTGTCTAAATGTAAATCCAAGATAGCGGCTGCAATAGATATCAATTTTTTCATCTTGGGTGTCATTTTCATGGTTTTCGAGGGTGTTGAAGCCGATAGTGCTGTCGAAATGTAAATCCAAGGTGGCGGCTGCAATAGGTATAAAGTTTTCATCATGGGTGTCATTTTCATGGGTTTCGAGGGTGTTGAAGCCGATAGTGCTATCGAAATGTAAATCCAAGTCCAAGATGGCAGCTGAAGTAGGTACCAATTTTTTCATCATGGGTGTCATTTTCATGGTTTTCAAGGGTGTTGAAGCCGATAGTGCTATCGAAATGTAAATCCAAGTTGGCGGCTGCAATAGATATCAATTTTTCATCATGGGTGTCATTTTCAGGGTTTTCGAGAGAGATGAAGCCGATAGGGTTGTCGAAATGTAAATCCAAGATGGCGGATGCAATAGATATCAATTTTTACATCATGGGTGTCATTTTCACGGTTTTTGAGGGTTCTGAAGCCGATAGTGCTGTGGAAATGTAAATCCAAGGTGGCGGCTGCAAGGGGTATCAATTTTTTCATCATGGGTGTCATTTTCATGGGTTTCGAGGGTGTTGAAGCCGATAGTGCTGTCGAAATGTATTTAAACTACTTAAAAAAATCCGTTTAATCATGCTATACGTTATTTTTAATGCGAAGGCATGCTCAATTGGATTGACCAATATATTTCATTTATTTTCATTCGAAATTATTTGTTTGGTAAACCTACACCGCACATGTGCTTATTGTGATGTTATAAAAATATAGGTTAATGCTATAAAGTATAAACATATTAAAAATATTACATCTATAATATCTAAGTACATATGTATATTATATTAATAATTTCGTGAAACAGTACAGTAGACTCGATCGAAGCCTAATCTTAATAATAAAATTATATTAATTAAAATTATTTATTAATTATAAATGAAAATTAATTAAACCTAACTTACTTCCTCTCAGATTGACTCAGACAGCCGCTGCATAAGTTACTATAGGAACAAATGTTCCGTTATACAAAACGCGAAGGGCCGGGTAACGAATGCCCCAGGAGGACGCCGACACCCGCGACATCTTACCGAAGCATCTACCGGCCCTGTCTCCCATGTCCTTCACAGGCTTAATGAAAGACTGACTATTATCTAGCGTAACGCCCAATACCTTAGTCGACTCTACGCTTTTTATAGAGTCGCTTCCTATCCTTATTACAGGTGGTCGCAAGAATCTGCCCTTAAGAGTCATTGTACATGTTTTTCCGGAGGAAAAGGAGAGACGGTTCCTTTCCCCCCAGGACTCAACCAACTCCAGTGCAAACTTAGCCGTAGCTTCTATATCAGCCCTAGATTTCGCCTCAATCAAGAGCGTTACGTCATCTGCATACGCCATCATCTTCGCATTGGCGGGGAATGGCAGCCTCAACAAATCATCCAGCAGTAGATTCCATAGGGTCGGTCCTAGGACCGATCCCTGCGGGCAGCCCATGGTTGAGCGTTTCCATTCAATACATTCGCCAACAAAGACGCCCACCCGTCTGTTGGTAAAATAATCTACCAACATTCCATAGATGTTGGGTGAGATCCCGCCCTGTTTGGCCTTCAATAGTATCATCGGCCACCATGCATTGTCAAATGCCCCCGATATATCGAAAAAGACGGCCTGTACATACTTGCGCTGCGACTCGCTCGCAGTACGAAGCACGTCTTGCAGCGCCGTGACAGTGGACCGGCCTGGCGAAAACCCGTGCTGATAGTCTGAAATGCCCCTCATGAAGCTCGGGGCACATCTGAGCAAGACCCGTTCCAATATTTTTCCAAAAATGGGAAGGAGTGTAATCGGGCGATACGCTTTGGGGTCAGTCAATGACCTGCCATTTCCTTTCGGAATCACTACCAGCCTTGCATTCTTCCATACATCCGGGAAAGCTCCCTCTTCCACACACTTGCTATACACCCAGTGGAATTCCCTGGGTGCAGCTCTCCATACATTCTTAAGCACTTTTGCACTAATCCCGTCCAGTCCCGGAGCAGTGTTGGGCAACGCCCTGACTATACCCCCCAGACACCCAATGGTTGGGGGAACGGCAGCCGGCCCAGATGGTGTGAAGGTGGCCATAAGTCGCACGCGCCCGTGGTACCCAGTGTCCCTGGACGCATCATCATCCGGGCCAGAGCCCCGAGCAGGTCCCGCATGGCCTCCTTCACCCCTCCTGAATGTCGCTCCGCGTATTCTATGGCATTTATTGTATTGCTGGGTGGACGAAATCTCCCGCTAGCCAATTGGTATGCCCGTCCCCATTAATCAGCATTTCCCATGTCCGATATTTTTCGAAAATGGGCCAGCTCCGTATCCACCATCAACTGTCTATATCGCGCTCTCATGCTATGGAAACGTTCCATAGCTAAGTCCTCAGACCTGCCTCCCTTTCTTCTTGTCTTCTGCCATGCCCTTCTCGCATTACATACTTTCTTCCTCATTCCGTCTAGTTCAGGCGTCCACCATTCGTAGCCGCCTTCCCGTCTAGGACGCGCACTCTCCAGGACCTCCTTCTTTTTTATAGGATAAGGCTGACAAACGAGCACACAGTCCACCTGATGGTAAGTGGTTGCTGCGGCCCATAGACATCTACATCTATCCTCGTTTGCGAATCAAAATGCAGATGCGTTGTCACCCGTGAGGACTAAGATGGAATACCTCATTTCCAGTAAAAAGGGCCTCCGGCCACCTGCACTCACCAAGCGAAACGCAGAGGTAAACCTCTACTTCACGCTGGTTTTCTGTGAGGTCGTGGTACCACCCCGGTTCGAGCCGGCCCATCCGTGTGACAGCAAAAGCTGCCGCGTGGCTCTACCACTGTTAAAGCAGATCCTCCGCAGATCGAACCACGAGGTCCGTGAACTGCGCACAAAGACGGTCAGCCGGCTGTCTAACTTTCAATGCACCCATTCGCACATGAACAGTTCCGCGAAAGAAGCCCCAATTCACCCCCACATCCCGAAAACGGGCAGGCACTCCCACCGGCCCCGGGAGTCTCGCATGGGTTACTCCTCCAACTTTGAAAGCGATGAGTCGATGGTCACTTGAGCTGACGCAATCCAGGACTCGCCACTCTGTGATCATGACTCCTCTGGATGTGAGAGTGAGGTCTATATAAGACTCTCCCATTGGTCCCGAAAAGGTACTCGGTTGGCCCTCTACGTTGGCCACCACAAGTCCCCGTGACATTATGAAGTCCTCCATCAATTCCCTGCGGTAAGCTGCCTTATGGCCCCTACCAACAACTTGTTCAGTGTCACTGAACCAGAGTGGCGAGTGCGCGTTGCAATCCACTCCGATTACAACGCGCTTGCCTTTCAACTGGTCAAGTACGGTCTCCAGATGTTGTAAATGATGGTCAATCCTGTCGCTATATTTAAAATAAGCTGAGATGACATAGAGACCGTACTTCTCCACATGGCACACCACGCAATAGGGGTTACTCAGGTGTGGCAAACCAGCAACACCTATGCTACTATTGCTGACCTTTATGCCAGCCTGCTGTCCATCACCAAAATTAATGAGATCCTGCGCCTGCGGCCACTGTTCCTGGACCAGGACTAAATCCAAGCCGTGGTCCCTGGAAAGTGCTAGAAGTTCTTTGGTGGCAATCTCGCTCCGTTCCAAATTGAGCTGACCTATTTTTAAACTATTTTCAACCGTCATATTGCGTGGTGTTGACCGCCCTCTCTTCTGCGTACACCCTAGCCGGGCACGTCTTCGCCATCGTGGCATGGGACTTTGCACCCGGCTTGCCAATTTTCTTGCATGTGGCACAGCATACACTATCAGAAGTGCAGTCCTCCCTGGCATGGCCTTCCTCACCGCATTTGCCACACGTTGCCTCTTTGGCCCTGCAGTATTTCGCCGGGTGGCCGTACTGCTGGCAACGCTGGCAACAGGTGACGTCTACAAAGTCACATGGTTCGACCGAGTCCCACCCTATATACAGTCGCCTTCGGGCCGTCAATGTATCCCTCAGAGCAGGGGAACACTGCAGCACCACGGTAGTCCTGCGACTGCCCCTCTATGACTTCTTGAACGCCACCTTGCAATTCTTTTGTAGCTCCTCCAGGGTCCACTTCTCTTCGTCTCCAAAGTTTTGATCATGGAGGGCTGGCAGTAGGTCTTCATTTTTGACATCTTCTTCAAACCCTCGCAAGGCCACAAGTGGTAAGCGCTGCTTGGGCTCACTGACTCGAAGCGTTGGTGGCGGCGCAGATCGAAGTTTATTAGCCGACTCTTGGGACGTGGTCTGGACCACTACCCCCGCATTACCAATCTTCCTAAATTTGGCTAATTGGATGCTGATTTCCGAGGGCTTAATGACTTTCTCCAACTCTGCCTTTGTGTCGTCGGCCGTCTTCAGGTGCTCCTGTTCGCCTGCCGGGTAGAATGCCAAGACAGGACCCGACTTCTCCGGAATAGGCATCGCTGCCACACCTTTCGGCATCCTCAATACCGATGCAAACGTATTTCCCACAGCGAAGGCGTGGTCCCCGTCACCTGAGGGTGCACGCGCGGTCTCCTGGTGCGCCAGCTTCGCTACAGCCTGAGTCCTGTCCCGTTCAGCCCTGCATGAAGCAAGCTGTGCCTCCATTACTTGCACTTCCATCGCAGCCACCATCGCGATAAGATCCTGCCCGGTTGCCGAAATCTTGTTTACCTCCGCCTTATTTAATTTCGAACCCGGTCCTGATACAATGCCCATTATGGTCCTAATAGCTGCCCGCGTGTGCTCAATAATTTCTAATGAGGTTGCCTTGGAGGCATCGAACCCCTCATCCAAAGATTCTAAGTCCTCCTCCAGCGCTTGCCTACTCAGTTCTGCAGACGAGACCCCAGCAACTGAAGCAACAGATCCTCCTTTCTTCTTTTCTTTATCGACTTTCTGACGCTGCGTCATGGGTTGCTGCTGTTCCGAAGACGTTAACGGACGTTTTTCGGCCGTAACGCTCGAGCCACCCTTAGGGTTCGGCATACTGGCACCAGGGGGCGTGCGCGCCAGAGATTTTCGTGGGGCAAATATGGGGGGTTCGTCCCCCATTATCACAAATTACTACTTATAGTGAACGTTATGAATATATAAGTGGTTCAGTCCATAAATCAAAAAGAAAAATTTAAAAATAAAAAAGTTATGAAAGCTTTCCAACTTTAAAAATTTAGCCTGCGGAGGGGCATACCCAATAGTTCACACATATGGAGGCAAAAAGGTTCCGTCCAAAAAGTCCGGAAAATTTTTGGTGATACAAGTGGTCGACAGATATATACCAAATACACACCAGCGCCCTCTGGCGGAACACCCTCGGACCAAAACTTAATATTACAAAGGTTCAAAACAAATTAAAAACTAAAAGTGTCACTATCACAACCCAGCCACGAGATGTCGCTGACTTACAACTCTAGTGGCGCCCTCTGGCGACACTAACCTAAACTAATAAAATATAAGCTAAACTAAAATTAAAGTGTCACTGTCACAGTAAAGAGTACAACTTAGCTTAAACAGGTGACGCTGAGGTGCGGACACACACCTAGCGCCACTCAGCGGCGCGCGGCGCAACAGACGCCACACCCGCCCTGACAGGCACAGACAGCACAAACCGCGATGGTTGCGCGCACGGCGCCCGCAGATGGCGTCGCAGTGCCGGAAGTGCACACTATCACCCCCTGGCGGCGAGTGACCACCGAAGGTTCTAGAATGCACTCGAACGGCACGTCAGAAGCCAACTACCCACTAAAGTTATAATGTCACTAATAATTCACAAAACGACGACAGCGACATTCCCTCCACCATCCCATGGTCTTTCCCGCCTTGCGGCATACGGACCGAATCACGGGAGACGCACACGGTACTTGCTCGTGGCTCTTTCCCACGTGCGCTTACTTGACTCCCTAAAAATCTCTCTGTTCCGTCCCTTTTCTCTACATTTCACTTCTCCCCCTTCTGGGGCGTGACTCCACAGCGACGACACTTCGCGTTCGCAGCTATCTGGTCGTATTTTCAGTCCTCATACTGTTTCCTTTTGTGATGCCATGCATGCGCAAATCTCCTAAACTCCTTAAAGTTGGATTCGCAGCACACTAGGTCCCGGAAGTATACTGGTCCTATTTCTGTTCTTTGTAGGCTGTCCAATAATGCGTTCCTCTCTTCAATATAAAGATCGCAATCCCAGAGAGCATGGTCACGACTCTCCAGTGCTGAGCCGCAGGGGCATAAGCCAGAGTTCCTAAGCTTGAATTTTAGGAGACGCTCGTTGAAACACCCGTGACCAATAAGAATCTGCGATACTGCATAATCGGGCTCGACCCACCTGAAGATTAGACGCTCTGCGATGTCCGGGAAAAACTTGTATAGATCCCTGCCATCTTGGCTTGAATCCCACCGGTCCTGCCAAATGGCAACGACAGCCGCCATCATCTCCCTCTTTTTCTTCCTGCGCTCCTTGTCGACCAAACCCGTCCCCTCCTCGTCGACTCGTCCCGCACGAAAAACTTCCAGGTCGGCAGGCAATACGCCCGCCAACACCGGTAGCGCTGCGTTGCTAGCCGTGCTAGGCTTACAGCCTTCGTGAGAAGAATCAAAGCTAGTCTTTGCGTCCTCATCAGTACGCTTCTGATAACATAAAGGGACGAGCGTTGGTACCACACGGCAGCAGCATATGTCAACGTTGCCACATAGGTCCCTGAATACAGGACTCTAAGGGCGTGAAATCTTATGCCCCAGGTCAATGAAGACAGTCGCGACATCTTCCCGAAGGAAGCAGCGGCCTTCTCGCCGATATATAATGCATGCTGCGCATAGGACCTAGCCTCGTCCAAAATTATTCCTAGGGCTCTTGCCTGTGAAACACTCGTGATCGTTGCACCGTCCATCTTTATAATTGGTCCACGTTTAAACTTGCCCTTATAGGTCATCGTTTGTGACTTCCCGGTAGAAAACCCTAGTTTGTTGCGAATACCCCACTCGGACACGGCAGCGATCGTAGCTGCCGCTTTGCGCTCTATTGCGGAACAAGACGATGCTTCGACCACGATCGTCACATCGTCGGCGTAAGCAACGAAGTGTACTCCTTCGGGTTTTGGCAGCTTCAGGAGGTAATCGAGTAGGAGGTTCCATAGGGTTGGTCCCAGCACCGATCCCTGAGGACAGCCCATCGTGGAGACCTTCCACACTACCCGGTTTCCAGCAAACAGTCCTACACGGCGATTTATAAAGTAACTCGTTAATATACGGTAAATGTTAGGTGGAACGCCACATTGCTTTGCCTTGAGTAGGACCATTGGCCACCAGGCATTGTCAAAGGCTCCAGATATGTCCAGAAGGATCAGTTGCACGTAATTCTCGGTTGATCCGCTGGTAATACGGTTGATGGTACTAAGGGCGGTCACTGTGGATCGGCCACGCGTGAAGCCATGTTGTGCATCGGAGATTCCGCGGTAGAGACATGGAGCGCAGGAGATTATCACACGCTCCAGAATTTTTCCCAATATGGGCAGCAAAGTTATCGGGCGGTAGGCTTTAGGGTCAGTGAGCGGCCTGTCGCCACCCTTTGGCAGAACAACGAGTTTGCCCATCTTCCACAGATCCGGAAAAACGTCCTCGACTATGCACGTCCTAAACATGTGCCAGATCTCGTCACCAGTTACCCGCCATGCCTGTCTAACAATCTTAGCCGTGATACCGTCAATGCCGGGTGCAGTGTTTGGCAGTTCTCGAATGATGAGTCCAACTTGTTCTTTGGTCGGTGATGTAGCATCAGTTCCAGATGGAGCACATGCAGCAGCGATCCGCACTTGTCGATGGTATACAGTGTCCCTGGCTAGATTATCGTCTGGATATAAGGCATTGACGAGGCCGAGCATGGTGTCTCCGGTCGTCCTAGTATAGCCGTCGGCTAATCTCACTCAATTTAGCACGTTGAGAGGTGGACGAAATCGTCCACTGGCTGTTCGGTAAGCCAAGCCCCACGGATCGGCGTTACCTGATTCCGCGACAGAGCGGAAGAAGGCAAGTTCAGCTTCCTTCATAGCTAGCTTGTAGCGTATCCTTGTTTGTCGGAGATAATCATGAAGAGCCTTCTCCCTGTCGCCTCCTATGCGACGTGAGGCCTGCCACTTACGACGTGCACAATAGACTTCGTTTCGCATACGGTCAAGAGCCGGAGACCACCACTCGTACCCTTCTTTCTCCTTTTTCGCACGTGTACCTAATCGTTCTTTCGCAGTACTTAGAAGTATTGCAGAGTACTGCTCGCAAATATCACTAGCTGGTCGCGTCAGCCTCAGCTGGGACATGCGAGCGTGCAGAGTCGAACAGAATCCTCCCCAGTTCACACCATGTTCACGAAAGTAACATATGTTATCTAAAAATTCTGTGCCATCGTACCTCCGTGAGTCACCAAGGATAACGCTAAACGTTATCAACTGGTGGTCACTCACACTGACACCCTCATGCACCTTCCAATCAGCAACCCTCACACTACGTGTGGAGATGGTAATATCCACGTTGGACGAGCCATTTGGGCTATGAAAAGTTGGCGGTTGACCCTCCACATTATGTACCAGCAAATTCCGTCCGAGGATGAATCCCTCCATCTGGAGTTTGCGGTATTCTGTGTCGGGGCCGCGACCTGCATATTGCCTGCGCTCGCAGTGCCACATGGGAGAGTGAGCGTTACTGTCCACACCAATAAAGATTGGGTGACCAGAAAGCTGATCCATCACGTGGGTGAGATGTTGCAGGTGACAAGAGATATCAAGACTGTACTGGCAGTATAACGATACGACGTATATGCTAAGCCTCTGGCAGCTAACATGACCTACAACACAGTGTTCGTTACATAAGTCATGTAGAAGCGTGACTACAAATCGTGAACTTACTGGTAATAGACCGGCCTTAGGGTTGGTACCGCACCCAAGTATTTGAGGATGCTGATATTGCTCCTGAACTAGTACTAGATCCAACACCAGTTCTCCGGCTATAACAGTAAGCTCATTGGTAGCCGTCTTCGAGCCTTGCAAGTTGAGCTGACCTACGCAAAAAGTAGTCGTCCTATCCATACTGGGTCATATTGACCGACTGCTGTTCCGCGTGCAAACGTGCAGGACAATTGAGAGCGGCAGTGGCATGCTGGTCAGCATCTTTCCGCTTGAAGCGTTTGCATGTGGCGCAGCACTGTGTAGCCGACTGGCACTCTGCGGCACGATGACCGGTCTCACCACATTTGCCGCAGACCAATGCTGCAGCCCTGCAATGCTTCTCCGGATGGCCATATTGCTGACATTTGGAGCAGCATGTCACCCGTACATAATGACAGACTTCAGCTTCTTCCCAACCAATAAAGACGCTGTCGAGGCTGACCAATTTATCCCGCAGCGCAGATGTACACTCCATCGCTACTGTGGTTCGTGGTACATCTCTCCGACCCTTCTTGAAGGCAACTCTGCATGACTCACCGAACTTGTCTCTTGGCCAGTCAGGATCATCCCTCAGATTGATCCTGTACAGATCCTCAAGAAAGTCAGTGGCTTATGGGTCTGAACGCAAATTGCGCACTGCTAACAGTGGTCGCCTACTTTTAGGATCAGTGACCTTCAAGGAGGGTGGAACCGCTGCCTTCAGCTTCTGGGCAGCCTCAACAGTTGCCGTCTGTACGACAATGCCTGAGTTCCCAATTTTATGCACGCTTTGAATTTTAATGCCCTGGGTACTGCCTTCTGCAGCTCCGACTTTGTGTCGTCCGACGACTTTATGGAGTCATTGTTTGGATAAACAATGACTGCGGGGCCCTTGGACTGAACACAAAGTGGCGGCTTACACTTAGGCAGCTTCAGCCTGGCAGCATAGCTGTCAGCAGAAGGAATGGAAGAGGCCGCATAGGGGATACTAGAGGCAGGAAGGGTTTGATTTTGGGCTAGCAAGAGTTCCAGCTGCGCACACTTAAGTTTACCGGCTGTAACCTCTTGCTCCTTTTCTCCGAGCCTAATCTCTAGCGTTGCCACATACGCTAGGATGTCTTGGCTGAGGCTGCCGATGGTGGTCTTAACAGCCAAGTTGAGCTTATTGCTCGCATTGGCGATAGATGCGATACCTTTCAGAGCCGCATGTACTCTCTCCATGAGCCTTGTCCAGCCCTGATATGCCACTGGAGCTGTCAGGACATGTGGACTGGAGAGGATTATTGACCGACCCTTAGGATGGGTCAGAAGTTGGCTTGCTTAAAATACCGCTAACAGGCGGAATTGCCGACTTCTTCTCCGCTACGCGGCGCCTGACAGCCTCCTGCACATCCTCAGGTGAGGTCACTGCCCTTTTTGCCGTTGGGATAGATACTGGAGCTGCCGTGCTTAAGGTGACCGGGGGTGTGCTAAAACCTTGCGGGGGGGTGCGACGCAGCGAGGAGCGTGGTGTAAAACCGGCATCTCGCCGCATCTGCTCTAATTCCTCCAGTTCCGCCTGCTTTATGGCGAGCTCATCCTCGATGAGCTGCCGCTCAGTACCACCCGTATCCTCCTCTTCCATTAAAAATAAATTAAATACTAAACGACAAGTACAAAAGTATCAAAAAAAAATATATATATATAAATAAAAAGGGGGAATTAAGAACTTAAATCTGGCAATAAACTGGCAATACAGTGACAGTGACAATGACACCGACAGATGCCAAACGTCAGACGTCAAACGTCAAACGCCAAACGTCAATTGAATTTGACAACAGCAAACGTCAATTGAAACTGACAACTATAAACCGCGTGCTCACCACGTGCTTACAAAACAACCTCAATGTTAAGGTTAAATGTAATTAAATTGAATTAAAGATGTAATATTGCTATGGAAATATTACTTATAAATTAAAATAAGTAAAAAGAAATACTTAAACTAAGAATACTTAGCTCAGTACTAATATATTAATTATTAATTTATATAATAATTATTATTAATATTTTATTTATATAATATATATAAATAATAATTATTATTAATATAATAATCCAAGTAATACCACGATGCACTGAACAATTATTCCGTAAAATCCTTTAAAATTACACTAAAGCAAATATAAATTCAAGAAAATATATCACAAAATAGAACCACATATGCCACGAACACTATCAAATAGAAATTACGACCGAGGGTTAACTTTGGACACTTTAAATGAATTTTAAAACGCGGAGATCGCACTGGCACGTCCGTGCGCTAAGGCGGTCGAACACGAAGTAGACGACGACAGGAACAACCCTCCACCTCCCATGGCCCCACCAACCTTACGGTTATACGGGCCGAATCTCGAGAGGTGCACGTGGTACTTGCTCAGGGCTCTTTCCCGCGCGCACTTTCTTTTTCTTTTCTGAGCAGTGACGTACGCACCGTGTAATTCCCTGCTCGATTGACCCAGACAGCCGCTGCATAAGTTACTATAGGAACAAATGTTCCGTTATACAAAACGCGAAGGGCCGGGTAACGAATGTCCCAGGAGGACGCCGACACCCGCGACATCTTACCAAAGCATCTACCGGCCCTGTCTCCCATGTCCTTCGCATGCCTAATGAAGGACTGACTATTATCTAGCGTAACGCCCAATACCTTAGTCGACTCTACGCTTTTTATAGAGTCGCTTCCTATCCTTATTACAGGTGGTCGCAAAAATCTGCCCTTAAGAGTCATTGTACATGACTTTGCGGAGGAAAAGGAGAGACGGTTCCCTTCCCCCCAGGACTCAACCAACTCCAGTGCAGACTTAGCCGTAGCTTCTATATCAGCCCTAGATTTCGCCTCAATCAAGAGCGTTACGTCATCTGCATACGCAATCATCTTCGCATTGGCGGGGAATGGCAGCCTCAACAAATCATCCAGCAGTAGATTCCATAGGGTCGGTCCTAGGACCGATCCCTGCGGGCAGCCCATGGTTGAGCGTTTCCATTCAACACATTCGCCAACAAAGATGCCCACCCGTCTGTTGGTAAAATAATCTACCAACATTCGATAGATGTTGGGTGAGATCCCGCCCTGTTTGGCCTTCAATAGTATCATCGGCCACCATGCATTGTCAAATGCCCCCGATATATCTAAAAAGACGGCCTGTACATACTTGCGCTGCGACTCGCTCGCAGTACGAAGCACGTCTTGCAGCGCCGTGACAGTGGACCGGCCTGGCGAAAACCCGTGCTGGTAGTCTGAAATGCCCCTCATCAAGCTCGGGGCACATCTGAGCATGACCCGTTCCAATATTTTCCCAAAAATGGGAAGGAGCGTAATCGGGCGATACGCCTTGGGGTCAGTCAATGACCTGCCATTTCCTTTCGGAATCACTACCAGCCTTCCATTCTTCCATACATCCGGGAAAACTCCCTCTTCCACACACTTGCTATACACCTAGTGGAATTCCCTGGGTGCAGCTCTCCATACATTCTTAAGCACTTTTGCACTAATCCCGTCCAGTCCCGGAGCAGTGTTGGGCAACGCCCTGATTATACCCCCCAGACACCCAATGGTTGGGGGAACGGCAGCCGATCCAGATGGAGTGAAGGCGGCCATAAGACGCACCCGCCCATGAAACTCAGTGTCCTTGGACGGATCATCGTCCGGACACAGAGCCCAGAGCAGGCCCCGCATGGCCTCCCTCACCCCCCCCCCCGAGTGTCGCTCCGCGTACTCAATGGCGTTAATTACATTACTGGGAGGACGGTATCTCCCGCTAGAAATTTGATACGCTCGTCCCCATGGGTCAGCATTTCCCATCTCCGAGATTTTTCTGAAATGGGCCAGTTCCGTATCCCCCATCAACTGTCTATATCGCGCTCTCACACTATGGAATCGTTCCATAGCTACTTCCTCAGACCTGCCTCCCTTTCTTCTAGTCTTTTGCCATGCCCTTCTCGCATTACATACTTTTTTCCTCATTCTATCTAGTTCAGGCGTCCACCACTCGTAGCCGACCTCCCGTCTAGGGCGCGCACCTCCCAGGACTTCTTCCGCAGATCGAACCACGAGGTCCGTTAACTGCGCACAAAGACGGTCAGCCGACTGTCTAACTTTCAATGCACCCATTCGCACATGAACAGTTCCGCGAAAGAAGCCCCAATTCACCCCCACATCCCGAAAACGGGCAGGCACCCACACCGGCTCCGGGAGTCTCGCATGTGGTACTCCTCCAACTTCGTAAGTTATGAGCCGATGGTCACTCGAGCTGACGCAGTCCAGGACTCGCCACCCTGTGATCGAGACTCCTCTGGAGGACAGGGTGAGATCAATATTTGACTCACCCATTGCACCCGAAAAGGTGCTCGGTTGGCCTTCCACGTTGGCTATCAACAATCCCCGCGACGTTATGAACTCCTCCATGGCAGTACGACGGTAAGCAGCATCATGGCCCCTACCTACAGTCTGTTCAGCCTCACTGAACCAGAGTGGCGAGTGCGCGTTGCAATCCACTCCAATTACAACGCGCTTGCCTTTCAACTGGTCAAGTACGGTCTCTAGATGTTGCAGGTGATGGTCGATATTGTGGCCATATTTAAAATATGCCGAGACGACGTAGAGACCGTACTTCTCCACATGGCACACTACACAGTAAGGATTACTTAGGTGAGGCAATCCAGCAACACCTAAGTTATCGTTGCAGACCTTGATGCCGGCCTGCGGTCCATCGCCATACTGTACTACTTCCTGCACCTGCGGCCACTGTTCCTAGACTAGGAAGAGATCTAATTCCAGGTCCTTCGCAAGTGCAGGGAGCTCCTTGGTGGCCATTTCGCCGCGCCCCAAATTGAGCTGTCCAATCAATAAATAATTTTTATTCGCCATACTGTGTAGTGTTGACCGCCCTCTCCTCAGCGTATACCCTAGCCGGGCACGTCTTCGCCATCGTGGCATGGTTCCTTGCGCCCGGCTTGCCAAACCTGTGACAAGTAGCACAGCAAGTGTCGGCCGATTTGCAGGCCTCTCGGCTGTGACCCTCCTCTCCACATTTGCCACACGTTTCTTCTTTTGCCCTGCAATACTTGGCAGGGTGCCCGTATTGCTGGCATCGTTGGCAGCAGGTGACGTCTATGAAATCGCAGGGTTCGACCACGTCCCACCCTATGTATAGTCTGTACCTGGCGGTCAGCACATCGCGCAGCGCCGGGGTACACTGTAGCACCACTGTAGTCCTTCTGCTCCCCTTCCAAGACTTCTTGAATGCAATTTTGCACTGCTTTTTAAGCTCCTCCAGGGTCCATTTTTCGTCCTCACCAAAGTTCTGGTCGTGAAGGGCCGGCAGGATTTCTTCCGACTTCACATCATCCTCAAAGCCGCGCAACGCAACCAGCGGTTGGCGCTGTCTGGGTTCTGCAAACTTCAGCGTAGGAGGTGCCGCAGTCCTCAACTTTTGTGCTGACTCCTTGGACGTGGTCTGGACCACTACCCCAGCATTCCTTATCTTCTCAGCTTCGACACCTGAATATTTATTTCCGAAGGCTTAATTGCCTTTTTCAGTTCGGCTTTAGTATCGTCTGCCGTCTTAAGGTGCTCTTGCTCCTCAGCTGGGTAAAAGGCAAGAACCGGACCAGACTTCTCCGGCTTTGGCATGGCAGCCACGCCCTTTGGCATCCTCAATGCTGCAGCAAATGTTGGGCCGGCGGCTGGGGTGTGGTCACCGTCACCTGAGGGTATACACGCGGCCGCCTGGCGCGCCAGCTTCGCTTCCGCTTCCGATCTGTCCCGTTCAGCTTTGCAGAGCGCAAGCTGAGGGACAGTGGGAAGTAGATGGGTACAGTAGAAATCTAGTTAATCAATTCATGCTCGTCACTAACTAGACGACAAGGCATTTGTCTATTTCCGCCGATCATCATACCATCGTCTTAGTGAACAAATTCACTAATCATTAGGGATGCCACGAGAGATGCCACTATTTTCCATTTTTTCTTTATAAAGAGCTCTTGGAACTTCATTTTGATTTAAGGGTCGTCGTGTTGATTGCACTGTACGGCGACGGCTTTGCAAAATACTACAATTACTCGTTGCTCTGCGCTCGCGCGGCATTTCCAAAAATCGCCTATTTTCACGTTAATCACGCTTTACGCATGGCGCGACACTGATTATGCGTAATTTGTGTACCATTAGTGAAAGAGATAGTTCGAGAATGGAGATACAAGTGTAAAAAGGATAGCTAGCAAGTTTAAGCTACTCAAGGTGCCAACGGTTCGTAATAATTAATACGTACACGCAACATTACGTAGATCAGCTTCCTATATAAAATTTTTGTGATGCCTATCTGCGCAATAGTACGTATACGTAATATTACGTACTTCGGCATCTTGCCGTTAAGCTGTGTTTGTGGTGACAACTATGCAATATCACGTAGGAGGCCATTTGTATGCTACCGACTTTGATCTGACCCTTACCTTCGGCATTCAATGGGTTAAATTATACTTTCACACATACAATAATAAACTTCCTTTCTTTCCTTCATTCATTGTTGTTTACCGTGAGGCCCATCGACGACGCCACCTCGAACACACGGTCAATGGATTCCTGCATCCCTACCTTGGCCTGCAAGCAGAACTAGGTCATCGTCATAGGCTAGAGCTGAGACTTACTCCATTTCCAGCCTATAGCGTACCTCTTTCGGTAGAGAAGCTAGAATTATGGCTATTGCCATGTTTAACAAGATGGGTGACAATGGGTCTCCCTGACTTACACCTCAGTCCATTTTAACAAGTTCACTGGACTGCCCGCCGACGTCCAACTTGGTTATCGCCGCATCGTAAAGCCAGTGGATGTAATCACATAATGCCACGGGCAACCCTCGAGCCCGAAAAAGCCTGACCAGGGCTCTGTGAGACCTATGAGAGCCTTCGCGAAATCGAGGATCGCCACGTGACACTCTCTTAACTTTTTCTTGCTATCCTCTAGCACCGCATACAGCACGGCGAAATTCTGCAACGTGTCATCAGCGCGGACAATTCCACGCTGTCGTGCATCAACGAGCGAACGAGCGCATGTGCCTAAGCGGTACCGATGCGATCGAAATGCGACCGATTTCGAAATTGGTCGATAGTCGCCCGGCCCAGCAGAATAGTCCTTATTCGGCACGAAGATCGTCCAGCATTGCTGTAAGGGCTCTGGTATTACGCCAGTGGTCGACCAAGAGTTGAAAATTTCCGCTTGTCTGGCTGCAGGTACTAAATAACACTCATCCGGGCGGATTACCGTCAGGATCAGGTGCCGTCTACCAGTCGAACTTGGGTTTTTCACATATTTGGTCGTGAAAGGCATACACAGCCGGGAGTAATCTTGTGCGCCCCTATACTGCTCCTCCGCCGTAAGGTGTTTAGAGCAGACGGTGTAGGCTTTGAGGCATCAGACGCCCTCTCTAGGACCAGTCGCCAATAGGCTAACAAATCTACGAGAGAAAGCCGGACGCTCCCGTGCACTTCATCGATTACCTCGGCTGCTGCTCGGCTGCGACACTTTCTCCTCATAGCTTCTGCACCCTAGCGTACTCTTATCTTTTCTGCTTGCGGCCAGAAATACTGGCCAGTACGGTGTCGACCTGAGTCACGTTCCATATGTAATGCCGCCTCGTACTACGGGAACCCAGGCCATCCTCCACCGCGGCCTTCTCAAGAAGATCCGCGACCTTGTGGTCTGTACTCGTTTTCTCTGGGACACCACCTAAGTGCAGTGATGGGCCATCAGCAACAGGCGGTGCATCTTAAGCCGGCGGAGGCTGGACATCATGCTGGACACTCTCGGATTCCAGTCGTGTCGAACCCGTGCTCTCTGGCGCTAGGCTGCCCGTTTTTGGGGATACGATTTTGAGCTCTTCCCGGCACGCTTTTTCCACGCTGGCACCAGGCGTTTATATTCCCCACAGCGCCTCTTTCCCTTTATGGCCTCTAGGGTCCGCTTGGATCCCGACAAGCTTTTGAGCAGTTCTGCGTTCGCACAGCGACCGGTCACCTCGAGTAATCGCGCCTCTGTTAAGCGTCATCAATGCCAGCTCCTCATTGCGCCACCAGCGCTTCACCATGTTAGGAGCTGTCAGTGTGGGTCGTACGCTTGTGGACCCCCAACCCCGTCTTGGTGGTGACCTCACGTTCACACACTGATGGACATTTCACACACTGATGGAAACCGTGGCCGGAGCCCCAGGCCGGGGTTGCAAAATAAACGATTTCTCTTTATTCTGTCCTGTGCATGTGTTTGCCCAATGTAACCGGGGTGCTGGCCCGGCCACCAGGTTCGCCTACCGCATTTCGTGTTGCCCCTACCGAAGTCAGTGTTTCGACTTGACGGCACGTTTGCAAGCCCGACGGGAATATTCGGGGAATCTTACCCCGATCCTTGCTCGGATTACGTACTAGTAGTACAAGTAGATAGGGACAGTGGGAATCTCGTTAATCCATTCATGCGCGTCACTAATTAGATGACGAGGCATTTGGATATTTCCACCGATCATCATACCATCGTCTTAGTGAACGTATTCACTAATCATTATGGGTGCCACGAGAGACGCCACTAGTCCCCAATCTCCCGTCTAGAAGCCTGGCAGATCAGCATTGTGCCGATTGCTGTTGCACAGGTGGTCGCTGGATGACTGGGAAAACTGGCCTCTAATTGCCATCAAAGGCACATGGCTGCGACCACCACGGGCTCGGCAGCAGCCCAAGAGTACGAAGGGACCCCGGGCTCTCACACTGTGCTTCCAACCCAAGTCCCGGTCATCTGACTGAAACGTGTCCAGTTTATATGCGAACCGCGCAATATTATCACCGGTATAGCTCGGAACAGACTTTCCTTCTGCCTTAGGAGTCTCTTCAACTCCTTATAGGAGGAGTGACTCCAAACACCTCACCCGGAATTCGTACAAGAGGTCGCGCGGATGCAATCTTTGATGGGTAGTATATCAGCAACCTTCTCGACTAGCTCCTCGTAAGTTCTGTTTTTACTACGTTTCTCACGGTGAGCATCATCGAGGGGCCGCTGGCTCGAAACTACCTGGACGTCCACGATCACTCCGAAGCCCCCTTTAGCGGCTATTATGTCTGGCTTCCGAAGGCCTTTCGAGATTTTTACATGTGGCTCTGTTACCACCAACCATTGTTCTGAAGCCATCGCGTCTTCTACTAGCTTCACTACGCGGTCTTGGTGCATGATCCGATCCCCGTGTGTCCGCCAACATTGCTGGATGATGTGAGCCGTCGTTTCCCTAACTAAAGTTAATATACGCGATAAAATCCGTAGACTTAGTTTTATTTAAATGTGTAGTGTTCGCGTAAATTTAAGAAATCATTATGTAAACCAGTACGGACTGGTAATTGCAAATAAAATTCGGCGATTAGAAGATCTCATGACAAAGCGCGCAAGATATCTAACAGCCTAAAATTTCTTGAAGAGATGACGTGACCATAATCTCATTCCTACGTGTGTCAAAATATCCACTATAAAGGACATTGGAGAAAGCGCTTAGATCTAAAATCAGACAAGTAAAAAGTTGTTATGAACGGTAATCCAACAAAGACGCTCCGATCTACATACCATAAACAAATCCATAAACACATCATTCAGTGAGTTGAAGGCAGTTTTAACGACATTTGATTATAATTTTAGCATCGAAACGCTAAATAAACGAGAAATTAATAAATATAACGAATGCAAAAACAAACATGTAGTAAAATATCAAAAATTAACGACCAAAATAAATGTGTCAAAGTGAGAACGAAACGCAACCGTTGACTACGAACACGGATCATAGATTAAGCGCGGTCTATTATCTGTCAAAACAAACTCTGGATGATGCAACAATTAACTTTGCTTAATTTTGCTATAACACCGAAAAAAGTACCGTACGAAGAAATTATCTGTAGTGTCGAGGACTGTTTATTTAAAAACAATATGCGAAAGGAAGATTTGGAAGCGATACGTCAAGACATTTTGTCTATGTTACGTCGGAGTTCAACGCCAAAACCGAATCTACCTAAAGACGAATTTAAAGCGTTGAATAACCTACGCAATAAACCAGAACTCACGATTCTCCGCGCAGATATTCGTATCTTTGGCCACCTGTGTTCTAAATTTGAATTTGGTGGCGTGAAAATGTTATTGATTTTTTGTCATTTGAAAATATATTTCATCAACTGTTTTCAAAATGGATAAAATTGAACAAAGAGCGGTGATAAAGTTTCTTCATATGAAGGGCATGAAGGGGAAAGAAACTATTGGTAAATCCAATTGAGCATGCCTTCGCATTAAAAAATACGATGATTATACGGATTTTTTTTTAAAGTAGTTTAAATACGAGTACACACAAGTTTTCACTAATAACCTTATTATACTTCCAATTTTCCGATAATTTTATGTCAAACTTCAATTTGAAAAAGTTTGAAAATCCAAAGTGTACGACACATAATGCTTATATGATCATCATATCATCATTCATGTCACTCCAAAAAGTCCAAGACGTATTCAATTATAAATATTACATCCTACTTACTTTTAGTACGTACTACTATTATTTGTTCTGTGATTTTATAATCTATACTATATGAGTCGCTCAGCGGAAGAGTGGCCTAATCCACAAATTTATAGAAACAGAGTTAAGTAGATATTACATATCTAGATGTATCGATCTTTGAAACCACAGTGGCCTAAAATTTAGATTACGTTATTTGAGTAGATGGCGTTGATAAATATTCTTATTCCATTATAAATTTGTAGTTACTTTACTAAGAAAAGTGGCCTATTATTTGATAGGCTCTTTATCTTCAACACCTTATAAT
This sequence comes from Parnassius glacialis, assembly GCA_033319125.1. Classification (NCBI taxonomy): domain Eukaryota; kingdom Metazoa; phylum Arthropoda; class Insecta; order Lepidoptera; family Papilionidae; genus Parnassius; species Parnassius glacialis. The sequence continues at coordinate 40,887,019 of JAVANC010000012.1, read as the reverse complement.
TTTAATACTACAGAATAGTGGCCCAAACCACTCTACATCTTTTTTTAAATATGGCCACACTAAAATTTAACGTCAATCACATTTGATAACTTTTTTTTGATTAACATCCAGTGTTACCGTAAATACGGATTTCTCTGTATTTATACAGATTTTCAGTGTGTAATACAGATTAGCACTGGATACAGATTTTTATACAGAGTTTTCTAACTCTACTGATTAAATTACCATAATATTCAACTTAAAACAGAATGAAGCAAAATATATGACTAGATATCGCGTCACATATCATTGCATGATTTTATTCTTTATGGTTTTTGTTTTCACATCTAAATTAGTTACTTAGTTAGTATGGCAGCATTACAAGTGTCACTCGCTGTGCTATTCAAGGTACTTCGCTATCGCGTTTGTCGTGTCGTATGTGCGTAGGTAATAGGTAAATATTTAAAACATAGATAGAATTTTTTATTAAATGTTAATATTTATTGCATACCTTAAGCGAAAGCGCAAGGTAATGTTCTACTATCGCCTAAAAATTAAAATTCCAACATTTTATCGAATAAAATCGTATCTAGCAATCATATTATACATATAAATGATATAAAAAGCACATTGTTAGAAAGATAAATGATTGTTGAACTTATTAATAATTTTTTTAAATCGATTAATTGCTATTTTTAAATAAAAAAAGGGTTTTAGTGGTTTATGGTGTGGATTTATCATGTCCCTGTGGCTTGTAAACACTATAAATTTTAAAAATATCAATTGTTTAACTCAATCTATTTTTTAATCTCTTCATCTATCATGTGGGAAGCCACTGAATGTAAATGGCAGTGTAATTTTGTTTTGTTTAGCTATAATTAATTTTTTTCGGCTCCAAAATGGCGAAATTTTGGTAGATTTGGTTGCCTCGTATATAAATTGTTTCTGTAAATACATCTACAGCCACAGAGTAGTTTAGTTCACAGAGTACCTTTGTATTAAGATTAGTTCGGCTTCAGTCGCCGTCGTGGGTGGACATTGTTTCGGTTGTTTTCGGCGGCTCAAAAAGATCGCTGTACAAAAATACAATATTCGAATAACCAAATTTCTTAAATACTTGATTATAATAATAATAAGAGAATTTTCTATTACAATATTTAAAAGCACAGAATAAATAATAGTAGTACGTACTAAAAGTAAGTAGTATAATTTTTTTTGTCATGGGTGACATTTTTATGCTTTTCGAGGGTGTCCAAACCGATAGGGTTGTCGAAATGTAAATCCAAGATGGCGGCCGCAATAGGTATCAATTTTTTCATCATGGGTGTCATTTTCATGGTTTTCGAGGGTGCTGAAGCCGATAGTGCTGTCGAAATGTAAATCCAAGGTGGAGGCTGCAATAGGTATAAAATTTGTCATCATAGGTGTCATTTTCATGGTTTTCGAGGGTGGTGAAGCTGATAGTGCTGTCGTAATGTAAATCCAAGATGGCGGCCGCAATAGGTATCAATTTTTTCATCATGGGTGTCATTTTCATGGTTTTCGAGGGTGCTGAAGCCGATAGTGCTGTCGAAATGTAAATCCAAGATGGCGGCTGCAATATATATAAAATTTTTCATCATAGGTGTCATTTTCATGGTTTTCGAGGGTGTTGAAGCTGATAGTGCTGTCAAAATGTAAATCCAAGATAGCGGCTGCAAAATATATCAATTTTTTCATCTTGGGTGTCATTTTCATGGTTTTCGAGGGTGTTGAAACCGATAGTGCTGGCGAAATGTAAATCCAAGATGGCGGCTGCAATAGGTATCAATTTTTTCATCATGGGTGTCATTTTCATTGTTTTCGAGAGAGTTGAAGCCGATAGGGTTATCGAAATGTAAATCCAAGGTGGCGGCTGCAATGGGTATCAATTTTTTCATCATCGGTGTCATTTTCATGGGTTTCGAGGCTGTTGAAGCCGATAGTGCTGTCGAAATGTAAATCCAAGATGGCGGCTGATATAGGTACCAATTTATTCATCATGGGTGTCATTTTCATGGTTTTCGAGGGTGTTGAAACCGATAGTGCTGATGAAATGTAAATCCAAGATGGCGGCTGCAATAGGTATCAATTTTTTCCTCATGGGTGTTATTTTCATGGTTTTCGAGAGAGTTGAAGCCGATAGGGTTGTCGAAATGTAAATCCAAGGTGGCGGCTGCAATGGGTATCAAATTTTTTATCGTGGGTGTCATTTTCATGGGTTTCGAGGGTGTTGAAGCCCATAGTGCTGTCGAAATGTAAATCCAAGATGGCGGCTGATATAGGTACCAATTGTTTCATCATGGGTGTCATTTTCATGGTTTTCGAGGGTGTTGAATCCGATAGTGCTATCGAAATGTAAATCCAAGATGGCGGCTGAAGTTGGTACCAATGTTTTCATCTCGGGTGTCATTTTCATGGTTTTCAAGAGTGTTGAAGCCGATAGTGCTGTCGAAATGTAAATCCAAGATGGCGGCTGCAATAGGTATCAATTTTTTCATCACGGGTGTCATTTTCATGGTTTTCGATGGTGTTGAAGCCGATAGTGCTGTTGAAATGTTTTAAACTACTTTAATAATTCCGTATAATCATGTAATACGTAATTTTTTTAATGCGCTTAAGGTATGCCCAATTGGATTTACCAATATATTTTGTTTTTGTAAACAAAAGTGACATAAATGTTTAATCGGAACTGGATGGAAGGTATTTCTATAAGGCGTGGTTGAGACCTAGTAATAAAGATGATTACTTTGCTATTTGTACATTTTGTAACACAGATCTTTCAATTGGAAGTGCCGGGAAGAATGATATTTTCAAACACACGAAAATAAATAAACACGTAAAATCAAGTCCTGAAGGATAGCTCGCAAACGTTATTCTTGATGATTCAGATCTCGAAACCTACTGGTGTAAAGTCACTGCAGTCCGTGATCCTGCTAACTACAGCAATCAGCTATTATACGAGTATCCTATGCTGTCCAAATTTGTTCGGCAATCTTAAGTCTACCTCATTCCAGTG
>JAVANC010000012.1:40793589-40883903 GCA_033319125.1 Parnassius glacialis | reverse complement strand
AAGTCAGTGATTACGACATTGAAAGTGAAACAGAAACCAAGAGTGACTCAGAAAATAATAAATAGAAAAAAAAAATGGAACAAGGAGACCGAAATATTAGAGCGTTTTATTGAAAAATCGAAAAATACCACCATCGCGATCAGGTGTTCAGCACATAACATCATGTATATACATCAGTCTGGATATGGAGTCCTGCTCAAGCAAAAACAAAATATCTCCATTTAAATAATATTCTTTTCTATTTTCTGAAGACATGATTGCTTGATTTTAGAAAAGTTCAATGAAAATGTTAAAAATTACTCAGAAAATCAAATATTTGACTCAGCCTATACGTAACGAAAGTTTGCTTCAAATGTATGAAATAAACGTGTGACGTAATCATTCTATAGACGTCAAAATATGTAAAAAATGTCAGGAAAACTGATAGTCAGGTCATAAAAATCAATTTGATAGTAAAGATCGAGATTTAAATTAGGTTTTTCTACATTTGACTGAAATTTCGATATTCGCGAAGTGTTATGTGCATTCCACTTGTGGTTTTAGATGTTTTAGTATTTCCATAAATCTTTATAACTGTTTTGTCTGCCGACTTCCAAAAAGAAGACGGTACTCAATTCGACGCGTGTGTGTTTTTTTATGTGTGTTACCTCATAACTTTTAAGTTTTGAGGTATAACTGACTAAGAAGATTTGCCGTAATTTCCCGAACGCTTCCTAGCCCAGTGGAATCCGTCGATTTACCTCTCGGGTCGAAGTTGGACTTACTAGTCGGACTATTTGTCCCAGGTAAACATACTCGCAACAACTTCGAACTAAGTGTCCCCAACAGCTACCGGCGTAGGTGGACATGGACTTTATACATGACTTTTGTTTTGTCCATGTTCATCTTAAGACCTATCTGTTGAGAGACACTATTAAGGTCATAATGGTAGTTAAGTCATAGTACTCAGGTCCTCCAGCGATTCTGTCATAAGGACTATATCGTCAGTGAAGGTGAGTGATGTACTCGCTATTGACCTTAATACCATATCCTGTCCAGTCCAGTAGCTTGAAAACGTCTTACAATGCAGCGTTGAAAATTTTCGGGGATAAAACGTAACTTTGTCGTGCACCTCCCTCCAAATAGATAGGTGTCGTACTTCGCTTCTGTGGTCGGATAGCCATCGTAGCCCTAATGTGCAAACACTTCAGCACATCGGTATACCGACAGCCAACTTGGCACCGCTGAAGGGACTGCAGCACCACCCCAATTTCGACGGAATCAAAGCTTTTTCATAGTCCATATTGGCCAAACATAGTGGCAAATCGTACTCCTTGGACTTCTGTACAATTTGCCGAAGGGTATGTATGTGGTATATGGTGCTAAAGCCTATTCGGAAACTGGCTTGTCAGGAGACTGGATGTCGTCAAGTGTGCGTGAGAGACGATTCGTCTTGACTATCGAAAACAGTACATATAAGAGGCTCACAAGAAAAAACGGTCTGTAGTTCTTCAAGAGCGTTGTCACCTTTCTGGAAGAACAAGACCATTGCAGTCTACTCCACGTATCCGGTGTAGTGTCACCATGAAGGATGGAGTTAAAGAGCTTCTGAAATACTTAAGTACTGGTTTTCTACTCGCTTTCGGATTCTCCGCTGTAAGTTCATCCTCGCCTGGGGCCTTGCCGTTTTTATGGTGCTGGAGAGCCATTCTAATCTCGCTCAGACTGACGTCCGGGATATCTTCGGAATGGTGTCGGATAAGACTCGCTCTTGGATCGTTTCTCACACTTGCGTGTGGCTCCAACGATGACGTGTACAGCTGCCCATAGAACCTCTCAATCTCACTCGAAAACTCTAGGTGTCCCGAAAAACGATGTTGCCACACTCGGTCTTCAGCTTTGACAGATGGATCCTTTTGATAGACAGATCTCTGGCAAAACTTTGGGAGCCTTGGTTCCGCTCGATCGCTACTGTAATACAAGCTGTATTGAAATTGCGTAAGTCCCCGCCGCATTCATTTGGAGATCTGTCTGTTCAGTTGCCTGTATGCTGTTAAATCTGTTGAAGAATATAGCTTCATCTCCCGTCTAACAGCCATAATATTAAGTGTGATCTGAGATGTGGTCTTTCACTGCTGGTCGCATGAGGACACTCAAGATCGCTCAGCGAGCTAGAGAGAGCCATGCTTGGGGTTTTTTTGCGTGATAAACTTTGAAATAAGGGTATCCGCAGTAGAACTATAGTGACCGACCTAGCTCAACGGATTGCTAAGTTGAAATGGCAATAGGCCGGCCATGTGTCTCCAAGAACTGACAATCAGTGGGGACCTTTTTTACCCACCATTTGTCGGTTCTTCTCGACTTGCAGCCACGTAATGTTAGGCGAAGTGTAGGGCGTCCCCGCATTAGATGGAGTGACGACCTGGTAAGACATGCAGGAAGTCAATGAATGCAGGTGGCTTGAAACCCTTCTTTGCATGGCATTTCTTTTGATATTCCTTGGGGGAGCCCTATGTTCAGCAGTGGACTTGTGAAGGGCTGTAATGATAATAATTATGATAAGCATATTTATTGTTGAACCGTTACTCGGGGTTAAAACTCGGAATTCTTCCGGAGTATCTTGCTAAATGGCTATATAAGCGAGAAAAAGAACCAGCCCTATTACCAAAAGTAGTACGGTCAAGTATCGACCCCACGAACAGTAGTCTCTACAGAATTATGTAGTTATCTCAAAGAGATTCATATTCTGATATTCGAGATTAATTTATAGTATATAAGATATGAAAATAATTGTATTTAGTTATATTCATATAACTTGTAGGGATTATTAATAGAATCAGGCGTTACTTTATATGTAGCATTTTTTTTGGCTCGCCGCTCATTTAGCGGTCAGCCATCACAGAGTCTACGTCACCTGAAAATGCCCCGTATAGAGGCGAAACACGGTTGTCCGTATTGTTGCAAGTGGTGTGTCTTTCCTAGTGTAGTGGTGATGGGAGTAGTGGTGCTAGGATTAGTGGTGACAGAGATAGTGCATACATTTGAGGGTGAGGTGAAGGTGGGAGGGTGCTCTTCAAACTAGGTAAGACATATCATTTTATTTTATAGAGCGGATGTTTGTTAATTTTACCAACATTAATTGTAGAGGATTGGTGTATGGTGAAAACGATTATTCTCGAAACTACTTCATGCCGTCCGTTGCAAAACAAATAAATACAACATTCTTACAGCAATTTATATATAAAATTTCCTGATTTTGTTCAACAAGTTGACTTATAAAATGTTTCAAGTGGCTATATGGAGTTATTTAATGGTTGAAAAATACGCGAAATATTTTTAATACATGAGTCTCTAGACGAAATTCGATGGGCTATTTTATATTGTCGTTTGACTTGAGGTTAACCAATTATTTATACCCTTCATGAAATGTTGCTAATGAGGGTTTGTTTACCTTACGTTTATTTCATTCGAATAAATACGGGCGATATAATAATTGTTGGTAAGTATTTTATTTTTTTATGTTCATAAAAATACTTTTTATATTGATGTTTTGAACAGAAAAAAGCAATTTCAAACCATTTCAAAGAGAACAATATGCGGATTAATTCCCTGTAAATATGCTGGGTGACGAATGACTTTAGGAGCCTGTTATCATTATCGGCAATGGCGGGTAATTTAAACTTGTTATCTCCTTCTTCATCAAACGGAATAACTCCTCTATTGTAATTGGTTGGGTCTAATTTGTATCTGATTGACGATCGCAGCACTAAGCGCCTCCCATCTTTGATGCTGATGCCCGTCTCTGGTTCACATTATATGTTAGTTAGTATGGTAAAACATTATTTATTAGGAGCTATAAGATTGTACTGGTGATTCCAATTGTCCCGTCGGTGTCGCCCAACGGGACAATATGGTGAGAAACCCACATCATGTGAGCCATATAGCCACTTGCCCCCTCGTCTTAAAAAATACAACTTTTAAAATGAGCTCGTGAGTAAAACAAAATGATTATTTTTCCCAAGTAATACGTTTCGTCGAACCTTAGCATTGAGTAGCGAAATAATTCAGCACTGCTTTATGAACAATGTGAAAGTTACCTTAATAATAAATTATCATACGAGATTATACAGTTCATTTTCAAATCATGTAGTACTGACATTTCTTAATTGCTTGATAATTTCGAAGTTTTGATAATTCATACAGTTTAATTATTAAATGTTAAATTTTGGCTGTTAATTCTAAGGTCGCTACTAACTTCCATTATTATCTTAATAGAAATATGATGTCAATATCCCTATAATAGTATGTCGGATATCAGTCAAGTTTATTATTTAATATTACTATATTATTTTCATACTGTATGATACAGAATCTTCATATGCAATAGACGTTGATATTAATTTTTTTTTTCAGCCGCTTTGTCACCGTTATCATTATTGCTTTAATTTATTACATTGCATACAATTCCTCAGAGTACTCCCCGTGGTAGATACGATAAAAATGCAAAGGGATGCAACAATTCCTTTGGAGTGCCAATGAATCGTGCCGATCAGAAAAGAACTCGGTCGTCTACGAATCCAGCCCCTCTGTACTGGATGCGGTCAAGTGTAAGGAGCTGGTATTGGAGTGCCCTGGCCTACAGATGAGAACAGTATTCCAAGAGAGGCCAAAACTTGAGTCTTGTTAAGTTGCAAGCGGTGTGCCGGCACGAAATACTCTCCCGCTCTTCTGAGCACGCCAAGCTTTTAAGAGGCCAATTTGGCCTTCCCTTTCAAGTGTGAAAAGAATTGTTCATTAGAGTAGATGTTTACATCACTCCGTCAATACTAAATCAATTCAGAGACGAGCAGCTGGAGTGACAAGGTTTGTTATATTATGTTATCTTGTTATACTGTGGCATTGATTAAGTTTACTTAAAACAAATATTATTGTTATATAAAGGTTATATGAAATTAATCGTTATGCAACACGACGCCTGGCTACAGTCTGTATTTAACTCATCATGCGTTAACGACGGGAGTCAAAAAAAGTCATGCCTTATATTTTTATATTATATTCTCTAAAAAAGGAAAACTTTATTTTTGTACCTTAAAAATTGTAAATTTCTTGTTTTCTTCTTACTTTACCTTTCATGAGCTTTATTTTTATTATTGTGTAATTTTTGTACATTGTGATACTGGAAGAGTACTGACGTTCACAGCTCAGGTTTTCCTATTGTAAGCGTCAGCTAAAATACTGTTTTGTGTATGGTGTGCAAATAATATATATTATAATTATTATTGAGGTATTTATAATGTATTCTCATCTCTTTTGGCTGAAAAATATATATCAGGAAATGATAAATAAACCATAAATGTGTAATATACATACTAATAAATAAATAAATCCCAATAAGATAGATGCCCTCGGCAGGAAAGACAAAAATGGCCCGCGGGTTAGGGGGAAAGGGCTAGAAACCGGCGGACGATGCGGGCGGTGTCTAGCAGCACCGAAATGCTTCGGTATTAACATCAATGGTGATAAATCACTCGCCCTCGATTTGCCAATGATATAGTTCTTATGGCAGAATCGCTGGAGACCCCTTAGCAATATGCTCAATGACCACAACAAGTGTCTCACAACGGATACGTCTTAAGATAAACATAGACAAAACAAAGATCATAATATGTAATGTCCATGTCATACTTATGCCGATACTTGTTGGTAACGCTAAGCTCGAAGTTGTTGATGATTATGTTTACCTGGGACAAATAGTCCGACTAGGTAAATCCAACTTCGAGCGAGAGGTTAATCGACGGGTTCAAATCGGCTGGTTAGCGTTTGGAAAATTACGACACATCTTCTTGTCAGATGTACCTCAAAACCAGAAAACGAGATTGTACAACCAGCGCGTGTTTCCTGTGATGACTTATAAATCTAAAACGTCCTTCACTGCTGGCCGTATGAGGACGATCAAGGCCACTCAGCGAGCTATGGAGAGGGCTATGCTCGGGTTTCTTTGCGTGATAAACCCTAGGAGTTAAGATATCCGCAGTAGAAACGGAGTGACCAACATAGCCCAACGGATTAGTAAACTGAAGTGGCAATGGGCCAGCTATAAATCTCGAAGAACTGACAAGCGATGGGGAAAAAAGTTTTTCAAGTGGCAGTCTCGTACCAGTAGGCAAAGTGTAGGGCAAACCCTCTCTTGATGGAGTGACGACCTGGTAAGATATTCAGAAATGTGATGATTGCATGTAGCTCAGGATCGTGCTTTGTGGCATTCCTTGGGGGAGGCCTATATTCAGCAGTAGACTTGTGAGGGGTTGTAATAATAATGATGATGACGATGATGATTAAATGCAAGGTTTGAGACGATATTCTAACGATGTCTAGTTCATACAAATGTTTTTATATTTCATAGACTAGAGCAAACAACTTTTACAATAGACCTATATCTATCATTATTCTGACAATTGGTTCTTTTTCATAAATATATTTTTATGGGACTGCCTCGTTGGTCAAGTGGCTTAGTAGTGCGACTACAGAGGCCTATGTTCAGCAGTTGACTTGTTACGGGTTGTAACGATGATAATGATGATGATGGTGACGCGATACATACGAGTATACCATTAGTAAATTAACCTATATTTCAAACATTAAAAATGATGACTGAACAATATAATTGTAAAGAGAGAAAAGATATGTAATTATTACTTTATTACCTTTATCTTTAATTTTAAAGTTAGTGTAAATATTTTGAATTAAATTCAAAATCTTATGCTCAAGTCTTTAAAACGAGGGTCTTGGTATAAAGGAGAATATTGTATTTGGACGAACAGCACAAACCGCTGGACGTACAAGTGTCAAAAAACTAAATAAGCTACAAGTGCCTCGCAATGTCACTTCCGCGTCACAGTCCGGATCACAGAAGATCAAACACAGTTTTTTGGTGGCAGAAATAGGTAAAAGGATTTGTACCCACCGCGAGGGAGTCTTTAACCTTGGCGGTGTAAGTATATCCACTACTACATATAACCCTGTGGGTGTCGTAAGAGGCAACAGAGGGAAACTAAAACAGGAGATGAGCAATATTATCTTCCTGATAATAACTCAAAAAATAGAATTGCCAATCCACCTGCCAGGCCTGACAATAATAGCAAAATCACTTTAATTGGTCAATATATGGATCGGCCTATTTTGTAGGAAACTTTTAGTCTTTAACGGTGAGGCAGAAAAGGCTTCTAACTCCCTAGGCACCTAGAAGAAAATGTTTGCAGGTGCAATCGTATCATAAGGAGAGTTATAGGGATGTTCAGCTTTCTCAGATTTCTCAGATCAGTAGAGTTTTATTGTTTTTTATAGGATATCAAACTTTTTGTTTAACTTAAAAGGGGCGAGTGATGGAAGCATTCTCATGGCTAGACGGATAGGCAGTAAATGTGAACACCATGGTGTTTTAGTTGCTGCGAGCCCGAAATAACGAGAAAAATATTTTTAGGGTGCGGAGAAAGAACACGGACTCAGAATTGGATCCTAAACTTATACTATTACTTGTGTATAGACTTAAAACAGAATAAGTGATGATGATCTTATGATACCTTAAACAAATTAATATTAATACCTAATGATTTCTTATATTTACGCGAACACTACACATTGAATAAAACTGTTTTTTACGGATTTTATCGCGTTTATTTTATTATTTTTATTCCCCACGTTTCGAGTGCTTTCAACAACCCATGGTCATGGGGGGGACTGAGATGGTTTGACGTCCCGATGTCTAACTATACATGGATAACTGTGACATCGGGACGTCAAACATCTCAGTCCCCCCCGTGACCATGGGTTGCTGAAAAGCACTCGAAACGGTCGGGAATAAAAATAATAAATAAACGCGATAAAATCCGTAAAAAACAGTTTTATTCAATATTAATACTATGTTGTGTGAAGAATTATTTATTTTACAGAATAAGGGTGGCAAACGAGCACAAATTCCAGTTGATGTAAAGTGGATGCTATGGTCCATAGACATCTACACTTACCTAATTTAAGAAATAATTGCAGATGCGTTGTCATCCCTGAGGATTGAAACAGATTGCCTCGTTTCCATTTAAAAGGTATCTGGTTCCCTACGCTCGCCATACGAAACACTGCAGCATTAAACTGCTATTTTACGCTGGTATTCTATGACAGCGTGGTCCTAAACCAGTCGAGGCAACCCATTAGTTCTACCACCATAATATAGCTTTACTACTCTTTACATGTGCCGAAGGAGTACCAGAAGTTGAACGACTCGCAGGTTGACACTGCTCTCCACTAGATTTTTAACCATTGACATACGATATGCTAGATCGCTTTCTATTGAAGACCATATTTTATGACATAATATGTTATGTGGCAGAGACAAAAACTCTATTAAAAATAACTTTATTTAATACTTTTAAACTAACTTAAATTATAGTACTTGATACAGAGAACTTGGGAATGGAAATATGTTAAGGGATCGAAAGATTTGGTTTAAATAGTGTAGGAAGCTAGGAGATGAGGGTAAGTATAAGGGAACAACATTGTTCTTGATGTTAACATTAACTTCTTCTAATATACATTTAGGAATGGTAAACTATAAACATTAGCATATAATATTACGATCAAATTAGTTTGGCTTCTAAGAAAGTAATTAAGCTTTTAATTAAATAAACAAACGTATACAGGACTTATAATATAAAGTAAATGGTATATATGGCATACCCACCTCCACCTTTAGAACAACGATTGAGCGATTTTGCTCGCTTTTTGAGTGCAGTTAGCAGCTTCGTCCTTCATCTTCTGATTAGAGGGTGTTTTAACCAGTGATGTTTAGTGATGATATGGGAATCTTGATATATACATATATGGGACGTCTTGTCGGTGACGAAAACGGTAAAGGCAATTATGAAAAATTTGTAAACAGTTACCATGTGGATTTGTGGGCATGTTATTGTCCATGGCAAGCGTTTATAACATTTATAACAAAAATATGTTAGCATAATGATGCCAGTAATCGTCTTAATATGTAAAATTTGTTACACGTTTTTCTAAGAATGTATGTTTATTATCTTCAAGCAATTTTGTGTCAGTTTTTATTTATGCTCTAACCGAGTTAAGAGAGTCGAGTTGACTGTTTTTGAGCTAGATTGGTGCACGTTTCTGGTTGTTGTAGCCTAATTTCATCTGGGACGCAAATGTGTTCAATATCCACATAGATAAAATTATGGCTGATGTTGATCGATTTTGTGTCCTCGGCTAGGAGTGTAACAAACGCGGTGTACATTTTAGATCCTTGTTGTAGAGTGATGATACCTGCTCCAGAGATTTCGCCGTGAGTCGTGTTGCGTTCGCATTCTAAAGCACGTGGAGTCTTGCGTTGGAGTATGTAGATCCAGTTGTTGTTTCTTAGAGCTTGGAAAGTGTTGATATATGCAGAAAACGTAGTTACATCACAAACTTCAGGAACTTGTTGACCTGTCGTTGTTAAAGATGACAACTTCGCATATGGGTCTGGTATTGATGTTGTAGATGAGAAGATCCTTGCAGACTTGGGATCCCGTTGCAAAGGTCTTTGCATTTGTCCAGTGAGCTCATGATGACGTATTGCTGTCTAGTGGTACTCATGACAAGATATGTTACTTCGGAAGGATAGTAGAATATAAGTGAGAGTCAGGATGTAGCAAAGGGATAGAATATAAATGGTATAATGTAATTTTTCGTTTTTTAATAAACTGAATTTTAAGATATATATAATGTTATTCATATAAATATAGGAAGTAATAGAGGCAGATTCAAGTATTTTTTGTAAAATAGGTAGTGCTAATAAAATTTGTGGAGTACCTGAAAATTAAAATAAACCTATTTAATTGTTTTGACTTCTTTTGAATTTAGTTATATAATAATTCTTAGAAAAAAGATAAACTTTGTATAATATGATGTAAAGTAATACTTTAAAAAAACCATATTTAAAATTAATGGATGGGTTACTTATAAGATATAAAAGATTTTCAATTAAACTAAAATAGAATAGAAAAGAATGGAATGATTTTTATTCAATGTTGCATATTATTACATATTACAATATTACATAATACTTATTGAAAGTCATAGTTTATTTACCACTGGTTCGGAAAATACCTCTGTCCTAGGAAGAACTATCAAGAATCCAGCGGGACTTTTTTTTTCAAACATATTTCACTTAACAATAAATTTGTTTACATAATGATTTCTTATATTTACGCGAACACTACACATTGAATAAAACGTTTTTACGGATTTTATCGCGTTTATTTTATTATTTTTATTCCCGACGTTTCGAGTGCTTTTCAGCACCCATGGTCACGGGGGGGACTGAGATGTTTGACGTCCTCCCAATGTCACAGTTAGCCCGGCTACCTTCAGTTTTTTAATATTAATTTTTGGTTCGATTTACGCAGAATGAACTTACAGTATCCGGAAGTCTTGCAGTTTATGCTTGGGTTTGGATTTTAATTTTGGTAATTATAGGGTCCCCAAGCAGATGGCAGCACCCATCCATCTTCTCTATTGAAATTAGGATGTTTTTTAATTTCAATAGCCTCGCGTATCATCCTTGGTAGGAATCGGTGTTCTTTTGCAAGGATTTGTGGTCTATCAAATCTGATGTAATGGCGGGGACGATCTTGAACCATGTTCACAGACTGCAGACTTCCCAGAGCGTCGGTTGCTTCACGTCAGCTATATGTTCTTTCACGCGGGTTTTAATGGATCTTTTTGTTTGTCCTATGTAAGAGAGACCACATTCGCAATCAAGCTTGTACACTCCTGCATCTTGTAGAGGGATATTACACTTGACGGATGGTAAAAATGTGACTATCTTCTTCGGCGGCTTGAAGTATGTTTTAATAGAAGCTCGCTTCAAGATGTAGCCAACCTTGTCTGTGACTCCTCTGACATAGGGTAGTACAGCAGGCACACGCTCGACTGTGGTCGGCTTCACTCGGTCACTGTGACGTAGGCGCGGGACCCGAAGCTTGTTGTCTTGCAATACTTGCTCGACGTACTGCAGCTCGGCGGCCAGATGTTTTCTGTCACAGATCCCTCGTGCTCTCTGAAACAAAGATTTTCCCACGTAGCTAACTGTGAGTATGATGGTGCGATTCACCATTTAAATATCGGTTAGTATGGGTCTTTTTTCTATACACAGTATGACCAATAGTGTTACCAGGATTTCGGGATGACTAAAACATCTAGGAAAGCTAAAGAATTGTTGGCCTCTAACTCCATTGTGAATTGTATTTTAGAGTTTATGGAATTAAGGTGGTCTAAAAATGCAGTTACTTTGTCAGATGGTAAAATTGTGAAAGTGTCGTCTACATACCGCTTGTAGAATCTTGGATTTACAGGAGCAGTAAGAAGGGCTTTCTCCTCAAAGTCCTCCATGAATATGTCGGCGATATGGGAGATACAGGTGAGCCCATCGCCACTCCATCTACTTGCTTGTAAAACTCCTCCTTCCACAATAGATAGCCAGATGTAAGGCAGAGTGTTTGGGTAATACTGCATATTCTGTAGACAGTTTGTATTCTTCTAGCTTCCTGGTTACAATTGAGATGCAGTCTTCAATAGGTAAGCATGTAAATAGTGACTGAACATCAAAACTGACCATAGTTTCAGTGTCAGCAAGATGTAGGTCTTTTATCTCACTAACAAAAATGGTACGAATCCTTTGTGTGTGCTCTAGTTTGTCCTCTCAGTGGTGACAGAATTTTTGCAGGTGTTGAGCCAACTATAAGTTGGTGAATCGATTTGGCTCACTATGGGACGTAGTGGAGCGTTTGGTTTGTGTAATTTTCGGTAACCCATATAACCTCGGTGCTTTAGTACACGGTGGTATTATCGAGTTTACGTCGAGATTTAATTTTTCGGAGTAATTCTTTATTAGATCGCTAGTTGTTTTAAGCACATTGGTTGTAAGGGTCTGTTTTGACCTTTTTGTACGTACTTTCGTCCGATAAAAGTTGTTGTATTTTCAAATTATAATCTGACGTATCCATTATTACCGTAGCATTTCCTTTATCTGCACGGAGAAATCGTGAGCTCTGGTCTGTTGCGTAAGTTGTACAATGCTTTAAACTCGTCTTTGGGGAGATTTAGTTTCGGCACAGCACTTCGACGTAACAAGGACGAAATGTCTTGACGTATGGCCTCAACATCTTCCTTTCCCACATTGTTTTTAAACAGGCAATCCTCAACGTTGCATATAATTTCCTCATACGGAATTTCTTTCGGTTATTGCGAAATTCAGGCCCTTCGATAATACTTTTAATGAGGTTCGTCCAGTGTTTGTTGTGACAGATTATAGCCGTGCGTTTGTTTATTGTTGTGTCTGTGGTCAACGGTTGTGTATCGTTTCTTACATTGACATGGATGTTTGGCATTGATTTGATCGTTAATTTTTGGTATTTCTCTATTTGTTTATTTTTGCATTCATTATATTTAGCTTTTTTCACGTGAAAGTATGAGATTCGATTTCTAAGTAGTGTTGAAAGTTTAGTTGTAAATATGTTTACTTTAGAAGTCGCGACGAAATCGGAATATCTTTTCAAACGAATATTAGTATTTTTCAAAATGAATGTACATGTTTTAAATAAAGTATGTCACTAACATTTTAATAGTTTTTCTGAATTGTTTGAGTCAAGATGGGTGTTTTGTCGCTATTTGTTTTAATTATTTATGTTCGTGTGGAGAATTGGTGGGCGTGAGAGTGCGTCTGCATTAGTATTGTTTCTATCTGCCTTATATACAATTTTGTATTCGTACTCTTCGAGTTTATGTCGCCAACGAACTAACCGACTACCAGGGTCTTTTAACGAGGAAAAGTCATGTTAACAGTTTGTAGTCAGTTCATCATCATCATCATCATTACAGCCTTTCACAAGTCCACTGCTGAACATTGGCCTCCCCCAAGGAGTGCAACAAAGCACGGTCCTGAGCCACCTATATCCATCGACTTCCTGCATATCTTACCAGGTCGTCACTCCATCTAGTGGGGGGACGCCCTACACTTCGTCCGCTTGTACGAGGCTGACACATTTGAGAACTTTTCTCACCATCGGTTCTCGTTCTTCGAGCTATATGGCCGGCCCATTGCCAATTCGGCTTACTAATCCGTTGGGCTATGTCGGTCACTCTGATTCTACTAAGGATATCCACATTTCTAAGTTTATCACGCAGAGACACTCTGAGCATAGACCTCTCCATAGCTCGCTGAGTAACCTTGAGCTTCCTCATCCGGCCAGCAGTCTCACGTCTCACCACGTCTCAGTTCCATAAGTCATCACTGGCAACACGCCATGGTTGTATAGTCTCGTTTTTAGGTTTTGAGGTATACCTGACGAGAAGATGTGCCGTAATTTTCCGAACGCTGCCCAACCGAGTTTAATCCGTCGATAACCCTCTCGGTCGAAGTTGAACTTACCTAATCGGACTATTTGTCCCAGGTAAACATACTCGTCAACAACTTCGACCTTAGTGCTCCCAGCAACTTCCAGAATAGGTGTTTACATGGACTTCGACATAAAGATGATATTTGTTTAACCATGTTCATATAAAGACCTATTGGACCATTGGGAGACACTAAAAAACGACAGAGTGTGGCAGCATCGCTTCCGGGGCACCTAAGATTTTGAGTGAAATTGAGAGGTTCTATGGGCAGCTGTACACGTCATCGTTGGAGCTACACGCAAGTGTGAGTAATGATCCAAAGAGCGAGTCTTATCCGACATTTTTCCGATATATCCCGGACGTCAGTCTGAGCTAGATTAGAATGGCTCTCCAGCACCTTAAAAACGGCAAGGCCCCAGGCGAGGATGGAATTACAGCGGAACTTCTGAAAGCGGGTGGAAAACCGGTACTTGGAGTCCTTCAGAAGCTCTTTAATTCCGTCCTCCATGGTGGCATTACACCGGAGGCGTGGAGCAGATGTGCAGTCGTCTTGTTCTTCAAGAAAGGTGACAACGCTCTCTTGAAGAACTCTAGGCCGATTTACCTTCTGAGTCGCGTCTTCGTTTAGTTTTCGAGAGTCATTACGAATCGTCTCGCTTGCAGACTTGACGACCTCCAGCCTCCCGAACAAGCCGGTTGCCGAAAGGGCTTTAGCACTATAGACCACATACATATCCTTTGGCAAATTACTAGTACAATTTACCACTATGTTGGCGTATGTGGACTATGAGAAAGCCTTTGATTCAGTCGAAATTCGGGCGGTGCTGCAGTCCCTTCAGCGGTGACAAGTTGACTGTCGGTATATCAAAGTGCTGAAGTGCTTGTGCAGTAGAGCTACAATGGCTATGCGAGTACAGAACCAGAGTACGAAACCTATCCAATTGCATAGAGGTGTAAGACAGGCTGGCGTTATATCCCCGAAACTCTTCACCGCTGCATTGGAAGACGTTTTCAAGCTTCTTGACTGGAAAGGATACGGTATTAAAATCAATTGGCGAGTACATCACTCACCTTCGATTTGCCGATAATATCGTCCTTATGGCAGAATTGCAGGAGGAGCTAAGCACTATGCTCAATGACCTCTATAGTGTAGTCAGTTACAATTCTAAATTTTTCACCAAACAACTATGGTCAAAATATTTGACTGCCAAACGATAGTTAAAAACTCTCTTTCGATAGTGGAAATAGTTGGATTCAGCTTTATTTAGTGTTCGAGATGCATGTGTTATAGTCAAGGCCTTTGCTTATTTCGCTTTGCGATAGCACAACACCTTAGGCGTTTATCGAAACGTCTGTGGTTAGCATGGATTCCTTTGTGAAGTTAGGATATTGTATTGTATTGTATTGTGGGTTAGTAAGAAGATGTTTAAATTCATTGAAGGATTGTTGTTGGGTTTCAACCTATATGAAAGCAGTATCCTTTTTAAGAAGGCTAGTTAAATGTTTAGTGAGTTTGCTGAATTAAGGAATAAACTGACGGTAGTTTCCTGTAAGACCTAGAAATGCTTTTATATCTTTACACGTTTTAGGAATAGGAAATTCTTGAACAGCCCGTATTTTATCGGGGTTTGGTTAAAGCCTTCGTTGGTTGGCCTTCGTTTTGTGTCTTAAAAATTCGAATTTGTCTGGTGGGATATTTATTTAATATTTTCTAAGTCTAGAGACAACTTCTTCAAGTTTTTGTTTATGTTCTTGAAGGCTAGAAGGAAATACTACTATTTCGTCGAGGTAAACTAAACACTTTTCACCTTGTAAGCCAGCGTGAAGTAGAGGTTTACCTCTGCGTTTCGCTTGGTGAGTGCAGGTGGCCGGAGGCCCATTTTACTGGAAATGAGGCATTCCATCTTAGTCCTCACGGGTGACAACGCATCTGCATTTTGATTCGCAAACGAGGATAGAAGTAAATGTCTATGGGCCGCAGCAACTACTTACCATCAGGTGGACTGTGTGCTCGTTTGTCACCCTTATCCTATAAAAAAAAACAAAAGAAAACACAAAACGGAGTCCTTATTATATTACACACTGTAACGTCGCGGGCGCATTTTTCAGGCCAAATGACAATCTTTTATGTTCGTAATGACTGTACAAAGTATTTAAAAGCTGTTTTAGGAATATTTTTTGATCTACTTCTAACTGCTGAAAAATATTGCGAATGACCTTAATTTGTCTAGAATGTTTGTGATGTTGGGAAGAAGATAACTGTCTCCTACTGTGACTTCATTTAACTTGCGGTAATCACCATTTTTGTTTCCCAGGTGCGTCTAGCTTTTTATGAACAACCCAGATGGGGCTACTCCAAGGAGATGAACTAGGTATGAT
Organism: Parnassius glacialis; assembly: GCA_033319125.1. Classification (NCBI taxonomy): domain Eukaryota; kingdom Metazoa; phylum Arthropoda; class Insecta; order Lepidoptera; family Papilionidae; genus Parnassius; species Parnassius glacialis. The sequence goes on along the minus strand of JAVANC010000012.1, from coordinate 40,868,111 downwards.
AATGTCTTGGTCTAACATTTTTTGGACTTTTTTTCGTGTTTTTGAGGAAAGCGATAGGTTTTTGTGTGAATTGGAATGTAGTAGTGGTAGGTATTTCATGTTTTGTATGATTGCTAAATGTGATTCACGTTCGATGAAAGATATGTCGTTATATTTGGAAACAAATTTATCTAATGAGTTCGACACTCCTTTGTTTAAATGTTTGCGTCTAATAAGGGTCAGTACTTGGTTTTGTCTAGCGGTGTCGGATATGTGATTAATATTGTTAATTAAGTGGTTAGAAATTTTGTTTGTTTCTTGATTTGGTTGGTAAGGGAGATCTTCAATATTTGGAATGCTAAGCACTTTGTTGGATTTGTTTGTATTTACACAAGTGATAATAAATTAGTTGTTTTTGACTTCAGCTAATGCATTGGGAATAACAATACCGTTACCAATTATTTGTTTTTCGTCTTTTGCTCTCCCGCAATTTATATTGCTTGTTCTACACATAATTACACTCTCAGAGCGGCTAAAAACGAATTGGTTATTAGAGTCGATTTTATTTTGAAGATTTTTTTTTCAAATAGTGTAATTTGTAGGACCTGTCACGTATTGTCATAGTGTTGGATTAAATGTAAATATTGCAATTATTCTTTAATTATATAAAAATAAATAATAAAATATATATTATTTATTTATAAAATCGTAATCTAGTATACAGTTTGCTTTAATGTTAAGGGAGGCAACATGGAAACGATATTTAGGTAAATAATTTAGAGATATGTCGGTGGTGCCTGAAATTGTTATTTAATTTTGGCTACCGGAAATGCATACGATTTTTAATTTTTCACGATGTTTAATTTATTTAAGGGTGAATATCCTATTTTATCCTTTTTATAACCGATATCCCTGCTCCGGTGCCTATGAGAAATGTGACTGGTTTGCCTTCTATGTGAAAAGTGCAATGTGAGAGGTAATCGGGTTGTACATCATTTATGGCGAATATGGCAAAATATTTCGGATTAGATTTGGATTTAAGAGGTTTTGATTTAGGTTTTTAAGTTTTGGGTTTTGATTTCAAACGTGGTTTATTGGAAACAGTAGAAGAAGTGGATGTAGAAGGAGCAGTGGTCTTCATGGAATCAGTGGATATAGTAGGTTCCGTGGTATTGAACAAATCGGTTGATTTAGTATGTGCAGTGGTCTTGAAAGAATCAGTGGATATAGTGGGTGAAGTGGTCTGGAAAGGGTCAGTGGATGTAGTAGGAATAGTAGTTAGAGAGTCAGTGAATATAGAAGGAATAATAAGCTAAAACCAAGGGTTTGAGGCTGCCTACCCTGTTTGTAGGTTTCCGTTTGAGGACTAGATTATATAAGTACTGAATGGTGTGTAGTAACTAAGTCGCTAGTTTGTGTAGACGCATTTTTCAATTGTGTCTAACACTTAATCGGTGATTTGGAAGGTGAATTGTTTGTTTGTGTAGTGTGATCTCGATGGTTTGGCGGTTGAGGACGCCTTCGAGAAATAGGACTTGATTTGATAGAATTAATATTTGTAGTTTCTCGATATCCTAAATAGGGATCGGTGAGCAGGATACTGAAGCAATTTCCAACGAGTTGCTCGTCTCGTTGGTCGCTTGGTTATTTAAATGGCTGAGATAGGAGGCGCAGTAAGTGCGCGTTGGGCTTGATTATTTCTGAAATTGTTATTGTAAGCTATTTTATGGCATTCTGTAAATATTTAAAATATTTTTACAATAGCTACATAGTTTCGTATTTTGTTGTGGTGTGTATGCGTTATTGTACATAGTGTGTGTAAACGGTAGATGAGTTTGACTCATAGGCTTATTTGTATTATTTGATTTATATATAAAGTTTTCTTATCTGGTTGTGCTGTTTAAATGTATAATTGTATACGAAAGATATAAATAGCAATAAAATAGAATAAATACGTAAATATATAACAACCCAACCAGATGGAAGCCCTTGGCAGGGGAGACCAAATGGTGGAGGGTTTGAGGGAAAGGGAAAAAACCGGCGGATGATGCGGGTAGTATCGAGGAGCACCGCCTTCTGCATTTGAGCAGTCCGTCACGGAGTCCCAGCCGCCTCAGATGACTCGATAGGCTGACTGGGATTAACCCGTTTGCAGAAACGACTACAGGTATAATTTCAGTCAGCAGTCAACCCCACATGACGGTCACCTAGTGAGCCAGGTCCAGATATTTTGTCAGATTATCTGTTTCGGCTTTCATAAGGTTCTCGTCATAAGGCACGGTAAAGTCGACCAAAAATATCCTTGACTATGCTCAGTCCATAACCACAATATCAGGCTTATTCGCAAGAATAGTCCTGTCTGTGATGATGGCCCGGTCCCTGTAGAGCCTGGCGCGGTCACGTTCGAGCACAGCTTCCAGCAAGTACTTACAATATGGCAGTTTCCGATCCACGAGATCGTATTTCAGAGCGAGCTTTTTGGGTAGAATCCCGGCTACTAGGTTGTGTCTGTACAAATACTCAGAGTTAGAAAGCGCCGAACAACCGGAGATGACATGCTTAAGTGACTCACCGGGATGGCGGCAAGCTCGACTGATGTCCACGGTACCATCCTTTGGTATGTATTTCCGATAATTGTTGGTCCTAATAACCTGATCCTGTATTGCACAGACAAAACCCTCGGTTTCCCCAAAGAGGTTATCAAAACGTAGCCAGTGGAGGGAGGCGACTGTGTCTACGAAAGGCTCATGAGAATTCTAGTAGAACCACCCGTGGAGCTCCTTCTCCTTTCATACGGTCTCCCGATCAGAAATTTTCTGTACTGCCGGGTCTTGCCATTGTTCGTTGGCTAAGGATAGGGGGGTTAGCCGTTTATCACAAGAAATAACGTGATTATAGTATGGATCATCCGCTCTCGTCAGAAAGTAATTACGGAGGTTATTTCTTAAATTATTATAATTATGTTTATGGTATGGTGGTTTTGTAAAAGTTGGTGGACGCGTTGTGTTCAGTTTAAATAAAGATTGCCTAGCTTCGTTCATTGCACGAATATTATCTTCTTGAAGTGCAAATCGGCTTGTTTCGCAAAGAGTAGGAATTTATTGTGTTCATAACATTGTTACGATGTCGGAGCTAATGCCATTAACAAAAACGTTAAGAGCCGTTTCCTCCATTGTCGCTAAGCGACCTTATAACGTCTTATCGCATATTTCAGCGTTTACCCTTTCAATTATTTTAGAGCGAGAAAGGTCCACTCTGTGAAAATATTCGGTAAACGTTTCTTTAGGCTTTTGGAACATGGATTGCAGTTCAAGGTTAAGGTGTGCTTTGGTTTTAACGTGAGAGAATTTTTCAATAAGGAATGTTTAAGAACATGCAACAAACGGTCCATGAGGCATGTTCTTTTCTGTGAACGTCTGCCGCACCCGAACCAGTAATATTGTTTAACCCGTATACTAAAAGTACTGACTTCTGCTCTAATGAACTTAAGTCGAAAGCTGAATTGCATGACCTAACGAATCCGTACACTTGGTCATTATTATCTGTATCGAATGAGGGAATTAAGTTAAGTAATGTAGTGATGTCTAAAGCCATCTTAGGGTTCTTTTTAGATCGTTTTACACAGGCAATGAATAATTGATATAATAGAATAGTATTATATAGTAATATATAATAGAATAGTAAGATATAGGAAAATATTTTGGTAAAAATGGAAAAATAGTAATTCGAACAAACAAGTTTAGTCACTCATCACAGTAACAATAAAATGTGGAGCTACATGGTTCGGCGAAGTTTTTCAAAAGCCTTCAGCTACCGTACGTTGTCTTTTTGTTGAGCGATGCTGTTCCGTCGAATTTGGTAGGTTTTTACTTCGTCTTTATGCGATTTAAGCGAACGAATCACGCAAGATCCAACGGACTGCGCCAAATTTGTCATGTGGCATAGACAAAAACACATTTAAAAATAAATTTATTTAATTCATTTAAACTTACTTCAAATATAGAAGTTGATACAGAGAACTTGGGAATGGAATTATGTTGAGGGAAACTAACCTAAGTGCCTACCCACTAAACACCACCTGTGAGACTGCCTTTGACTTTTGTAGCCGTTTTGCCGAATCCGAAGCGACCTTCTTTAGCGAAAAAGGGGAGCAGGGATGGGTCAGCACACCTCGGGGGTGGCCAGTTAGCCAAGCTGGCTAAAACAAGTCGGTTCCTCTCAGCACGTCCCAAGCACGACGCTGCACTCATGATAACGATTGTCCATGTTGAGGGATCGAAATATTTGGTTTAAATAGTTTAGGAAGCTAGGAGGTTTAGGTAAGTATAAGGGAACAACATTGTTCTTGGTGATAACGTTAACTTATTTTAAAATACAATTAGGAATGTTAAACTTTAAATATTAGCATATAATATTTTAATCGAATGAGTTTGGCTTCTAAGAGCGTAAACAATATGTTTTAGATTTTAAGTAAATAAACAATATACAGTATACAGGTTTTATAACATAAAGTAAATAGTATCTTATGACATAACATTTGTTTGGCTTATAAGAAAGTAATTTAGATTTTAAGTAAATAAACAATATAAAGTATACAGTAATTATAACATAATATAAAGTAAATAGTATATATTACATAACAGATAGTTTTAGATTGTGGCCTCTTACAGAGGTGGTTTTTTCTAAAGCTCATAAAACATCAGAGAGAGACAGAATCCATACTCTGCAAGATTATGGAGTGTATATTGAATGCCCACTTCATGGCATACCTAGTGCAAAATTATCTCCTCAGTGACCGCCAGTACGGGTTTCACCCAAATCGATTAACTGGGGACCTTCTAGCGTATGCTACATACATATGGGGCAAATCCCAAGAGAACAGCGTTAAATCAGTTGCTGTTTCTCTTGATATTTCGAAGGCCTTTGACAGAGTTAGGCTCGCTAGCCTATTGCGTAAGCGAGTCACAGAGTCTACATCACCTGAAGATGCCTCGCGTAGAAGCGAAACACGTGTCGTAATGTCGTCGGTGGTGCGTCTTTCCTAGTGTAGTGCTGTTGGGAGCAGTGGTACTGGGATTAGCGGTGAATGGGACAGTGCACGCAATTGAGGGAGGGCGGGAGGTGGTTTTCAAACTTGGTAAGACACATCGATTTATTTTATCGAGCGGATGTACGCGAGGTAATTTTTACCAACTTTAATATTGCTTAAGCTTTCAAGGTACGGCTTATCCTCTGGCCTGTTATTTTTAAATTTAGTCAAGCTTTCTATAATTTACTCCTTCCTTTTTAGTTTTTGTTTCCATTAGTTTTGGTTATTTGTCTTTATAAATTTTACTGAATTTGAGAATCATGTGATACCTTGTTTGAATACCATAGATCCTGCCTGCTAACCGTGGCAATTAATGCAATTATATTTAAAGAGATATATATATATATATATATATATATATATATATATATATATATATATATATATATATATAATATTTAAAGAGATTAAGAATTAAAACGCAGATGCGTTTTCACCCTTGAAGGTATAGATAGAATGCTTCGTTTCTAGTAAAAAGGGTTTTCGGTTCTCTATACTAACCATGAACCATGACAGCGTGGTCCTACCTCAGTAGGACCGACCGTAACAAACATAATATAGCTGCAATATAGCTCTAACAGGCGGCAGAGGACTTTCCGATAGATGTAAATATGATCTCAATCGGTAAACTCAGTCAGAAGTTAAACAATCACTAACAGCCATACCAACGATTATATTACTCATGATATTACACACAGATATATATAACTCATATATCATTTATTATAAAATTGATAATGTAATTTGAATACACATTTATTGCTTTCATCCGAACAGAAGTGGATGTAAATTATATTTCACGTGCTATTACTTCGGACTTACATTATTGTAATATATTTATTCACTATTTACGTGTGGTTGCAGCGGTGTAAGAGAATTCAAGGTTTCGTTTTGGTTTGACAAAACGGGAAGGGTTCTGTCTTTCTCTCTCAGATGTTTAATGAGCTTTCGAAAAAACAGCCTCTGTAAAAGGCCACAATGGGAATCTACATCAAAAAATATGGCCTTCAATACAAGGCGTTCTAACAAATCGTATGTCGCTGGTTTAAGTTTAAGCGTCAGTAGCCTAATGGCAGGACGCGGACCGCGAACTCGAAAGGTCGTGGGTTCGAATCCGCCATTCGACTACTGTCGTGAACCACTTCTAACACAAGCATTTTAAGCTTACCAGAAGTGGTTAAAGGGAATATTAGTAATGTTTAATAGCATTACTAGTATTTTTTTCATAAAAAAAGGTTAAAAACCCAGTGGAGAGCAGCGTCAACCTGTGAGTTATACAACTTCTGGTACTGCTACAGCGCCTGTCAGAAATAGTAAAACCTAGAATTTTTTTATATGTGGTAGAGCCACGCTGCAGCTATACTATGGTTGTAGCACTAATTGGTAGTGTTCGAGGTAGAACCGCGCTCTCACAGAATACCAGCGTAAAATTGCAGCTTAATGCTGCAGTGTTTTGTATGGTTAGGATACGGTTCTCTATCTAGAGACCTGTTTACTGGAAACGAGGCAATCTATCTCAATCCTCAGGAGTGACAACGCATCCGAAATTAGTTCTTGAATGAGGATAAGTGTAGATGTCTATGGGTCACAGCATTTACTTTACATCATCTGGACTGTGCGCTCGTCTGTCACCCTTATTCTATAAAACAATTAATTCTTCTCACAAGATAGCAGAGATTTACGTTAACAAAAGCACTATTTATGGCATAGAATACTTAAGCATTTCGATGCTCGACTTGTTTGTAGAATACTTTAACATTTTGATGCTAAAGAAGTTAGATCGATTCCTCAAAGGTCTCCCGGTGGTAAATGCAATATAATAGAATATAGAATAGATTAAATAGCTTTTCACGGCGGTAGTAAGTCAAGCTAATTAAAAAAAACTCGGTCGAAGCAGCATAAATGGAAGAAACTGGCACTGGGGTACCCCAGCCCAGGGAGGAAAACATTATTCCATGTGAGACTGAACTTGCACCTTGTGATTTTATAAACATAACTCATAAACTTTATAAGATGCCAAAACCGCCTGAACCGTAGAATAGAAAATAGTACAAGTAAAAGTAATAAAGCAGTAAATTATATTACAAAATAATCATATCAATTTGCAGGGCGACTAACAGCAAAACAAAATACAGAAATATGATAGGGGTAGATAAAGATTGTATCATAAAAAAATATTTGCCCGTGTGTCATTACCTAGGAAAAAAAATAAACAGAGGAATATATCTGTATGTATGAAGCGCTGCCCAAAAATTTTTTGAGTTGTCATCATATTTTCCGGTTAAAATGAAAGTCAAACCTATTTGGGGCATTTTGTGGCAATTCGAGAAAAAGGCCTAAAATTTAGATTTTTTTAGGATTTACACTTTATTCGTAAAAGGTTTCTCAAGCGTGCGCCGACAGATAATTTAATATTAAATAAAACTATTAAATTAAGCGAAACATTCTTTACCTTTACTTCTTTAACAAAATTTCTTCCAGAATTTCCACCAATTAAATTTTGACGTTCCCTTTTGATAAGCAATTTCAAGTGAAAGAACCTTTGACGCGAGACGAACATTCGTTTCAAACAAAATTTGATTTTACAAATTAGGCCTTTTGTATAAGAATTGGCGTTATGTTTTGTACAGTTCTAAATTCGTTAATTAATTCTTGATCATTTATTTTATTCTAGAAGTTATCGCGATTTGTTTGTTTCGTCCTTGAGAATAAAATATATATTTATTTATTCTAAAAGTAATCTGACAACTTATATAATTTATCCTGCGCTTGCAGATCAGGTAAAGAATTATAATTCTTAAGTTACATTAGCGGAATTTACAGGTCCCTGATTTTTTTAAATTCAAGATTACTACATTTTTATTCTTGTAAATTTTATAATATGTTCGATTTCTTTTAATAAAATTGTGGTGTCAAACGAGCACGCAGTCAACTCGATAGTAAGTGGATGCAGTAGCCTATACAAAAAATTCAGATGCGTATACACCCCCTTAGGACGAAGATGAAGTACCTCGTTTCCAGTAAAAGAGTCTCTGGTTCTCTACACTAACCATACGTAACACAGCAGCATTAAGCTACTATTTAAGCTGGTATTCGGTGAGAGCGTTGTCCTACCCCAATTGTCCGACCTATTCATGCTATAAACATAATATAGCAGCAGCGTGGTTCTACCACGTGTAAAAAGGCCGCTATTACATTATCATATGTATATGATCATAGATAGTTATATATGATTCATTAAAATTTGAAAATAATATGTTAGTTTAGTTTGAACACTTGACACATTTGCCTAATGGAAACTAAAACGGGAAATTTGCAGCAGCATCTTCCATTTTATTTAAATCATATATTTATGATCACATACATTTGATAATGTCCTCCAGACCGACTTTCGGTTGCGGTTTCAATGGAAACTACTCATCTGCGCAGGGCAGGATTTTAGTGCACGAGTGTGTTCGCAGGCACTACATCTAACTAAATCAACAATACTGGAGATAGATCAAATTCAGGTAATTATTTAATTAAGTATGTAGATAAAACACAGCCAAAAAGTTTGCTGTGTTTTTGGCCAAAAATTTATTATTAAGCTTGGAATAAATCCAAGCCTAATAATAAATTTTTGGCCAAATCCGTGTTTGAAGTCCGCGAACTCATGATTAGTAGCCGCATTTAATATCAATAAACCAACAAGGCATGAGATTTTAGAAGTTATATTTATGTAACAACACCAGTAATAAGTTGTTTGCACAAAGTATACAAATTCAAATTTTAAGAGATCATTTTTATGGTTCCGAAGTTACTCAACAAAGAACCCTTATAATTTCGCCATGTTCGTTCGTCCGTCCGGTTTTACTCAGAGACCCTAGGTATCTATAACTAAGCCAAATTACAATCTGTAATTTGGCTTAGTTATAGATACTAATCACACAACAATTCTATTTTTCAAATTGAGACAACTCAATTCTTTTAATCAATGACTTCTGTAATAGTTGTATTCCATGTTGCCTCTGACGGTATTAATAGCGTAGCGACGCAAGCCGTGGCGGCGCGTCATCCCGCCATCTGACCCGCCGCTAAAGATTTTTCACATCAAAAAATAAAATTATCACCCTCGTCATACAAAGATATAACAATAGCTTTAGGATGCGTACTGCAGGCTCGGAAAGTCGTAGGATCGAATCCGCCAACTAACTTCGCAAAAAAAAAACTCCTGACACAAGCATTTCAGCTTACTTGAAGTAGTTGCCAGGAGCATTAGTAACATAAATAGCGTGTTTGCCTATTTTCCGGTTGTTTGAAATTCTTTGTTTTTCATAGCGGGAAATTAAAAACACTTTTGGAAAAACCCACGACGTAATTCATAAAGGATATCCCATCAAAAACATTCTGTAAAAAACTAGCCAAGTCTCGATGGAGCTGCTTGTTTATCTCTAAAAAGTAATGAAATCTAGACAAAGTCGTGCCAAGTCTAAGGTTACTTACTGCGATTTCTTTATTATTATAGTTAATGTTGTGTGACTTGGCCGTTGAAGGGTACACAAGGGTAAAAAACCAGGTGCTACATGACACCATTGCACATTACCGTACTACTGTAAACTATCTATGTTTGTTAAGCGAGATAATAGACCATACTGGTATTGGTAATTGGACGGTAGTGTCTCATTTTAGGCGGTTGTTGATTGTGCAACACATGCATTCAGCATTGACAATGCAGACTTCTGCTTTCTTTTGTTTGGAGCGTCAAATCGAACACCGATCGAACATAAAATAGACGTACAGACGAACTTCTATCAATGATTAGAAGTCCGCTTGTACTGGAAATAATTTTTTATACTGTTAGTTTCAGGCTCGCCTATACAAAAGTATTATTGAAATACGCAGCTTTATCAAGCCTACAATTGACTGGTTATTCAATCAACGTTTTTCAAGTAGCAATTTTCCATCGTCAAGGGGTAGCGGTTCTGGCGACAGATTGGTGCAATGGTGTCATGTAGCATCTGGTTTTGTACCCTTGTGTACCCTTCAACGGCCAAGTCACACAACATTAACTATAATAATAAAGAAATCGCAGTAAGGAACCTTAGACTTGGCACGACTTTGTCTAGATTTCATTACTTTTTAGAGATAAACAAGCAGCTCCATCGAGACTTGGCTAGTTTTTTACAGAATGTTTTTGGAAGGGGTTTCACATCTTTTTGTAGAAACGTGGGCATATTGATTTATTTTATTAGATTTTCTTATTTGACTGGCATTCGCCCAGCAGTGGGATGCTATAGGCTAGATTAAATTAGAAGATGTGTCCCACTACGCAGGATTTTTGCAATGACAGTAGATTTTTTTTATGTACCAATAGTAGAAGGGGGCGGCATTACCATATCTCAAATACAGTTGAGACCAGCTGAGGGTTCTTCGTCAGATACTTCGGACCTTCGATTTTTGACATCAAATGAAGCGGCCGACCATGTTGAATATTTTTTGTAAAGGCGGTATGTCGATCTCGTCTAAAAAACGGTCTATAATTTTCTATCCCGCGGAAATAAGTGTACTTCCACATCCAGCTGAGTTTTTTTATAGAATAAAATTGACAAACGAGCACACAGTCCACCTGAAGGTAAGTGGTTACTGTTGTCCGTAGACATCTACATCTATCCTCGATTACGTATGAAAATGCAGATGCGTTGTCACCCGTGAAAACTAAGTTGGAATGCCTCGTTTCCAGTAAAAAGGTTCTCCTGTTCTCGACACTCACTATATGAAATACATCAGCATTTAGCTGCTGTTTTACGCTGGTATTCTGTGAAAGCGTAGTCCTTCCCGGGTCAAGCGTGGTATTATAGTTATTATATGTATAGTTGTAGCACGAATGGGTCGGCTCGACCGGTGAAGGACCACGCTCTCACAGAATACCAGCGTTAAATAGCAGCTTAATGCTTCTGTGTTTCGTTTGGTGAGTGTAGAGAACCGAAGACCCTATTTATTGGAAAAGAGGCATTCTATCATAGTCCTCACGGCTGACAACACATCTGCATTTTAATTCGCAAACGAAGATAGATGTAGATGTCTATGGGCCACAGCAACCATTTACCATCAGGTGGACTGTGTGCTCGTTTGTGACCCTTATTCTATAAAAAAGACGACCCATTCGTGCTACAACTATACTACTAATATAGCTGCAGCATAGCTTTACAATGCTAAATAGCTGTGATAGAATTTCTTTTAACTTTATTATATATACTACTAGCGTGTATACTTTACACATTTACAAAAACAGTGGTTTAAATGGTTGAATGGGGAGGACATGACTCTCTCTAATGGAAAATAACCACTTTAAAGCTAAATATTCGCAAACGACCCCTGAATCAAAACGATGCTGCTCCACATCCCCATTATTTTTGAAAGACCTATTCAACGATACCTCCACGATTGAATGGACGGGTAAAAAAAAATCATCCTGCAATTACTTTTATGGGAAGTATCTAAAATAAAAATGTTTTTTTATATTTTTTTCACAGTTTTCTAGGCGTGATTAATATCCAAACTTATGAAAATTTACATATTTGTAACATCTACGGTATCTGAGTAAAACCGCGGGACGGACGGACATGGCGAAAGTATAAGGTTTCCTTGTTGTATGACTACGGAACCCTAAAAAATAGGGAGATGTTTGTTAGCAATGAAAATATTGAAAAGGGTCTTAGTATTATGTCTATGTAAGAAGTAAACATTACGAGAAAATATTTGTAGCTTGAGAATGTTATTTTGTGTTTATTTATTTACTCTCTGTTCCCCGCGAATCCTTCTGCGAGGAAATTATTACGATTGGATTTCATTGGGTTTTAAATTTTTTGAGCAGAACTCTCAGTATTTTTCTAAAGGAAGGAGTAACCTAAATTACTGCTTTTAACATCAGCATTTTATCAGTGAAAGTCCTGTCAAAATCGGGTACGGCCATTTCGGAGATTAGGCAGAAGAAATAGACAGACAGACAAACATTTTAAAAAATATTGTTATCCGTACCATGTTATTTACTTTCATTTGTAATTTGTAAAAAGTTGTTATTTTGAACTTTAAAACAGATACTTAAATTTTTATTGTATAGATTATTAGAAAGTGCTTCATGTGCCGACAAAGAAAAAAAAATCGCGTAAAAAAAATCAAAGAACGTGGTAAATATTTATAATTTTCTGTGAAACGACAATAAAAGAAAGAAGATCTTCGAGAAAGAATAGTCTGAAATGGATAATCAGAGGACTGTATTATTTATTAAATGTATACATTCAAACGATTAGATAGAACGAACGATCGTATATATATCTAATATACGAACGATTATAATACACTAAACAATTTTGTTTATTTCGCAAGCTTATTGAATATTTGGTTCGGCTCGACCGGGAAAGCTCCACGCTCTCACATCACATCCTGCGTAAAATAGCAGCTTAATGTTGCTGTGTTTCTTATGGTGAGTGTAGAGAACGGAGACTCATTTTACAGGAATCGAGGCATTACATGTTAGTCCTCAGGGGTTCACCCCTTGGAACTGGAATGGAACTTTGTTTGGATTGGATGAAGGTTTTCATGGACTTCTGAAATGACGACCACATTGCCCTTGTTTATGATGGCAAATTTCACATGTCGTCGAAATATTTTTTTAATTATCGGACATGCAACTTTCTTCACACAAGTTGTGAGCGCGTAACACAATCATCACTTAAAATCGTAATTATCAAGTTTAAGTGCCAATGGGGATTGAATGCGGGTTGTTCGGTTTCCTGTGAAATTTACAGCAAGCGCTAAGCCCCTGAGTTACCAGGGCTCTTTAATATTTCTAATATAATTTTAAGTAAAGTGAACATAACAAAATTTTAATTAAAATTTACTTATTAAGCGCCAGAAATAACGATAAGGCTTATTTGATAATTTTGCTAAAATATTACTCTGTAAAACACCGTCGCCGACACTGAAAAATGAACCTTTGAAATTAATTAATATTAAAAAAGTAGATGACATCCCTCTTACATTTGTTTCTATTTCGTTTTCGTTTAAAAACATACTAGTATTGTTTAGATAAAAATTGGTAATGATGTTTAGTTGTTTGTTAGTCTGTTACGGTGCGTACACATTATATAACATAATTACTGGAATAGCTTATATAAGGTGACATAAATGTTATATAACTCGAGATGCGACGGAGGCGTCGGGCGGGGCAACGACAAACGACAAAGTCATGCGACAATGTCATATAACATTGTTTTATTGTATTGTTATTCTATGTGTACAGTATTGTTATATGTTGCAATGTTAAAAAAACAATGTTACATAATGTGGACGTGTTATAAAACTAAAGTTACACAACATGTAACTTAATCCCTCATGTACAAGAAAAATGTAATGCCATCAAAAAGATAACTTGTAAAAAAGCCAAGTCTCGCAACTCAGTTCATCTACCGTAAAAAGTTGTGAGATCCATGTTATATACCAAGTCGGTTAATTTATCCAGTCCCTACTTAAGGGTCCTTCTGTCTCAAGTTATTACGTAATTAGCTAACCTAACAACATCTTATAGTGACCAAATCAATATTAAAAATCTTTTATGTTTTAAATAAATAGATTTACTTGATCATCGCATGAAAACACAATATATCTCACAAGTAATACATATTATATTAAGTTAGATTGTTTTATGCGATTACCAAATCAATCTATGTATTTAAAACATAAAAGATTTTTAATATTGATATGCTTGTTTACTGATATTTCAGCCTTCTAGTTTTATCCACAACGAAGGTATAGGGGTCGATAATGACCTGAACTGCTTCGAGAAAATGATGGTAGGGATGTGCCGCTTTTTTGCTCGACTTGGCGGGGGTACTACTGTGCCCCCAGAAATGACGGCCTATAGCTATATTTAGTTTTTTACCTGCACTTTTTACGCACTCAGTTTAGAAACGTCATCATTGGACATGAATATTTTCCGAAACAGTGATAAATTAAAAAATAGCATTCAATAAGTATTATTTAATAATCTGTATAGCACAAAATTATTCTATTCTAATTGCTTCTTGCGAAAATTAGCAAGTTGCATCGATTGTGGAGACACTGTCACTGGAACTTTCTCAGTATGGACATTGTTATGTGTATATGCTACAGGAATACTGAAGTGAGTTTTTCAGGATTAATGTCTGCATGGAAATCTGCATGACTTGCGTAATTCGTAAGTAAAGTTTAACTAATAAGTATGAAGTATACGTATAGCAACACATATAATTTTTATGTCGAGCTTATATTCCGACGTAATCTTATGAAGGGTAAATTGTCTTGGAATCGAGTTTTTTACGAGTGAGATTATTTACGAGTAAACGTTTTAAGGGTAAATATCCACTACCCCATATTATCCCCTGGGTGTTGTAAGAAGCGACAGAGGGAAACAAATCAGTAAATCGGCAGTAGCATCTACCCAATAAAGTCTAAAATTAATATTGCTTGCTAACTCGCTTACTAAGCTTGGAAACTATGAAAAATATCCATATGAGGCAATCCAAGGCAACAGGGGAGGCCTATGTTCAGCAGTGGACTTTAATATGTTATATCGGTAATGGTTAAACAGATCTGGATTTAATATTACTTTTTAATTTATTCCAGAAGTAAAATTATGTATAGAAAAATTATGTTTCGGTAGCAATATCATGCAAATAAATAAATAACAGATTTGGATATAATAATATTTTTTATTTTTTTTTATTTCAGAAATATAATTACGTAGGTACTTATAGAATTATGCTTCGACTTCGGAAGCAATAAAATGGAAATAAATAAATAACAGATTTGGATATAATAATATTTTTTTTATTTATTTCAGAAATATAATTACGTAGGTACTTATAGATATTACTAACAGATTTGGATTTATTAATATTTTTAATTTTTCTAAATTTATTTCAGAACTAAAATTATGTGTCGAAGAATTATGCTCCGATATCGGAAGCAATAAAATGGAAATAATTAAATATTTTTTTTAGGTGACTTTAAAAGGATAAATGGTAATGATTCCTTATATTTACGCGAACACTATACATTTAAATAAAACTAGTTTTACGGATTTTATCACTTATATTTACTTATTTTATATATATATATATATATATATATATATATATATATATTATATATATATATATATATATATATATATAACCAGTGCGTGTTGCCAGTGATGACATATGGAACTGAGACGTGGTCCTTCACTGCTGGCCGGATAAGGAAGCTCAAGGTCGCTCAGTGAGCTATGGAGAGGTATATGCTCGGAGTTTCTTTAAGTGATAAACTTAGAAATGAGGAAGTCCGCTGTAGAGACGAGAATGACCACACAGAATGGGGAAAAAAGTTTGCAGGTGGCTCAGGACCGTGCTTTGTGGCATTCCTTGGGGGAGACCTAACGGTGGAGGGTTAGAGGGAAAGGGAAAGAAACCGGCGGACGATGCGGGTGGTATCGAGGAGCACCGCCTTCTGCATTTGAGCTTGGAGCAGTCCGTCACGGAGTCCCATCCGCCTCAGATGACCTAATAGGCTGACTGGGATTAACCCGTTTGCAGAAACGACTACAGGTATAATTTCTGTCTGTGATGTTGTGATGAAAAAGAAAAACAAAGACGGTTGAGTAGATATTAATTTATTTTTATTTTAAACTAGAGGTATCTTCAGTCCTGGTAACAGTAAGAAGTAGGTACGAATATAAATTTAAATTATAACTTTTCTCGAAGTTATAAGTATCCTTTCTTCTGGACACATTCACTGTCACATAGCAGTATTTCGTCTTTGTATCAGTGGTCCAATAATATAAACAAAATTTTGTTACGTATTTTTAGTCATTCGGTAAAATGATTGAAATACAGAATCATTTTCTGATAACTCTCTAGCTGCAACAAACAATGTACAAATTATATTTCTTTCGATGTATGGATGAAGCCAGTAAATTTTTCACCTATTTCATCATCTTCTAATAAAGTTGTATGCTATAATTACATCATCATCATCATTGGATATTCTCCCAACGAAAAGACGTGCTATCGCGATGCTACTTAAAGGAAAACTTAGACGTTTTGTAGCGTGATTGACGATTGCATAAAAATAGCGTGGAAATAACGAATATGTAAATACGCCTATCGTTATCTGTAGGTTGCATG
Source organism: Parnassius glacialis (assembly GCA_033319125.1). Lineage (NCBI taxonomy): Eukaryota > Metazoa > Arthropoda > Insecta > Lepidoptera > Papilionidae > Parnassius > Parnassius glacialis. Next base: position 40,851,860 of record JAVANC010000012.1, on the reverse strand, counting down.
CAATCGTCAAATGACACGACCGTGGACCATGTGCCGTATATATATTTTTTTGTTCTTATTTTCCACATTAAGTGTCGACTTACCGCATTGTGAGTTTATTTTGTATGGTGACTATCTCTCTTACAAAGCAATAAGGACCGTGGCCGAGCTCACTTGACTACTCTAGCGCCATCTATTATCTATCTACGGAAGCGGTTGCGATGTATATCGATATGAAAATTTGACGCGCTAAATACATCGTTCTTTATTTAATACATTTCCATAGATGTCGCTACATGGTACCGCTAAGTAAGATTGACGAAGTCATTGGGCTCTAGTTATATACATTATGCCAAATGGTCCGTGTGAAGCGTCAACTCAGAAATTTATGAATTACAAAATCCATCTTTCAAGTTGTCGGCGCCGTTACGACAGCACCGACGGTGTTTGCGGGGAGTATGTGAAGTGCGTGGGGGTTTCTCACCACCGCGCCTAAGACCGGCACTCGCCGATAGCTCGCGACACGATCGCCACCAAATAATTTTGTATTTTTTATTCCTTTAAATATACAATTTTGCCTATCGTGTGAGTCGCCTATTTTAATCAGGTTTCCTACTTGAACATAGTGGCGACCGTGATAAATTAAAACAAAATTCCGATTCCGCCGCGTAACACGGTCCAAAGTTCGTAGCACTTACCCCGCGTTTACAACGTCGCGAACGCAAGTACTACGGGCTACGAGTACAAAGGAAGCCACATCCCGATTGCTAAGAACAACGAAGCAGTCAAGAAGGATTTATTTGGAGCGGAGAGTAGACAAGCGGGCAGCTATCGAGAACCGGCCAAGCTGAGGTCCAGCGGAGTCTACGCGCCACAGCAGCGGTTTTGCCAAGCTAAAAGTGAGCCCGTTCCTATTATTTTACCTCTTCGTGTCCCACTATTCCTAAAAATTCTATTTGTGTGAACAGGGAAACAAGGAATCTAGTCCTATTTTTTGTTGCCTTACCCTACCTACCTATTCTTAAGCAACATCCTTTATATTCCTTGTCTATCTTATACCCTTTCGTATATAAAACTGCTAATCTAAATAAACTATTCCTACTCAATAATCCTACCAAATAAAATACCTATTAAAACAATCCTAAAAGAATTACCTAGATAAACCTACCGACAATTTACATACCTAACGAGTTAAAATCACCTATTTACACCTATTTGCTTACCTATCAGCTAATTGTCTATTATTTCTTACTATTATTTAGCCGTATCATTTGCTAGGCAATCAGTGCTATTTTTCAAGCCGCCTATAATTTGCATTCATTGCGCCTATTTTACGACTTGAAAGTCTTCACTAGCATTTAATTAGTTAGTAGCCACTGTTAAATAGTTAGAATTTAAATAGCTGAACCTATTTATTTAAACGTAAGCATACATATGTACATAGCTACGCAAAAATTTGAGCTTAACTTCTCAATGCAAGTAAATTCACTTCTCGCTATTCACTGTTAGCTGTTTATGCACGCAAATAAATTAGTCATCACTATAGCATAATCATTCGCTAAGCCCTATATTACGCTAATTAAACCATTATTTGCACAAATCAATTAAATTTACGATCAACCTTGCTTCCCGTTATTATGTTATGTACGTAGATATCTGCAAAGCATTCCAACAATCAATTTCAGCTACGGTGCAGCGGTCGCTCGAGACTATCATCGCATCCCGTGTCACTGCCAGCACTGCGGGCTCACGTCGTGGTACTGGACCGCGGGCGTCGCGCGTCATCAATCCCACCTTTCACCGCGCTTCTGCTGATTTTGAACCGGTTTCCGTCACAGCGGCTACGAAGCGAGGAGCGTATTGTATGCAATTCTTATTTATTTGATTAGTACAGCGCATAACTAGTTGTTTTGATTGTCTGCGCGTTAACTTTGCTAGTATGGAGGCAAAGTACAAAACTCTTAATTTAAAACGCGCTTCAATTAGAGGCCGTGTTACGAAATTTAATAACCATTTAGAAGAATTAAAAGGTAAAAAGCTTACTCCTACGGAAGTTAGCGTGCTATCGCAGCGATTAGTTAAACTTGAGACTTTATTTGGCGAATTCGATAACGTGCAAAATCAGATTGAAGCATTGGAGGAAAATAATTTAAGCTTAGAATTGGATACCAGAGAAGTTATCGAACAAGCTTTCCACAATTCGATCGCATTGGCTCAGGAAATTATTTCCGTAACCAGTACGACAAAAAAGTCGTCGCTTCAGCATAGCAGTATTTACACAGCTGATGAAGATGATCACGAAGTTATCGGCTTTCGTTTACCAGTCATTAAAATTAATAAGTTTGATGGTACGTTCAACAAATGGTTGGAATTTCGTGATACGTTCAGTTCTCTGATACATAATAATACAAAAATAAAAAATATACACAAATTTCATTATTTAAATTCCTATCTAGAAGGTGAAGCTGCTCGTGTAATATGTAATTTAGAAGTTTGCGACAATAATTATCCTGAGGCATGGAGTCTTCTTTGTGAGCGTTTTAATAATATTCGTCAATTAATAAATAATCATTTGAAATCTTTGTTTAATATTGAGCCGTTGCGTGAGTCTGACAAGTCATTAAGATTTCTAGTAGACCACGTCACAAAAAACCTACGTGCTTTAAATACTTTAAAACAGCCAATTGATCATTGGGATACCCTGATCATATTCATAGTCTCAGCGAAATTAGACAGCAACACGCGTGTTAAATGGGAGGAGTACATTCAAGCTAATGTTAATGCTTCGGATATGCCTAGCCTAGATGATTTCATAACTTTTATTAAGGGCCGCGCTGAAGTTTTAGAGTCTGTTTATCGCAGTAAACAAGACAAAAATATAAAGTCAAACCCGAATCACAATCAAGGCGTCAAACAAAATCCCGTTTCTCATACTAAGTCATTCGTCAGCGCTGAGCAGGGCGACTCATCATCAACTGCCTCTCACAAGTGTATTTTCTGTGGTCAAGGTCATCGTAATTATGAGTGCTCACAATTTCAATCGAAATCTATTGATGATAGACTTTCATTAGTGTCCGAGCTAAAGTTGTGTCCCAACTGTTTGCGCAAAGGGCATAATACGCGCGCATGCAAGCTTCCAGGTACGTGCAAAATATGCAAAAAACGTCACAATACCTTTTTACACAAACCTACGGATTCTGATACCAATGTGGCAGTCACTAATGTTGCAGTCTCTGAGCCAGTTTCAATGTCAGCTGTTTCTGCTTCTGAGACACTACTATGTACGGCTTTGGTTGATATTTTTAATCCCAAAACAATCAATTACATTACCACTAAAGCTCTCTTAGACAACGGTAGTCAGTCTAGCTTTATTACAGAAGCACTTAAATCAAAGTTAAATTTAACTTCTTCCACGTCTGATGTTAGGAATGTGGTCGGCATATGTAACACTATTGTCAAGCTTAATGCTGAACGTTGCAATGTTCGAATTCATTCAAAGGTAGGTTCTTTCAGCGTTATGACGTCATGTTTAGTCATACCCCAAATATCAGGTAAGATACCTAAGTCTCTTGTGTCTATTACACACCTTAACCTGAAGTCCTTTGCATTAGCAGACCCCAGCTTTTATGAGCCGTCTGACATAGGACTGCTCATCGGTGCTGACCTATTTTGGTCCATTATTGGAACCAAACAGCACTCTTTAGGCAAAGGAAATCCTATTCTACATGAGTCTAAATTAGGATGGCTTATCGCAGGTCCCATGCACCATATTCAAAATGACAATCTCAATTTAAATTCCCCAGTGAAATGTAATTTTGTAAGTATTGAAAGCAACAATACTTTAGTTGAGCTTCACAATGATTTGAAGAGGTTTTGGGAGCTTGAAAGCTTGCCACAAAAGCCCCTTCTTACAGACCAAGAGAAAGCTTGCGAACAACATTTTTTACAGCACACAAAACGCACTGAAGAAGGTCGTTTTTGTGTCAAGCTGCCATTGATCGACAAACCAGACTGCCTAGGCACTTCCTATTTCATGGCCAGGCGGCGATTTATAAACCTGGAACGTCGCTTTCGCAAGCAACCGGAACTTAAGTCCGCCTATGTTGATTTCATTGAGGAGTATCGCAAACTAGGACATCTAGCAATATCTGAGGTAGACCGACCTGAGCTTGCCTATTTTGTTCCGCATCATCCTGTCATTCGTGAAGACAGTGAGTCAACACGTCTACGCGTCGTTTTTTACGCATCAGCTCGCACTTCATCTGGTTTGTCTATAAACGACATTCAAATGATAGGCCCTACAGTTCAAGACTCTCTTTTCAATATCCTCATCCGGTTCCGGCAATATCGTTATGTGTTGTCAGCGGATATTGAAAAAATGTACCGGCAGGTTTTAATAGATGAGTCTGACCGAAACCTACAGCTGATTTTATGGCGTGATGCGGAGGACAAACCATTACAGACACTCAGGCTTAACACGGTCACCTACGGATTTGCTAGCGCTAGTTTCCTTGCCACCAGGTGTCTCTGGCAAGTGGGCGAGGAGTGTGACGATGACGTTATTAAGGCAGTCATACAGGAGGACATATATGTTGATGACTTACTAACTTCTAGCGATGATGAAGATCAATTACGGTCTATACATACAGAAATCAACACATCTGGCTCTTTCTATGGCTGGTTTTGATTTACGTAAGTACCGATCCAACTTACCTTCTTTACTGCCTTCAGACGTTGTCCAGTCATCCGGCAACCTGACATTGAGTCAGTCTACAAATACGCTGGGCCTAGATTGGAGTCCTTCGACCGACAGCATTAATTTTCCCATTGCAGTGGATCAGTCTGAGATCGTCACTAAGCGCACTATACTTTCTTCAACTTTCAAGATCTTCGATCCCTTGGGCCTCCTATCCTTGTCCACTATCGTTCCCAAAATTTTAATTCAGACCTTATGGTCTCTCAAACTGGACTGGGATGAGCCCGCTCCAAAGGATATTGTCGATGTCTGGAGACCTTTTGTTGATGGACTTAAATGCCTTTTTGCACTAAATATACCTAGATGGGTATCAATAGAATATCCAGTCTCTGCTGAAATCCACTGTTTTTGCGATGCATCGCAACGCGCCTATGGTGCATGTTTGTACCTTCGCTCTACAAATAAAGAAGGACAGATACATGTCCAACTTTTATTGTGCGAAATCTCGCGTTGCCCCAGCATCCAGCCCTATTACAATTCCTCGTTTGGAGCTTTCAGGTGCTCTTCTGGCAGCTGAAATGAGCTCATCTGTGACCAAAGCCTTGCGAGGCAAAATATCGCGTCATGTCTATTGGACTGACTCGAGCGTAGTTCTTAGTTGGTTGCGCTGCGGTTCTTCTAACTTGAAGGCATTCGTTGCCAACAGAGTCGCCGCCATTAGAGAGTTGACTGACGCAAATTCATGGCACCACGTTCCTACAGAACACAACCCAGCTGACCTGCTATCCCGTGGCGTGAACCCACAACAGATCGCTGCATGTGATATGTGGTGGTATGGACCTAAGTTTTTATCGTTGCCGGAGTCCGAGTGGCCTTCTATGCAGTCGCAGACTATTATTGAGATGAAGAATTTGCCGGAAGTTAAAGCACATCCAGTTGCTATTTGTGATAATTATCAAATCAATTATTAACTTTAACAAATATTCTAAATTAAAACAATTACAACACATTTTAGCCTATGTACATAGATTTATTAATAACTGTAAAAATTCTAAAACTAAAATTACAGGTTCCTTAACTACCGCCGAGCTCAATAAAACTCTTAATTCATTAGTGTATATTTCCCAATTAGAGGCATTCCCTAAAGAATACGATTTATTATTAAAAGGAAATTCCCTAAGTCCTAAGTCGCACATTTCGGCACTTAATCCATTTTTACATAAAGGAGTGATAAGAGTAGGTGGTCGAATTCAGGCTTCTGAATATAGTTTCGATATGAAGCATCCCATGTTGTTAAGCTCTAAACACCATTTTACTCAACTTTTATTCCAACAAGAACACGTACGGCTTCTACATCTAGGGCCCCAAGCCTTATTGGCTTCTATTAGAACGCGTTTTTGGCCCATTAGTGGAAGAAGTCTGGCTAGACGTACTGTGCATGATTGCACCGTATGTAGGCGTTTTAAGGGTCAGTCTATGAAAAACATAATGGGCAACCTACCTGCTCAAAGACTAATGCCTGACTTTCCTTTTATTACAGTAGGGACTGATTTCGCTGGGCCATTTATGGTCACGGATCGCAAAGGTCGTGGTTGTAAAATTACAAAATGTTATTTGTGTATTTTCATATGTTTTAGGTATAAGTGCATCCATTTGGAGGCTGTTAGTGAGCTGTCCAAGGATGCTTTTATATTAACTTTGAGACGCTTTGTTTCACGGAGAGGGCTACCAAAGCAGATATTCTGCGACAATGGTAGAAACTTTGTAGCTGCTTCAAAGGAACTTAAAGAGTTTTTTGAAATTAATGCCAAAACTATCGCTAATTTTGCCGCTAACGAAGGCGTTGAATTTTGTTTTTCGCCTGCATACGCTCCTCACTTCAAAGGTTTGATGGAGGCCGGTGTAAAGTCAGCCAAATTCCACCTGGCTAGGATATTAGGGACTACGCACCTAACCTATGAGGAATTGTCATCTTTGTTCACACAAATAGAATGTATCCTAAATAGCCGCCCCCTATGTCCATTAAGTTCCTCTCCACTGACTATTATCCCTTAACTCCTGGCCACTTTTTAATTGGTAGACCACTAAGCTCGCTGCCATCTCCGTGTCTACAATCCGCTAATGCCAATCGTCTCGACAAATTCCAGCGCATCGAGCAGTTTAAGCAACACTTTTGGCGACGCTGGAGCCACGAGTACATTGCGGAGCTGCAGTTGAGGACGAAGTGGCGCACGAAGTCCAAAGAGAGCCTACAAATTGACGACCTAGTCCTCTTGAAAGAGGAAAACGCTCCACCGCTCTATTGGCGTCTCGGACGTGTAAGAAAACTCTTCACGGGATCTGACGGATTGACACGCGTCGCAGATATAGACACTGCAAGAGGAATTGTGCGGCGCGCCCTAAACAGAATCGTCCTACTACCGAAGCCCGATGAGTTGGAAGATCTTGAAAGCTGTTAAGCTTTCCAGCGCCGGGAGTATGTCGGCGCCGTTACGACAGCACCGGCAGTGTTTGCGGGGAGTATGTGAAGTGCGTGGGGGTTACACACCACCGCGCCTAAGACCGGCACTCGCCGCTAGCTCGCGACCCGATCGCCACCAAATATTTTGTATTTTTTATTCCTTTTAAATATACAATTTTGCCTATCGTGTGAGTCGCCTATTTTATTCATGTTCCCTAATTGAACATGATTTGTTATATATACACACACATGCATACACACAAACATTATATATATATATTTATATATATAATATATTTATATATATATATATATATATATATATATATATATATATATATATAAGTTACTCTGAAAGCTAGAACTACGGTAAATTCTAAGATTTTGCAGTAAAGCCTACGATTTACCAAGTCCATAAGGCAAAAGTCCGAAATGTTCTATGGTAATCGTTTACTTCGGACTTTTACAAGCATTCACTCAGAAAATCTTAGGTTTAACCGCTAAGACACGGTAAGTGTTGAAAAATAGTCATGTCTAGACGTGTTCGGCGTTTCATCGTACTTACGGACAGTGTGCAGCCCTCCCCGCTACCTGTGTCACCCTCTGTTTTTATTTTGAGACTGCAATGTCTCTGGCGCTGCAGAAAGAGCAGCCTCTACGAGTTTGCGTAACAAATCCGCAGCTTCGGCTTGTTGGTCGGCTTCGGCGACCAGCCCCACCCGCTCCGGCTTGTTACAGCAGGCGGAGGCTGCTCCCCCTACGCGCCTCCGGCTTTATAAAAACACTCTAGTGGTAGGACAGACTCGTACCAGGTGGAGTCGGGGTCAATCAGTTCGGTTCTTTGACATAATTTATTAATCAATTTTATACACATATTGTATTGCTTTAATTCTTCGAAAACATCTTTATGCGCTATTTTTATTTTTCTTCGCCAAGAATATTCAATGAGCCAGTCTATGAAAAAATATCTATATTTTAGAAATCGATTAGTTGTGAATCGAAACATCATCTCATTATTTCTATATTCTACTTTCAGAAATCACCATAAAAATGTTTTTAAAATTATGCAGGTAATATGATTCAATGTTTAATAAATACTTTCTACTTATATAAATATATTGTTTAATTTCCAAAACTAACACTTACTGGTAGTCTTTGGTTAAACCTAGGATGTACCAAACTCTAACGGTTAAAAGCGCGAAAAATCGTCGTATTTTATATCAATCCTTATATTTACCAGCTCATGTTAGTAAATCCTAGGATTTAAAAGTAAAACCTAAGATTCACCAAAATTCCGGCTCTTACAGTAACACATATATCTCTCAAAGGCTGGTATTTCTGTATATCTCATAATTAATTTCAAAGATTTGAATTCGGTAGAATTTTACGTGAGTAATTACTACAAACTTTTTTCATTCTAGATGGTTACAATTTGACCAAAACAAATTTCCATATAAAATGGCTTTTTTCGACGAGGAAATGAGTCGTTACGGAGCCGCAGAACCCTTCGTCGCTTCAATAACCTCGAGATGGCGCCCTGAGGTGACAGCCAACTGAAAATTAACCCTTGATTGCTCTCCTGAAAAATTGAAATTGAGAATTGTGCGGATAAGACAATTAATCAAAAACCTTTCAGAAATTAGTGAAACCTTATGCCCAACAGTGGGACGTATAACTTACGTTAAACTATTTTTAGTAAGTGCATTGAATAATAATTACACCCAACAAAGGAGTATTTTTGATAGATTATAAATAGAAGGGTAAGACAGAGGCTGGCATAAAAAGCTATAATCATATTATTATGCTCAGAGAATTTGTACTAAAAATAATAACAAACACAGGTTGCATACAACATACTCAACACATTGAAAATGTTGTAACGCTCTCAAATTTGTAACAGACAGGGTTACATTGAACCATAAATAATTTAATATTAATACTCTCATTTACAAGAAGTTGAACCTAGTTCAAGTACAATTCTTTTAATATTTTATACATTATCATTATCGCCATCAGTACAGCCTGTACTCGTACATTGAGTTCTTCCATCAATACCATGTAATAAGTTTTGACATTACAGATGTATGAAATATGCTCACATATCGCATCTACCTGCTAAACACCTTAACCTTTTTATTAGTTGTAGCACGAATGGGTCGGCTCGACCGGGGAAATTCACGCTCTCACAGAATACCAGCGTAAAATGGCAGCTTGATACTGCTGTGTTTCATATGGTGAGTGTAGAGAACCGGAGACCCATTTTACTGGAAAAGAGGCATTCCATCTTAGTCCTCACGGGTGACGACGCATCTGCATTTTGATTCTTTATTGAAGATAAATGTAGATTTCTATGGGTCAAAACAACCACTTACCATCAGGTGGTCTGTGTGCTCATTTGTCACCCTATCCTATAAAAAAAATAGACTGTATCAAGGTTTTGTGTGTAAATGTTTAAAAGTTTACGCAGCAAGCGAAAGCTTTTATTTCTTGCAATGAAGACAGATCAATGATTCTGATAAATATGATGATATAAGGTACATAATCCTCGTCGATTAATTGCGAATCTTGTGTACGTTGTTAATAAGTAATCAATACGACATCAGGACAGATATGGTCATGGTGATAGAAGTAGTTGCAAGATTAGAGGATAATCGTGTTCTCTGCTCTCCTCGGAACTACGTTAATCCTATACTATCCCAGCGCAAATTGACTCGCTCTTCTTCCAGCTACAGGATCTTTTGTTTAGTTCTTAAAATTATATTTTTTTTTTGGTTTCGCCGTAATCGTAACATAAAACAACATAACATACTTGCGATTCTTGTCTTTAATTTACTAAAGCAGCCATATATTTAGAAGTCAGTTACATTATAACATGAGCCTTTTAAACAAAACGCGCGTGTTTCAGTTATTCAGTTTTGTTCAGTTAGTTTTGTTACGCTAAAACTGTGTAATTTACCGTTTAGACTTTCAACATCACTAACCACCAGATGTGATTGTGGTCAAGCACTAACCTATAATAAGAAATTTTGGTAAGCGCCGCAAGTTTTTATGGAGGCTATCCACTCTCCATTCCCTCACTTTCAGTCCGATGTGACCATCCGAAACAACCAGAGTGAGATCAGGCGCTAGACCAACTGCTTTACGTGCTTTAGGAGGCACGTTGTTAAAATACGCCCAACTTCAATGTTGTTGAATCCCGTGTTTTTCTCGGTATTACAGTTGAATATCTCTAAACTATATATCTCATATATCTAAACTAGCTAACAAACTTAGTTCTGAAGCATATGCTCTAAAAAAGATTAGATGCATTATATGTGTTGAAACAGGTAGATTAGTTTTAGTTATTTCCATAGAATAATGTCATATGGAATCTTGCTATGGGTATGGGGTAATGCGACTGACATTGAAATTATCTTTGTTTTGCAAAAGAGAGCCATAAGAGCAATTTACAACGTAGTTCCGAAAGAATCCCATAGAGAATTTTTTTTAAAAATAAATATATTAACTTTGGCCTCTCAATATATTTACGAGAACTTATTTTATGTACACAAGAAAAAAGTAGTTTTATTAAAAATAGTAATGTACATTCTGTAAATACTAGGAACAAGCACAAGTTAGTACTACCAGTTACTCGTCTCCAAAGTATCAGTAATTTCTTCATGGGGCTGGGGCTGTATACGGTTTTACAGCAAACTCGCAGAAAATATGCAGACCTTTTCTATTAAAAGGTTTAAATTATTTCTTAAGCGAAAATTGTCTGGTAAGGGTTATTATACTAATTAAGAGTACATGACTGATAATAACCCCTGGGAATACGGTTATCACTACCATGCTGTTTTTAAATAGTTTCATTACAATTGTATAAAATATCATATTATAAACTGTGCTTTTAAAAAAAGTCCCGCTGGGTTTCTTACTGGTTCTTCCCAGCACAGAGTTTTTTTTTTGCGAACCAGTGGTAAAAGTAAAAAATTACTTTCAAGAAGTATTATGTACTATAATCTATATTGAATAAAAATGATTCTATTTTATTCTATTTTTCTGAATCCGGGTTGCTACTAAGACTTCTTTAACAGAAAAACTCATTAACTGATTCTCGACGCGGGATTTGAACTCGATACCACGAGATCTGCAGTAATTGCACTTACGATCTCTAGATCAACGACGCAATGCAGCAGAAAACATAAAAGTATACTCTCACAAAATACCAGCGTAAAATAGCAGCTTAACGCTTCTATGTTTCGTATGGTGAGTTAGACAACAGGAGACCCGTTTTTACTGGAAACGAGGCATTCCATCTTAGTCCTCATGGGTGACAACGCATCTGCATTTTGATTCGTAATCGAGGATAGATATAGATTTCTATGGGCCACAACAACCACTTACCATCAAGTGGACTGTATGCTGGTGAGTCACCCTTATCCTATAAAAAAGTACCCATATAAAAGTCTTATCCACACTAATACTACCGAAAACCATTAAGGCTATTTTTGCATTTTATAAATGAGAGTTTAATGGCACATTTTTGTTTTCATCGCTCTTCATTCGCAATTAAATTGAGGGAACGATTTAAACAAGTGCCTTATAATTTCAGCTCTTGTTAACATTATACTTTTAGCTTATTCCATTTTTGGGAGTGTACTGAATCAGAGGTGTTTTGAAATTTGCGTTTCTTTACTAGAAGCTTAGTAAATGTTCACTTGATGGTCTCATATATTATAGCTAAGCTGACGTGGCTCCAGTACCAATATGATTTTCAGTGATTTCAACAAAAAATATTTTGGAAATATCTTTGAATTGATGTTTCCAATGCCAATGCTATCGTTAGAATTTTCATATTTTTGTTTGTTGCAGCTCGCGGAAACTTATACTAAACTTTAAATAAAGAAGATAACAGGTGCCTTTTCACCTTTGAGAACTAAGATGTCTCACAGTCTGAATTTAATTTAAGTTCACGAGCAGCCATTCACAAGTCCTCCTCTGCTGAAAATAGGTCTTCTCCAAGGAATGCCACAAAGCTCGGCCTTGAGCTTGCATCCAGTGACTTCCCGCATGACTCTTACCAGGTCGTCACCCCATCTAGCAAGGTCGCCTTACACTCTGCTTAAGAGGCTACCACTCAAGAACCTTTTTTCCGTACCGTGTATTGGTGGCGTAAGAATATCCACTACCCCATATCGTCCCGCAAGTGTCGTAAGAGACAACAATGGGAAACAAACCGTGAGATGGGCAGCAGCATCTTTCTGATAACAGCAAAATTAATACAAAGAAACTTCAGTTGCCAAAGTACTTAGCAAGCGTGCCAATTATCCCACATAATAAATTGAATTAATGTAATATCGGAACCAAGGCTGGTAACAAATAAAATTAGTTATGCTGTTACACCTATCCATAATTTTATTTAGTATCTACCTGCACACTTATAATTTTTTTATTTAAAAACCCTGACAGCGAGGAAGGCAATTGAAAACGAACCCCACAACTTTACAGCGATTTCATTTCAAACAGGAAATAGCTTCTGACTGAGCAATTAAGTGTCAAAATGTGAGTGAAAATGCAATGGACGCTTTTAACCTTGCTCCATGTCGACACCCTTTTAAATAAATGACAGTCAACATGAGCTTAATTAGAAACTTAAAATTTTGAGTTTAATTTAATTTAGTTTAACGCTGTCTGATCGTTGAATTTCAAAGTAAGCAAAAATGTCTTTAAAATTGAAGGAGATTGCCCATTTTCAACCGACTTTAAATAAACCAGGGGTTATCAATTCGTTGGAATATTTCGTTGTAGAATGAGTTGTGCAATAAACGAGAACACAGTCCACCTGATGTTAAGTGGATACTGTGGACCACTGATATCTACATCTAGCCTCGATAAATAAACAAAATGCTTAAGCGTTGTCACTCCTAATGAATAACTTACCACATAAAAAGGATCTCTTCTCTACCCTCACATTACACTCATACACAGTAGCGTTACCTTAATGGTTCACACTGGTATTCTACGAGAACGTGGCTCTGCCTCGGTCGAGCCGACTCATGCGTGCTTCAGCTATGTTTAGCTGCATTGCGGTTTTAAGATATGATTATAGAATCAATGAGAAAATCATCAAACTCTCATATCATCTACACATCATATGGGCAAATAGTTCTTCACCACGTCAACCGTCTATATATTTACAACTATTTTTTTATAGTTGACAATCGAGAACACATTCCACCTGGTGAATGATACGTGTATGCTGTGGCCTATAAACATCTACATTTATCCTGAATCAATAATGAAAATACACATGCGTTTTCACCCCTAAATACTAAGATGGAAAGTCTCGTTTCCAGTAAAAAGTTTGTCCGGTTCTCTACACTCACCATACGAGACAGCATTGAGCTAATATTTTGCGCTGGTATCAAAATACATCTCAGAGAGCGTGTTCATACCACGATCGAGCCGACCTATTCATGCTACAACCACAATATCCCTGCTGCATTTGCCATTGGCATACCACATATAGTGTGACTACCATCTCACCTGAATATATTACCAGGTCAACAGTTTACGTGACTACGTTATTTTTAGTTCTTTGAAGATGGTTTTTTTTTTAATGTTTCATCATACTCTGCGTGGTAGCCCTACTAAAAACTAGAAAAGGAAGACTGAGTGATCTTTAAGCTAAGTTTACAGCTAACTTGGTAACATGGTTTATATATTTATATAAGTCGCTCTCTTTTACACATTTCTGCAGTTATATAGGTTCCGTAATAGCTTAAAGGTCATTTTAATTTAAAAAAAAAAACACTTTTATTTTCACTTTTTATTTTATTATTCTTCATCAAGGAGAGTCAATGTCGAAACCGCACATAGTTGAAACAAAATTAGAGCAGTACACGTCTCTTTGCTGTAAATGGCTCTCCTTTTATTTTAGAAACGGTTTTTAGGTTTTTGTTGCGCAAAAATAGCACGTACTACCATCTAATACTTCACCGTCACTTATCACCAGGTGGTTTGTGGTCAAGCACTGGTTTATAAAAAGTAAAAATAAAAAGATATTTAAACGTCCGCGCCACCGCGCATCCCTAATGTGTGTTATGTAAAACACAGATATTTTATATATTTAACATAATAATGTATACAATGAGTTTGTTTTATTACATAACTCACGTAACGAATGTCAATAGCATGGCAATTAAGTACATGTGAAAGTTTTATACCTTGTTTCTTTATCGAAGATAGATAAAGTTTTCTATAGGCAACCGTGACTAAAGAAACAAACTAGTTAACAGAGCCATCTATTGGAAAACATCGATATTCAATGAAAATAAATTTTACTAAGTTATGTTTAATTGGAATAAATAAAAGATGGCGTACCATATATTGTAATCGTATATACAATGTGATTGTAACTAACATTGTTAAAAGTAATAATCAGATTTTGTAATACCAAATTCTATTAACGTGTAAATATTGTATCTTTATTTTACGGGAAATTATTAATTGTAGTAGCATACATCAAGAGTTTTATTATTTTTTACGGCTCGGTAGAGCAATTGAGGGTTCGATACTGCCGGCCGCGAGTTCGAATCCCGCATTGAAAATATTAGTAGTACGGTGTACCATTTATTACTTTGGTCTGAATAGTTGTCTTTGTATAATTTTTGTATTAAAAAACGTCTTCACGTATGGTGAAAATTCCAAGTGTACGTAAGTGTTTAATAAATTAAAAAAAAATAAGATTAACAATGAGAAAAGTGTTTGTACAAATTTCTTTACCGAGCTCCAATTTACCAAAGAAATATGACTCAACCATTTCCTTTAAAAAGATTATGATCAAATTTCAAAAACTAGTCTTGGGACTTCCATTTCCACGACGAGCATTATACCACCTAGTCAGCGTGATTAGAACTATTGATCATACCTGTCTCCAGATACATTAGAAAATAAGACAATGAGATACGTCGTCGTCGTCGCAATAAACGTCGCGGCGGTAGCATGCAGACATTTCCTTGCTCTAAAATGCGTTCAGAAATGAGTGGGGCTTGTGCCTAGCAATAGAACCTATTTAAGGTGTAATGTGCTTTAACTTTACTTTTATAACTTGTACAATATGCATTCATACACCGTTAAATTAAAAATTGGTACCAAATCACATGTTAAGACTTTGGTGGTAATGTAACGTACAATTAGATTTAATATATTAATTCTATATATACCTGTTTTAACAGATATGTGTATTATTAAAATACTTTTGAATTGAAATAGGTTAAAGAAGATTCATCATACATTTTATCTTCAGTTTAAATATACTTACAGGTTTATTTTACAATAACTGGCCAAATTTGCAAAGGAGGTTTAGAATAAGTAACATAGGCAAATGGTGATGATAATTTTTTTTATAGGATATGGGTGACAAACGAGCACACAGTCCACCTGATGGTAAGGGGCCGCTGCGGCCCATAGACATCTGCATCTATCCTCGTTTGCGAATCAAAATGCAGATGCGTTGTCACCCGTGAGGACTAAGATGGAATGCCTGATTTCCAGTAAAAAGGGCCTCCGGCCACCTGCACTCACCAAACGAAACGCAGAGATAAACCTCTACATCACGCTGGTATTCTGTGATGTCGTGGTACCACCCCGGTTCGAGCCGGCCCATCCGTGCGACAGCAAAAGCTGCCGCGTGGCTCTGCCACTGTTAAAATCTCCAACATTCTGTCCTTTTTATCTTATACGTGGTAAAATTATTTATTATATTTAAAAGTAGAATCTTTATTTACTCATATTTTCAAAAACTGCATTAACAGTATATCATTATTTATGTATTTAAACTTAAGTTTAAAATTAGGCTATTCTTTGAAAAATAACACTATATATTTTTGACTTAAATTTTTATTAAATTTTTTCTTTAAATTAGATAACTTTCTTAATTCCGATGTGAGAACAATAAACTGTTTTGGAATCTTGTGATAATGAAATCCAATAAGTATCAAAAAATCTCGTATAATATTCTTAGTATATGTGTAATGCCTGTAGATAAAATAAAATAAAAGAAGGCGTTAGGCACTGTCTACTGTCGACGGTTGACCCCAATCCGAATGGTGCCGTTCGCTGGGTTTTAACGGAGACAAATTACTCGTTTGGTAATCAGTATCCAAGTCTTGTTCCGAATCGATTATATATATTATCGCTAACGTTTACAACCTTTCAAAAGGGCTGAATTTAGGCATCCCCCATAGGTTGCTTCATACAGAAGATATTTGCCATTGTGGCCACGCTTAGCAGGCGAGTTGACAACCAGAGTTTTTTTTTAAGTCTGAGTAGTTTATATTTTTCACATTCCCCATATCTACTATATTTGTTACACTTAGGCGGGTTGCAACTGAAGTTTTTTATTTTTAGATGTTATTAGAAAGACTTTACTGCCCATTATCTCATTTGTTTCCCTCTGTTGCCTCTTACGACACCCACGGGACGATATGGATGACAAACGTGCACCCAGTCCACCTGATGGTACGTGGTTACTGTGGCACATAGACATCTACATCTATCTTCGATTATGAATCAAAATGCAGATGCGTTGTCACCCGTGAGGACTAAGATGGAATGCCTCGTTTCCAGTAAAAAGGGTGTCCGGTTCTCTACACTCACCATACGAAACACAGCAGCGTTAAGCTGCTATTTTACGTTGGTATACTGTGAGAGCGTGGTCCTTCCCCGGTCGAGCCGACCCATTCGTGCTACAACTATGCTACTAATAGCTGCAGCATGGCTCTACTACAATGTATTAAATGTGTTTTACACCGCCACCACACGGTCTATACAGACTATATTCATATAAGTCAAATAATGAAACAAATATAAATAATTTTTTAATTATTCAAAAACATTTACAATCATCGTTCCACTTATTCTAAACTTTCAGTCGGGATTACCCAAACAACGTCTTAATATATTAATAACATTATACAAACAAGATGGAAAGTTGATTTTTTTACGATTACTGCTGTCACGTAAAAAGCAATAATATCGTAAATAAGTGTTATTTTTTATAGGATAAGGTGACACACAAACACCCAGCCTACCTTATGATAGTACTGTAGTGGATACTGTGACCCACAGCCATCTATAATTGCAATATAGCAACGCATTTGAAGACTAAAATGGAATGCCACGTATCCGGTAAAAAGGGTCTTCGGTTCTCTACAGTCACCATACGAAACACAGCAGCATTAAGCTTCTATCTGTGACGTCGTGATTCTTCCCCGGTCGGACCAAACCATTCGTGCTATAGTTATAATATAACTGAACATGGCGCTACTGCATAGAAACATGGTTACTTCCTTCTTTAATTTTTAGCACTTTCTGTAATTTTTATTTAAAAAAGTCCTATACAAGAGTTATCAGATTTTAATATTTTTCTTATTATCGTTGTGAATGTTAAAAACATACAAACAATTTCATTATAAAATCCACAAAATGGTTGTGTTTAAGCTACAATTTTTTTAACATTGCAGTTACAAGTAGTAAAATTAAAAATTTTGTACAACCGACTTCAATATAAATGATTAAGGATAACTCAAAAACTGCTGGTCAGTCCTTGAGATGCACTAGCTTAAAAAAAAGAATCTTCAAAATCGCTTCACCTAGAAAAAAGATTATGAGGTAACACACATAAAAAATACAGACGAATTGAGTACCTCCTCCTTTTTGAAGTTTGTTGAAGAACTAGTTATATCTTTAATTAAAAAACTATGTCTTATTGTAGTTCGGCTTCGTATCGATCGAAGTACATAGTTCGATGCATAATGCTAACTGTACAGTGCAGATATTAAATGAGGAACTGATTGTTGACAAAATAAAATTATAACTTAGTTGCTGTTTCTATACTCGTAACAACATCTTCCCAGCTTCACTACTCCCAACACCACTACACTACGTAAGACACACCACCGTCGATAATACTAAATGTGTTTCGCTTCTAAACGAGGGATCCTCAGCTGAAGTATTATCGATGGTGGTGTGTCTTCCCTAGTGTAGTGCGTCGGGAGTAGTGGTGCTGGGATTAGTGCTGGCGGGGATAGTACACACACACACACACATCATTGTTTTATTAGATGGATTTTACCTTAATTATTTTTTCACAACTTTAATGTAATGGCTTTCCGTAAAGTAACGCCTGATTCTGTTAATTATCATCAGGTTAACTACCAGCTTGTTTGTCATTTTCGTAATATATTTTATATCTATTTATATATTTAGAGCAAATTACGTACATTTTTGTATATATACAATTGTATATGATAAGAAATTAACGTGTCTGCATTTAGATTTTTAATATGAAATGCTTAATGGAATCATAAAATCTTTTTTTGAATATTATATTCAATTATTTACCTCTGCTGACAAGGCTTCCTTTGTGTTGAATGATAATCTCATATAAACTCTATTCAATACATTATCTCTGATGTTAGCGATGATTACAATAAACTGACAATCAGGTTTCATAACGTAAATACCTTAAAACTGTAAGCTCCAAGTTCAGGTAGCAGTCGGATCGGTTTTGTGTAATTTTTTTATAGCATAACGGTGACAAACGAGCACAAGGTCCGCCTGATGGTAAATGGATACTCTGTCCATAGACAGATGTTTGGACAATCATTTATTCTCAATTAAGAAGTAAAATGGAGATGCGTTGTCACCTCTGAAAATTAAGATGGAATGCCTCGTATCCGGTAAAAGGGTCCCCAATTCACACTATACGAAACACACTAGTCGGATATCCATCGTATGTATAGATCCAAATAATTTTCTCCGAAGCAAAGAAAATGTTGAATACAAGTTTAATCCAGAAGGAAAAGTTTTTCAAATCTTAATCACCGAATTATAGAGTGACGAGTTATTTCCTGAGATTGTGACATTGATATTATTTATGTAAATTAATAGAAATAGTAGACAAAATGTTGGACTAAAAAGTGTGATCAACATGAGATAGTAAAATATACACACAAGCCAGATTTGATATACTAGGTGGATTGAAAAGTACTCGGCCTAATACAGATCCATTTAATTCTAAAAATCAAATCTACCTACATTATTTAGTTCAGTTCAGACTAGTTCATTGTGTGAAGTTCGAAAGGTGTGCAATAATTAGTTGTGATTTTATAAATTTATTAACAAAGTAATCGGACATAATTTCCGCGAATGGAGCAAATCGAGCAGCGTGCCGTCATTAAGTACCTCCATAAGAAGGGGCTATCATCAAAAGCCATCCATGATGACATGGTCAGTACATTAAGCGATTGTGCTCTGTCATATTCATCCGTCAAAAAATGGATAGCAGAATTTAAGCGTGGTAGAGAGAGTGTGAAAGATGAACCCCGCTCTGGAAGGCCTTCGACGTCAACTACTGACGAAAATATTAAAAAAGTACTTGATTTAATAATGGGAGACCGCAGATAAAAAATTAGAGAGATAGCCGAGATTATAGGCATCTCTTATGAACGAACTCAAAACATCATTGTCAACGAGTTGGGTTTCCACAAGGTGTCTGCGAGGTGGGTTCCGCGACTGCTTTCAGTTGAACAAAAAAGGACGCGATTGACTATTTCACGCGACTGTTTGGAGTTATTTGAAGCCGATGCAGATGATTTTTTGAATCGCTTTGTTACTACAGACGAAACATGGGTTCATTACTGTACACCTGAAACAAAACAACAATCAAAACAGTGGAGAAGACCTGGTTCACCACCCCCTAAAAAGGCTAAGTCGATTTTGTCGGCAAATAAGGTGATGGCTTCAGTATTCTGGGACTCGAAAGGTGTGATTATAATTGATTATCTTGAAAGGGGTCAGACTATAAACTCTGATTACTACTGCACCTTACTACGCCGTTTACGAGAGGAAATAAAAGAAAAACGTCGAGGAATGCTCAGAAGAAAAGTCCTGTTTCATCAAGATAACGCCCGTGTTCACACGTCAGTACAGTCAATGGCTGAAATTCACAACTGTGGCTTTGAACTGTTACCGCATCCGCCGTATTCACCTGATCTGGCACCATCAGACTTCTTTCTGTTCCCTAACCTAAAAAAGCACTTGGGAGGTCAAAGATTTTCGACAAACGACGAGGTCAAAGCAGCTGTAGACGCATATTTTGACTCTAAGGAAGAATAATTTTTTTTCAACGGTCTAAATGCTTGGAAGGGGAGGTAGCAAAAGTGTATTGAACTTGATGGTGATTATGTAGAAAAATAAAAATATAACTGATTTAGTATGTGTTTATTTTCTTGGTTAGGCCGAGTACTTTTCAATCCACCCTCGTATGTTCTTGTTGGGTATGCGGCTATAAAAAACCATTCAATAACTTGTCGATCGAATAAAAAACGGTGTCATGTAAATGTGTTCATCTCTATGCAAAATGGTCTGCTATTAGACCACGCGAATTTTTGTCGAACCCGGTATATAGGGTTGCCAAATATACTTATAACATAGTATTCCACTATATCAAGGTACCGAATATCATCATTACAGCCCTTTAAAAGCCCACTGCCAAATAAAGGCCTCCTCCAAAGAATACCACTCATCATGGTCTGAACCACCTGCATCATCAACTTTCTGGATATCTTACCGGGTCGTCACTCCATCTAGTGGTGGGCAGTTCTATACTATCCATGTTAGAACGAAGCTACTACTCTTGAACCTTTCCTTTTTATCGAATGTCGTGCCTTCGAGATATTTGGCGAACATATTAATGCTTAAGCTTACTGATCCGTTCGAATATAAATTGATTTCCCTGGTATTATAATGGCAAAAAATGTTTATTAAACACAATTATGCCAAAATTCGTATGTGTACTAATTTTGTGCGGACTTAATACCTTAATGAATTTTCTCCTAGTCAACTATTAGGCTATACAGAGATAAACATACTCGTATTGCAGTGCAGCAAAAAAACGAAAATGAAAAAAATTGTACGTATAATATAATTACAAATTACGCAACATGTACGTATAATATAATTACAAAATATATAAATACAAAATATTTATATCTATTGTATGATATATATGGAAAATTTATGACAATAGAACCTTCCCTTAAGGAAAGGCATTGATTCATTCTTGCAATGATTTTCAAAATTATTGATGAAAATTATTTGCAACGGAAATATTTTCTAGGCAAAAGTAATATATTCTTATAAAACCTGAGTGCAGAGTGAGGCTAAAAGCTCAAAGCAGTAAAAATATTCCTTTAAAAAGTAAAAATTGAAACTTAATATAAGAAATTTTTCTTTTTTCGCCAAATACAATATTTTTGCAGGCAATAGCCACAAAAATGCAATTTTTTTAATATTAAAGTTGACAACCCTACCGACATCCGAAAAGCGGTAACGAGCCGTCATCCGGTATGTTATAGATTTTTTGTACGAAAAAAAATGTACTCTAAACGCTATTTCTTACCGTTACAAATATCTAAAATAAAAGTTAAAATTTAGAGCCTATATACGTCCCATTGTTGGGCACAGGCCTCCCCTCATTTCTGAGAGGGTTTTAGGGCAAGGAAATGTCCGCCACGCTGCCCCAATGCGTGTTGGCGAATTTCTCGTCTTTGATTTTTTTTATTATTTCTCAGACATGCAAGATTCCTCACGATGTTTTCCTTCACCGCCGAGCACGTGTTAAATCAGCGCTTATAATTGCACTTAAAAACAACAAAAAAAATTAAAGTAATATCTAGAAAATTGTTGATAAGGCATGTGCTTACTCATTTAAATTCAATAATGGTTGCAACTCGCAACAGATTATTTAATTTATTTTCTCATTTTTTAATATTTTATTATCCTTAAATGTTTAATACATTTTAATCGATGGTTTCAATATAAAACACAACAAAACATATTTAAAAAATGTTACCGTGTAATGGTTTGTACCGTAAATATCCATAGCCTAATTTCGTTCCGTGGGTGCCGTAAGAGGCGACAGATGGGAATAAACCAAGAGATGGCCAGCGGCGTCATCATGATATCAACTCAAAGTAAAAAAAAAAAACTGTGGTTAACAACCAGCCAGCGATATACTGTTAAATTATAATGATAATGATGGTGTGATGATAATGATTACGATAGTGATAATATTTTAAAAATTGTACGTTACACAATTTCTATAATAAAAATAACATATTATGTTAATGGACGGACTAAAGAATACAGTTGCATTTTCTAAAATAAACTACAATTTTAGTCAATGCAAAAGCAAAATACCAGCTATTTTGCATTGTTTTCCAGATACTTATTTTTATGCTATTTGAATTCTTTATTCGGTTTAGCTTTGTTATATGGGGACGTTTAGTAACTCTTGGATAACCGCTTGCCTTCAAATTTCATACAATTCATACAGAGCTCGATATCGACCTACACTTACTTGTAATTAAATTTTTATGTATTGATTTACCACATACTTGGTGGTAAAGAAATACGATAAAAAAACTATTTTACAAATTTCTTTTTTTTAATATTAAATGTTTAATTTTTAATAAAAAAAATATTTAATCTATGTGCGGTTAAAGAATGGGATAGGAAATGACATCGCCTCTATTCACCTCTCGCTCGCACACAGTCGCTATCTGAACACTAACCCGCCGGTAAAGACTGCAAAAAAAGTACGTAGCGATATGCGTTTTTCGTATATTCTATAACTTCAGTCCAACTTGTCATCGGAATAAATGATTACAAAATGCCATAAACTATAAAAAAAATCAGTCATATTTCGTTTAAGAGCTACGCCGAGTTTTGAGAGTAATCTTCATAACTATTGTTGACTAGCGATCCGCCCCGGCTTCGCACGGGTGTTTTTCAATAGTGAATCATTTAGATCATATCACTCAAGTACACACAAAAAAATTCATCAAAATCGATCTAGCTGTTTTCCAGTTTTTGCGAGAATAACGAACAGCAATCGATTTTTGTATATAGAGACTTGGTTTGTAAATATTTTTGTATAAATATGTACATTCTATTCCGACATGAGTTAAGGCAGACAAACTATTTTTTTAAATCTTCGTTTGTCTGCCTTTCCGAACTAATCTTCGGAATGGCTGAGTCAATTGTAATACAACTTCACGAACAAATAGACAGTAATACTAAGAGTGATCTAGACTGAATTTTATTTGAAAAATGTTGAGACTATTAAAATAGAAATATTGATAAGATAAAATATATGGTCATGAATGATTATCTTAAATTTAAATAACGCCGAATTAATAGATCCCACCCAGATGAAGCCGGAGCGTGTCGCTTGTTATAAATGTTATTTTAAAATTAATATATATATATATATATATATATATATATATATATATATATATTATATTTCCAATTTTTTTTCCATTATTAATTTTTTTTTAATTAACTGAATAATATAACGTTATAACGATATACCGTATATATGTGTATACTGTGCATGTTGATGGTATGGGCACAATGAGCCGCCATTCTAATCCAATTCTTTATACTTACGGACTTTATAAGTCAATTTGAATTAAATAAACTAGAATTTAATTAAATTTAATTGAAGTTTTAAAGAATTGTCGATGTATTGAAAACGGGCCAAATCAAGAGTAACTTTAACCGACGAGCATGTATGTGTAGGTATATGGATGTGGAGGAAGCGAGAGAGGGGTCAGGATAGTGCCAAATGGAAGTCCATAGTCTCTACCTACCCCTCTGGGTGACAGACGTGAGTGTTTATATGATTATTTGAAGTTTGTAATGAATATATTTATAATCAAACATTATTATTGAATATATTATTAATGAAAACATGGAAGGGACTTCAGGAGCTAGGGCTCACACATGCTTGGCGGTAAAGAAAGACTGCTTCAAAAAAACTTGTATGTTTGAGAAATAAAAATCTGCTTGGGGACTTTTTCCTGCGCTATAACCCTCTTAGAAATGAAAGGACTGCGTATGTAGGTTTACTTATGCTATTATGAACGTCTATTTACTATAGGTTCGTAACCTCTTATTTTCCTACGACCTTATACACAGGATGTTGATCTGCATTTACTAATTACTTACGTAATAGTTAACTCATTATATATAGGTGTTACCAGATTATATCAAGTGGAGGGTAAACGCTTTTGAGAGATTTGAATAATAAATTTCACAGTATTTACAATATATTTTGAAAATTTAATTATAACGGAGGATTGAATTGTAAGAAAAATATTTTCATAACATCGATGTTTTAA
The DNA here is from genome assembly GCA_033319125.1 of Parnassius glacialis. Taxonomy (NCBI): domain Eukaryota; kingdom Metazoa; phylum Arthropoda; class Insecta; order Lepidoptera; family Papilionidae; genus Parnassius; species Parnassius glacialis. The sequence goes on along the minus strand of JAVANC010000012.1, from coordinate 40,827,487 downwards.
AGAAATTTAGGAAATGGACACAGTTTTAAAAATAAATTCTTTAAGGTATGTTACTCCAAATTGAAGTTGTCGATTTTAGTTAATTCACAGATCCAGTTGTACGTTCCAAAAGGGTCGGCATAGCTTTCAAATAAATCAACGCTCAGTCTTATTTAATTTTTTTTCTTGCTTTGGTTTAGCTAATCTCAACACTCATTACGGTAACAAAGTCAAGATGAACAATATAAAAATTGATTTAAATACAGCTCTCTTTTACTCTTCTCGACGATGTGACGATTTCGGGGCGTAGGCGAGCCGCTGCAATATCAGCGCTCCGAGCCGTCACGCCGCGATTAACGAGACATGCATTCTGTAGAAATTAATTATTATTATTATTATTATTATTTTAACGTAACCTTCACACTAGGATTTTCTCCTGTATCGTGAGGGTAGTTTACACATATGAATTACACAAGAACATATGTACATCCAGATCCGGTACAATTATTTGTAGGCCATACAAGTGTAACTGAATTCCTAAGCCACTGCGCCATGGAGCCGTCATACTAGAAGGTTTTTATTCAATGTAGGTTATTAATAATACTTATTGAAAGTCACCTCTATGTTTAATTTACTACTGGTTCCTGTAACACTGTCCTGGGAAATAATGTCGGAGGATTTTTTATTTACCAAAAAATAGGTCTTTACCTATAAAATTGTCGTTCTGCAGTACTGGCCATTTCAAATCAAAATATTTTTTGTTTGGCAAAGAATTCTAATTTCAAATTAAGTTTATTTTAGAATCCTTTTGTCAAAATTAGTACAATGTTTATTGATAAGCTTTAAGTTTTCATCGCATTTGAATATTTTTTTGTCATCATGGATACGTTAAAAATTCGAATAATTATGGAATATGAGTACCATCGTGGCAGCACAGACGTAACACAGGCGACACGAAACATCAAAGATACAAATAAACGCACCACCTGTTATTGGTTTGCCAGCTTCCGTTCTGGAAATTCCGACCTAAAAATTGACTCGCGTGGTCGTCCAAAGTCTTTGGTTGACAATTATGAATTAAAGGCCATTGTGGGAGCTAATGAAATTTAATCTACGGCTGAATTAGCAGCAGATTTTCACGTTAGAAAAAAAATAAAAATAAAATTGTGCATGCCTAAATTTTACCCAAAAATTACGTAAAACATGATTATACCAATTTTTTTAAAATTAGTTTAAATACACACACGTTTTCACTAATAACCGTATTACTATATTTCCAATTTTCCAATATTTTATATTAAATTTAATTTTAAAAAAGTTTGGAAAATCCAAATGTTCATGACTCATAATGCTAATTTGATAGTAAAAAAATGTAAATTGTAGTTCTATTTGTCAAAGAACTCCAGCAGCAGTCACCGAAGTACACCTTCAGGTCACTCTGTCAAGTCCGGAGATAACGTCTCATCAAAATCAACAAAACGAGGCCAAACTCGGCACACCTAGTTCTTACTCTACGAGAAGTTCTAGTAGCATGAACGGAAGTACTCCTTCACACTACACTTCACACTATCAAATCTGGGGGTAAGGTCAAGATCAAGGTGTCTCATCATAAATAACAAAGCGGGGCCAAACTCGGCACACCTATTTCTACTCATACAGAGGCAGATTAAATGTCGACTGTGTCCTAGGCTAGCCTGGCACCTCGTCGGCGCCTTTCTAGGGGCCATATTATATATCTTTTATAAATTAAATACCGAAAAACGAAAAACACCGAAAATTTCGAGATCTCTCACCCGAAAAAAAAAATTACTAAACAAAACAAAATTAAACTGCCATTTACATTCCATAGCTTCCCACATGATAGACGAAGAGTTTAAAAAATATATTGAGTTGAACAATTGATATTTTCAAATGTTATCGTGTTTAGCCCTCCATGCGGACTTGATAAATCTACACCATAAGCCACTTAAATCATTTTTTTATGTAAAAATAGCATTTAATCGATTTTAAAAAAGATCAACAATTCTTTATCTTTCTAACAACGTGCTTTTTATTTTATTTATATGTTCAATATGATTGTTAGGTACAATTTCATACGGCAAAACGTTGGAATCTTAATGTTTAGGCGTTAGTGGAACATCCTACGCGCTTCGTGCTTAAGGCATGCAATATTGGTCCATTAGCGTCAAATTGTCAAGGTAAAAAAGCTTGACGAACACAATAATTGCCAGCGCGAAGTAAGAGTCGAGACTTGCCTTGCACTGCTCAACAGATACAGTAACGAAGGAGTTTTGAACCACATTGTTACCTGCGACAAAATATGGATTCTGTTTGATAATTGCAAGCGCTCGGCCAGTTGGTTGAATCCTAGTTCAGCACCTAAGCCATGCCCTAAACGAAAACTTACCCCTAGAAAAACGATAGTCACTCTTTGGTGGAATAGCGCCGATGTCATTCATCATAGCTTCTTACCAAACGGGATGAGCATTAATGCAGATGTGTACTGTTACTAACCAGCTTTGGTAAATCGCTTGTCCCCGCTGCTCCTACACTAAAACGCGCTACCTTATACTGCACAACAGACGGTCTCCAAGTAACAAGAGCTGGGGTTGGAGACTCTCCGTTATCCGTCGTACTTACCAGACCTTGGCACCTACAGACTTCTACTATTTCCAGAATTCGGATAACTTTAAGGCGGGAAAAAAATTCAATATCCTAGAGGCAGCATGCCTTTGTAGAATTTAGTGCCTAAGAAGGTCATCGATATACCGCCACTGCTGCACTTGGCAAAGATGCATTGATTGCATGGATGACTACTTTAATTAAAAGAAATAAAAAATATTGAAAAAAAAATTACGTTAACTTATTTCATAGAAAATGGCAAATTTATAGGTAAAGACCTAATATATACCATATAATATATATTTACTAAAATCCCACTTAGTGGTAAGTGGTGATGAAGCCCTAGATGGTAAATTCCACTGTCTTTGCGTAGCAAAAGCCTATTCACTCTTGCTTTTAAAAAGCCTAGATTATAATCAGATGGAAAGACAGAGGCCGGTATATTATTTCACTTTGTTGTACATATAGTATTTTGCTGTACACAAGACATATATATATATATATATAAATATATTTAGCAGTGGTAGAGCCAGGCGGCAGCTTTTGCTGTCACATGGATGGGCCGGCTCGAACCGGGGTGGTACCACGACCTCACAGAATACGAGCGTGAAGTAGAGGTTTACCTCTGCGTTTCGCTTGGTGAGTGCAGGTGGCCGGAGGCCCTTTTTACTGGAAACGAGGCATTCCATCCTAGTTCTCACGGGTTTTTTTTTATATGATAAGGGTGACAAACGAGCACACAGTCCACCTGATGGTAAGTGGTTGCTGCGGCCCATAGACATCTACATCTATCCTCTATTACAAATCAAAATGTAGATGCGTTGTCACCCGTGAAGACTAAGATGGAATGCCTCATTTCCAGTAAAAAGGACCTCCGGCCACCTGCACTCACCAAGCGAAACGCAGAGGTAAACCTCTACTTCACGCTGGTATTCTGAAAACGCATCTGCATTTTGATCTGTAACAGAGGATAGATGTAGATGTCTATGGGCCGCAGCAACCACTTACCATCAGGTGGACTGTGTGCTCGTTTTTCACCATTATCCTATAAAATATATATATCAAATTTTGTATATTTTCTGGGATTTTGTTGTAAAAGCGTACACTTCGCCCGAAAAATTAATATCTGACTCTATGGAGTCGAGTAATTGTATATCAAAATACATTTGAGTTCTATGTTGACCATTGCACTGTGATGGCGTAAAAACTCCATCAATCAAGTTCTTCTCATGGGCCCGTTAAAGGTTGGCTTATAGGTACGTAAGAAAATCTTGTCTTCCGATAGATGGTATAACCTTTTAAGTGGTAGAGCCATGCTGTAGCTATATTATGGTTCTAGCACGAATGGATCGGTTCCACCGGCGAAGGACCACGCTGTCGTAAAATACCAGCGTAATTGCAGCTTTATACTGTGTTTGATATGGTGAGTGAAGAGATCCAGAGACTCTTATTACTGGAAATGAGGCATTCAGTATTAGTCCTTACGGGTGAAAACGATTTATTAAAAATACATTTGAAAAAAAAAATGAAATTCAATTCATTTCATTTAACTGTGGCGTGGCTCTACGACATTGAAGAAAAAAGTTCGGCAAATCTACAAGCGGCTGCAATAATTTAATTGCTTGTATGGGATCTCATACTCACAGTGCATGATAACGATTGCTCGTTGTATATCCGCGTCGGATCACTATCTTCAAATGTCGACTTAATATATTCATCCATTGGTTTTTTATCTAAAATAAAAAAAATATATAAGAAACAACATATCACATAAATATTTTTTAATCCTAAAATGTATTATATTTTATTAAAAGTATGATATGTGTCATACATAATATAATGTAACCTTCTTTATTTCTCTTGCCGTCAAAATATAACACACTTTTTTTTAAGTGGGATCTATTGTACATATTAAATTGTATATTTCTTATCAGAACTGAATTATTTTTAACTGTTTAGTTCTTTTTATTAACAAGTAATGAAAGCTTGCTTTTTTAAATTTTTCTTTATTTTTATTTTTAACGTTTTATTCTTTATGATTCGGGATTTACTGCGGCGTAGTTCGTAGCGCCTAGCGGCGTTTTTCCGTAGCCCGTAGTTATTCGTAGTACGCACGCATATGTTATGTTTTGAGCACTTGTGTTATGTCAATTATATTTTATTTATACAACTTACATCTGTTTATTTACGAGTATTAGGACTTATAACAAGTGAAACTAAAAAATAATTTGTAAAATAATCTGAGGGCGCAGTTAGAATACCTTGGTTTTGGTGCGTGTATGCCTTAAACTTTCACTGTATTTTGTTGTTTTAATTCGTCATCATCATCATTACAGTTTATGAAATGATCACTTCTGAACACATGCCTCTCTACAGATTGTTTCAAAAGACAAATATCCCCTATATTTGCCTTAGTTGCGTTATAACGACCAAAGCTTTTTTCATTATATTTAATATGTTTTAGTTTCCCTCTTTCGCCTCGTACAATAACTAAGGGGTAAGGAGTAGTTTCCCTTTATCCATTACACCACTATTAATTATATTAACCCTTTATTTAAAATCATTTTTAAATATTTTTTGAATGTAATATGAAAGTTAAAGTTACAGCCTTATAAGTCCGAATGCCGGGCACAGACCTCTTCTGAGATGGCTTTAGGGCAAGGAAATACCCGCTACACTGACCCAATGCATGTTGGTAGACTTCACATACAAATTCCAAATATATTTTTTGGAAAGGAGTTCTTTATCGGACGGTACGGGTTTGGTGGATGGGAACTAGGCGAGAAAAAGTGTAAGATTTTTTCGTCACTACCCCTTGTGTCATAGTGTAAACAGCCTTGGCGGCGAAATAAGGAGGTGAGGTGAAAAAATATCCATCTCTTTCGCACTTTTTCTTATCTTGCCATGAAAGAAATATTATTTTATTTCAAATGACGCTTCATTTCAATAGACTCTAGTAATTCATTTATTTGTATTTGTTAATACGCAAGGAACTTTGTTCCAACCGAGTCTTTCACGACACTCACGCATTTTTTTCTTATTAAATATGTACGTACTTACTTACTTTTGCATTACGAAGTACTCACCGTAATGAAATGGAATAATGTCAGGGTCAGTCTCTTCGAAGTCACCATTCTCCACTTTGAGCTCATATTGACTACTGTAGTCAACCTTGGGCGAGGCTGAGTAAGTAACATCATCTTTATCCCTTCTTGGAAACGAGTCTAAGCTATCTTCTGAATATAACGCATTGCTGTTAAAAGAAATATAGTACTTTTTACTATTTTATTTATTATTATTTTTTATTATTATTTTTAAATATAGTACTTTTTATTCTATTTAGTTTAAAATAAAAGTTAATTGAGGTTAAAGGGTATTTACATCAAAATGCTGTACACAGGATTTTTTTATAGAACTAAAAATATTATTGATTCACCTTATCCTTAAATGTTTATTCTAAATCCTTATTGAGAATGTAAAACCAAGATTGTGAATGTAATTAGAATTCACTTTGTACTGACTATAGGTTTTGAAAAAAAAAGTAACGTTTTGTTCTGAGGGGTGTTTATTGCAAACTGGTTCATATTTTACACGGCGCATAGAAAAGATTATAATAGCATTTTACTACCACCTACTAACGTAAGGTAAGGACTCCGTTTCTCCTTTTGAGTCTGTCTGGGTAAGTACCAATTTCTTTTTTTTTATAGGATAAGGGTGACAAACGAGCACACAGTTCACTGATGGTAAGTGACTGCTGTGGCCCAAAGACATCTACATCTATCCTCGTTTGCGAATCAAAATGCAGATGCGTTGTCACCCGTGAGGACTAAGATGGAATGCCTCATTTAGAGTAAAAAGGGCCTCCGGCCACCAAGCGAAACGCAGAGGTGAACCTCTACTTCACGCTATCACTCCAAAAAAGAAACTAAAGTTTCGTTAGCTCCGTTCCTTCGGTTTAAAAACTAACGTAATATCTCCGAAATACACAATTATTTAATAACAATTTTAGTTAGCCTAAAGTTACAGTTTCAAAAAGGTTCATCTGATTGAAACAATATGGCCTAGTTTTTGGGGCAGCCGGCTACTACACTTCCGGTCCTAAATTTTAATCCAAGCTGGAGCTAATATGTGTGTCATAACACAAATTGCATGTTTAAGAATGTAATTGCTTTGGTACTATCTTCATATTTTCACGTATATTCCACGGCAATCCCATCACGTTGATATTTTCGGTCATCGATTTGCCGTGTTTAAGTATAATATAAAACCCGTTGTAAACTAGTTTTTATTTGTAATACAAAATAAATAACAAAAAACACAAAGTATCACGTTTTCTTAGAAATATCAATAGATACAAAGTGACTTTCTGATATTTTAATTATTTCAAACATTCAGAGTCATTACAGCCTATAAAAGTCGACAGCTGAACATAGGCCTCGCTCAAACATTGCCTCACCGGGTGATTTCCTATGTTTGTCACGCTTAGTAAGCGTGTTGGCAAACTCAGGTTTTTTTTAATTTTGTGTTGTTATCAGGAAGATGCTGCTGCCCATCCTGTTCCAGTTGCCCTCTGCCACCTCTTATGATGATAACCTTGGAACGATATAGATATGATTCAAAACGAAAAACATTTAACATTGAAGATGGTAAAGCGCATTGACTTAATAAAAGCCTATTCACTCTTGCCTTGATGACACCAAATTTATCTTATATATTTTTTTAAGTTTTTTTTAATTTTACCTGTACACTAGGACTTTTTCTCCTGTACCGTGGGTGGAGTAATGACATAAATTTTATAAGGACAAACATCCATACCCGTTAGAATTATTTGTAGGCCATACAAGTAATTATTTCATGTGGGATTCGAACCCATGATTCTTAGCACTGCAACGCATGCTGCGCCACGAAGCCGTAAATTAAGAAGGAATATTAAAAAAGAATATAACAGTGTTACTAACGTTGATGGTGGATGTTTGTGATGCCTCGCAACATGGCGTTTATACAACGCGGCGATGACTCCGCAAACGGCCGCACATAAGAAGGCTGCAGTTGTGAGCAGTGCGAGTAACATCGGAGATATGGAGATAGTGTCGCTTGTGCCTTGGATTACAAAATAAATAAAAGAATAATTATTAAGGTAAAAACTATACCACTGTTTTCAATATTCTTACATTGTTATCCGATTCTAAGCTATGTTCAAAATCTCAACTCTCTAGATTATCGGGCAGTTAGTTTAAAATAAATTACTAAATTCAACCAAAACATACATATACAAATGCAAGTTAATAAAAACGTGATAAAATAAAATGGTTTTAACAACATTTTATACTATCTGCTATCAAATATCGTATCAACACAGCAAACATTAGCTATCATATTTCTATAACTATCCGTTACCGTTGTAGTTTATGAAGTGTACACTGCTAAACATAGGCCTCCCATACTGCTTTATAGAGGGGATATTGACCATAGTTGCAGCGCTTGGCAGTCAGATTGGCTACCGCAATTTTTTAATTTTTAGTTGTTATTGGGAAGATGCTGCTGCCCATCTCCTGGTATAATTCCCTCTTATCACGCACGGGACGATATGGGATAGTGGATTTTCTTACACCGCCACTACACAGTCACGGTCAATAATCATCATGAAACCTAAAATAGATATTAATATTTTTTGTGCCTGTATTAACATCCTCTCAACTTGTTTTTACATAATAATGACAAGCGAGCACACAGTACACCTGATGATAAATGGATTATGCAGCTCATAGACAACATACATCATTATATCTATTAAGAATTAATATGCAGATGCGTTGTCACCACCTTCCATCAGGTGGCCTGTAATTTAATTTGTCACTTAAGTTTATAAAAAAACAGCAAAAATACACTTTCTGCGATTACTGAAGTAAAATATTTGGATATGGCAAAAATATAATAGGTCGAGGGAAAACTTTCTTCGTATTTTGTTTGTATAAAATTGAAGATAAATCTCTTTGGTTTTAATGTTTCCATCTCGCATTTTTAATAACAATACATAAAGGACATTAAGAAAAACAAAACGTAAAAAACACTTTTCTGTCATTTTTCAATTGTTTTTCCGTTCGCCTAAATGAGTGAATCTAACGAAGAAATTCAATACATTCTGAAGTTTTATTACAATAATTTAAAATTAAAAATTTTGTATAGCCAAGTTTTGTGTAGTCCAACCTTGATCAAATTTATATGGGACCACACGAGAAGTACCAGCTTTCAAAAAAAATAATCTTCCAAATCGTTTCACCCAGTAAAAAGTTATGAGGTAACACATATAAAAACATACAGTCGAATTGAGTACCGTCTCCCGCCGCCCATGAAGAACTGCAACACCAGGGGAATTGCAGATTTGTTGCCGACCTTTTAAAAAGGAGTAGGCTTTTTAAAAACAGAAGAAACAGCGTTGGTGATAGTACGCAGCCTTGTGGAACACCAGCGTTAATAGGCTTGTAATCGGAGCATGCACCGTCTAATACGACCTTAATGCTCTGTTCAGCCAGAAACCTGGTGATCCAATTGCACAATTTCTCGGGAAACCCATAGGAAGGAAGCTTCCAAAGAAGCGCTTTGTGCCATACCCGATCGAAGACTTTCGCTATGTCCAAACTAACGGCCAAAGCCTCCCCCTTGGACTCGATGGACTGCGCCGATCTATGTGTTAGGTAAACAAGAAGATCATTAGCTGAGCGACCCCGACGGAAACCTTATTGGCAGTCACTAATCAGCTGGTGCTCCTCAAAGTACCGCATGAGCTGGCAGTTAATAATGGACTCCATTATTTTCGAGAATAAGGAGGTGATGGCGATAGGCCTGTAATTGGACGGATCAGAGCGGATATGTTTTTAGGGATCGGGTGCACGAAAGCTGTCTTCCATGAATTCGGGACTACGCCTTGGGAGTAGGAGTACCGAAAAAGATGCGTTAGAACTGGTGCCAACTCTGGAGCGCATGTCCTCAGCGCAATTGGCGGGATTCTTTCAGGCCCACTTGACTTGTGGTTGTCCAGGGAGAGGAGTGCTTTGCATACTGAGCACTGTGTGAATCGCACATCAGGCATAGAACAATCAGACTGCGGGATGGTCAACGGTGTGTTCCCTCTGTCATCAAGAGTCGAGTTGTACACAAAAAGGGAGCCTAAAAGGTCGGCTTTCTCTTTTGCGGCGTGAGCCAGTGAGTCATCTTCCCTGTGCAGAGATGATAGTGATGGCTCACAGAAATTTCCTTGGACAGCCTTGGCGAGAGACCAGAATGCACGGGTTCCCGAAGGAAGGCGAACTAGTTTCTCGCCAATTCTGCCTATGTGATCTGACTTTGCCTTAGCAATAACTCTTTTGAAGGACCTGGAGGCGAAGTTATACTTCTTTTTAAGCATGCTGGTGTTGACATCCCGAGCCGCCAATGCCTGAGCCCAGGCCTGATAACACTTCTGCTTACTGTGTAAAGTCTTACAGGAGCGACTAAACCAAGGCTGAGATCTGCCATCTATGGGTACCACAGATGATGGAATAAATAGTGCCATTCCCTGTAGCACCACATTGGTGACAGAGTCAGCAACAACGCTGTGATCATCCGGCGAGAAGCAAACACGCCCCCATGGGTAGGATGCAAAGAAAGACCGCAGACTGTAGTGATACCTGGATTAACACGCAATAAGGTGATGCTGGGTGTATGATAGGACTGGAAAGACGTCGTTTATTATGAGCTTTTATCGCCCGTCAAAACTGTCGATTTGGATCTCTACTGCCAACAACTAATAGACTCAATCAAACATTGAGAAAAAACGGCCGGAATTGATCAACAGAAAAGGAGTGGCGTTTCATTATGATAACGCCAGACCACACACATGTTTGTCCACTCAGCAAAAATTGATAGAGTTTGGTTGGAAAATGTTAATGCATTCACCATATAATTTTGACCTTGCATCCTCAGATTTTTATCTGTTTCGGTCTCTTCAGAATTCTTTGAATAATGTTAGTGTAACGACCCCCCTCCCTATTCTCTTCCATCTCTATAAATATGTATCTGTTTAGAATCTATATCTATAAGATATATAAATATATATATATATATAATTTTTGACCAGTATATTTTGATCTTTCTAAAGGTTTAAATATATTTATATAAAAGCCTCACAATATTTATATCAAATACCAGATACAAGGGCTTCGCTCTCCCACATTTAAAAAATGTGGAGGAGGTACATGGCTCCGCACATGCCGTGCACGGTGAGCGCCAGCCATTTTAATGCATTCCCCCCGAAGGGTACGTTTAGTTGGGAACTGGACCGTAGTCCACAGCAAATAACTGGCGAACCAGTAAAAGAGGACTTGGCCCCTTGATAGTGCGTAAGCACAAACATCGACCGAAGTCACGCATGTCAATGCGTGTAAACGCCATACAGAATACGATCAATCCAGCCACAGTGAATATACGTCACACGGGTTAGGCAACAATAGGCACACTGGCCATAAAAACCCTCCGTGAGCGCCACCACCTGCCAGAACGCCGTTTCTGCAGACGTGATGTAAGAGTAAGGCATCACCACCAATTGCATGGTCAGCACGGCCAATTGGCCGCAGAGCGTGTCATGAGTCTACCGCTCACCTCAAGGGAATGGGGTCCCACGTTGCGCGGCTTTCGGCCGCAGCCTTGAGAGCCTCCTCAGATTCTCCCTCCAGCTACCACCCGCATGAGGTCGACACATATGCTCCACCAACCAATACAATGGCAGATATAGCCAATAGGCAGTTATAAGATATTAGTAATAATTCGCCATCAGAAAGGGTTTGTGTCACTGACGTTGAGTATATGCATTTTTCGATCATGTTTGTCTCACCCACCAACAAGTTGCCTTCAATCTTTCAAAGGTGGGAACTTTATATAGATATATTATTATGTTGTTATATAAAACATCATGGAAGACAGACAGTCTGCAGCCCCGCAATGAAGCGACCCGACTTGGGCAAAGCTACTTAGGTTGTGAGTCAAACCAAGATGCAGAGAGCGCCATTGAGAATAGCGACCCGACAAACAACCATCGCAGAGACGCAATGCTGCAGAATGCAACAAGCATCAATACGACTATCGTCGGGCTTACACCATCCCAAGGTCCCCCATACAGTCCTAGCAGACATCACCACCCGCATATCTCCATTAACCAGAACCACGAGATGCGTCGAATCAGGTGGAGCACACCCGCAGATCCATCACAAGACGCAATGCTGCAAGTAGCAGTAAGCATCAATGCAACTATCATACGGATGACGCCCCCTCACAACACACCCACATTATCCCTATCGACTTTGGTAACAAAATTGATAATGTTGTTAACTAAAAATACCACCAACGTATCATAGTAGCACGATACTAAGACGTCAGTAGCCACGTATCGTAGCGCTATTGCACTAAGACATGAAGCTGAGTATGCTTGCTGCACTTAAAAGTACTACCAAACACACTCACCCTAATCCGAAAGATAGCCGACGTATCATAACGCTATGCGCTAAGACGCCGCCCACAAACGGTAGGGGTGTGCGATGTCCACGGGCAAGTCGTATTGCTACAACAAACCCGCTTACCACCGACACTAAGATGATATTTCTAGGACACATCGGTTAGCGAGTCCAACTTTACCTCGGTCTCGGAGGCTGCGAAGCAACCTACACGCCATTATAATAATCCTTGTCAAGTCCCCTTTCTTTCAATATAATGCTTTTACATATTTGAGTCTTTCCACATATTTTCTTTATTTCATAGACCATAATATTGTATGTCTTATTCATATGGGACTTCAAGTCATAACTCTGCTACCATAATGCTTATGCATCATACAGACCTTCTATATTAATGCTTTGGTTCGTTAGACCTTACTATGATAAGTCCCTAATATAGGACTAGTCATTGTGCAACCTTAGTACTAGCAGTCGATCAGCCGACCACCCCATATATATGTACAACCTTGGGTATGTGTCTCCGGCAACGCCCTAATATAAGGGAACATTACAAGAACACCTTCCTCAACTTGAGAATTTTCCGATTATTACAAGAACACTTTCATCAACTTAAAAATTTTTGATCCATTTTATATTACAAATGTTATTTATCTTTATTATTGCAATATAATCGACTTGTATTTATATGATTTAATACATTTTAAATATTTTAAGCAGAGTTTTAATAAATTTAGAGATTTTTAGAGACAATTTATGCATTTACTAATACTATAATATTCAATATTCCAAATGAATATATTTTAACTTTATGCTTATTATTTGCATTCATTAGGTGAACATCAAGAGAGAACTGTGAAAACTACTTGTCACATATTTTTGATAAAAAAAATTCCAAAGATTTCTACAGCAACGGGATTATGTTACTACCTACAAGATGGCAACAAGTTATCGAACGAAATCGCACATATAGTAATATAAATAAATGTAATTAAACTTCGAAAAAAAATGACTTGAATTTGTATATTAAATACGAAGAAACTTATTCCCCGGCCTAATATATAGTTTCACGGGGATTGTGATTTCGTTTAACTGCCCTCTTGAAATGTTAATGTAATATAGTCTACACCCACTGCAGTATAAAACACAGTAGTATTTCGCTGCTATTTTACGCTGGTATTTTTAAGAGTGTGGTTCTTACTCGTCTAGCAGCAGCCATATTATATCTGCAAGCTGCATCTATCACGTACCAAACGTTTATTCTATTATTTGAATATCCTTTTTTTTAGAGTATTACATTTTATTTAATTTTTATAGGATTGGGTGACAAACGAGCACACAGTCCACCTGATGGTAAGGGTTTGCTGTGACCCATAGACATCTACATCTATCCTCAATAAAGAATCAAAATGTAAATGCGTAGTCACCCGTGAGGACTAAGATGGAATGCCTCTTTTCCATTAAAAAGGGTCTCCGGTTCTCTACACTCACCATACGAAACACAGCAGCGTTGAACTGCTATTTTAAGCTGGTATTCTGTGAAATCGTGGACCTTTTCCGGTCGAGCCGACCCATTCGTACTACAACTATACGACTAATATAACTGTAGCATGGCTCTACTACGTATAAAAATATTCATTCATAGATGCCATAGCAGGCAGGTTTTTATTTTCGGTTATTATCAGGGAAATACTGCTGCCTCCTTTATACGTGGAAGAGCCACGCTGCTGCTATATTATGGTTTTAGTGCCCTTCTCTTCTTTTTTTCCCCTGTTACACTGGATGATATGGAATAGTGGACAATTTATGTAGTCACTACACAGCAAAATTTTTTTCAACAAAATTGAAATAAAATTTTTAGTTAGAGAAACCTTGCATATTTATTAGCACTGTACAAACTCATAATTCATATATAAATTACTGACTATGGAGTCCAGTAATTGAGAACATTAACGTGTTATAAAGTACCACAATACCAGTATATTTATCAGGCGGTCTTAATGCAATTGTGTACAACGTGACCACTTCGCTTCGGCCTTTTGCGTTACTGGCATACAAATTCACCACGTAGCTGAGTCTGCTGTCGATCCCAATCACTTCAAAACTAGGTGTGTAGTTGGAAGATATATTGGTGCGAACCTGCATAATTTAAAGTACAAATAACAATAGCTAACCATAACAGCATGTATATAAGGAAATTATATGAGTAAAATTATAAGATTAAATTAAAAGAGTACATAATTATAAATAATATAAGGTGTGGTATACTTTGTCTTTTGGCTATGAAAATAAAGTTCTGTTTACTTGAAATTTGTTTGAAATATACATTATGACTTGCTTGTGTCATCATCATCAACATTACAGCCCTTCTCAAGTCTACAGCTGAACATAGACCTACCCCAAGGTATGCAGCAAAGCACGGTCCTAAACCACCTGCATCCATCGACTTCCTGTATATCTTACCAGGTCATCACTCCATCTGGCGAGTTTGTGTACAACATTTTATTTAATGTTATCTATACAATCTATACAAATAAATAAAATTTAAGTGTCTGTTTGTAATGTCGAAATAACTTTTTACTATATGCATATGAAAGTATATATGCTACTTATAACAATAACACGATTTTAAAATGTTTTGTCTGTCTGTCTTTCTGTATGTATGTCTGTCTGTCTGTTTGTTTGTTCCGGTTAATCTCCGAAACGGCTGGACCGATTTTGGCCGGACTTTCACTGGCAGATAGCTGATGTTATAAGAAGTAACTTGGGCAACTATTATTTTAGCAAAAACATTAGGGTGCCGCGCAAAAAATTAAAACCTATGAAATCCAATCGTAATAATTTACGCGCGGGTGAAGTCGTGGTGAACAGCTATTAATAATGATATTATATCTCGATAACTTAGTGAAACCTTTGACTAAGTATTCCAAGAATACGATGATAATGCAACTTTTATTTGTAATTTCCATGAGTCTCAGTAATAGCTAAAAGCGAGTTTTATTCCTTAAAAATAACGCGATATCTATACGTAAAGATATCAAAACTTTTGATATTAGAAGTAACACATGTCAGATAAAACTTTTAATATCATTAAACTTGTAAACTTTTTCAGACGTTTAAAGGAACGTAACACTACGTCCAAGCTAATAAAAATTGGTGTTTAATAGGAAATTTCTTAGCAACTTAGAGAAATAAATAGATTGCGTTAGATAAAATATAGAGGATACGAAGACCGGAGCGACAGATCCAATTACGTATAAAAATATGGCGTCTAACGACACAAAGCCGACCCCGAGTAATTGGCAAAGAGCAAAAAGAAAACAAAGTTGCCTTCTAAAGAAAAAAGTGGATCAAAACAAAATAAACAACACTATTAATAGAAATTAGATTAAACATGATTGCTTGAATTTATAAAAAAGTTTTATTTTATACAGCAGAACATAAAGTCGATTTAAATTACTCACCGCTAATGAAGGCAACTCTAAAACTTCCATGTAGAAAGTTTGTGGCAATCCACCGTCGAAACCTTCAAAGCATTCAACTGCAAGGCTGTTTGAGCTCTGATTGACAATTGAACAATTCTGGAGAGGAGACGGCCGATCTAAACGTAACGAACAAAATCGAAATTTTGATCATTTATTCAACGAAATAATGAAAATTTATAAACAATTTTGAACAAACAAATATTTTTGAATAAAGAATATATGATTGTTTATTTATAATACAATATTTTTTTAATTGTTTTTTTATAGAAGAGGGGGCAGACGAACATATGATTCAACTGATGGTAACTGTGATCTTGAGACATTACACATTTAAAATTTAAAATCAAATATTTAAAAATATTGCATACATGAAATATAAAAATATAAATTACGCTTCACAGGGAGGAGGAAACACGATTAGCTTGTATGAAAATAGTTAATAAATAAATTTAAAAAAAATAAGAAAAAGATAGTCTCCGGTATCTGACGATTGTAAGCGGTTTATTATTGGGAATCGTAGTTTAAGGAAACTTAAACAAGAATTTTAACACTGCCTTAAGTTTATTGACCAAATAAAACAATATTTTCTCTATTTGATTGATATGAAAGTCAATTATAAATTTAAAATTTTATGCGTGGTAGAGCCATGCTGCAGCTATATTACTGGTATAGTTATAACACGAATGGGTCGGCTCGACCGGGGAAGGACCACGCTCTTACAGAATACCAGCGTAAAGTAGCAGCATTACGCTATTGTGTTTCATATGGTGAGTGTAGAGAAACGGAGACCCTTTTTACTGGGAAATAGGCATTCGATCTTAGTCCTCGCAGGTGACAACGCATCTGCATTTTGATTCGCAATCGAGGATAGATGTAGTCTATGGGCCACAGCAACCACTTACCATCAGGTGAACAGTGTGCTCGTTTGTCACCCTAATTCTAAAAAAAAAATTATGTGCGTTCGCTTATGATTACCTGCAATGACAATCTTGTAGATACAAGGAACTTCTTGTCTTCCAGCTGCGTTCACAGCGTAGCAGGATATTGTACCGTAGTCCGTGCTTGATTTTGGAGTATATCGTAAAGTTGATGAGTAATTATAATTAGTGTACAAGCTAAAAATAACAAAAATAACGTTAAACAGTTTTAATATTTAATAATAGGCTTAGTAGTGGCAGCATAAAAGAATTTATTATTGCTTGTGATGAAGCCCTTGATGGGAAATCGTAAAACAACAAATATTTTCATTCACTCATTTATTGAAGCCCATCAAAAATTCACTGCTGATTACAGACCTCGAGTAGGATTATTGCCACATTAGGCGTTATTTGCCATAGTTGCCACACTTGGCAGGCTTATAGGCAGCTGCAGTTTTTTTTTTTTAAAAACGTTACCCCCACACTAGGATTTTCTCCTGTGTCGTGGAGGCAGTTTACAAACATAAATTGCACAAGGACAAACATCCAGACCCGGAACAATTATTTGTAGGCCATACAAATACTTGTTCCGTGCGGGATTCGAACCCGCGGCCCCCAGCGCAACAACTGATTGCTAAGCCACTGCGCCACGGAGCCGTCAAATATTAGGTAGACGCCGCTACCTATCGCCTGACTCGTTAACCTCTGTCGCCTCTTGCGACATATTCAGAACGAGCTGGGGTAGTGTTCTTACACTACTACTGCATGTACTAGAGAAACAAGATATATACTTAAGATATGAAAGGAAAACTGAAACTATACACTGTTACTTATACTTTCTGTAATAATTTGATTTCTGTAATCTAATTTCGATATCTGCCTTTTAAAAATATTTTCATGTAAAGCGCCTCCCTCTTCTTATTATACCCATAATATTTAAGAAAGCAATTCCCCTTAGAGACAGACAGGATAAAATAATTTAATTTAGCTTTAATACAAAGGTCAATGCCGGATTATACTCTAGTGTTGTAGTCGAGGTCTTCAAATTGTGATTTACATACAATTTAATCATCATCATTATAGCCACATGATTTACATACAATTTAATCATCATCATCAAGTCCACTGTTAATCATAAGCCTCCCTCAAGGAATGCAACAAAGCCCGGTCCTGAACCACCTCAACCATAACCTCCCTGCATTTCTTACCAGGTCGCCACTCCATCTAGTGAGCGGCTGCCCTATTCTTCGCTTACCAAAAGTTGTAATAATAATTGATGGGTAGTCATGTTTTTAATATACTATAACTCAAGAAGTGCTCAACTTCTAAGCTATAAGTATCCTATATTTTTTAAAATATTGGCTAAAGTGGTCAAATTTATTTTTATTGGAGAATTTTCTAGAACTTAATAGTACTCTTGAGAACAATAACGTACAGATTTACTCTCGGTTACTTCCTCTTCTCGGATACTTAATCGTTGCAGTGTTGCTGTGGCGTAAAAATTACTAGTTGCTACAATATATAAAATAGTTTATGTACACGTGCCTAAACTTTTAATTTCTTTGTGAATTTAGCTATAAATATTGACTCGTTTTAAATATTACACATTCTATTGTCAGTCAATAAAATAAAAATATACATAATTTAATTTATTAAATCCATTTCCCTTGTAGGGAATTTAATTTGATAAATAATGGATAAATAATAATAAACAATTTCATAGCTAGAGGCGCCTGTATTTTTTATAAATAATATCTACGAGTTTAAAAATCTTAAACAACAGGCATTGACTATGAGCTATTATGATCCTGATAATTGTTTATTTTATTCTTAAGATCCTGATCAGTATACTAGGATAAAGTTATTAAAGTATTATATTGTCATTGGTCCTTGATATGTGTGCAAAATTTTCAAATCAATCGGCCGTCCATAAGTTGAAATTACATTAAAAAATTCCGTTACATAGATAGATGCGAAGCTAATAAAAGCGTGTAAAAGTTATTACTACCAACAAAAGAAAACAAATTCTATTAAAATTATGATTTTTTTTTCTTTATAGAAGAGAGAGCAAGTGAACATGTCCCTAAGTCGTATCGGTTCGTTCGTCCGTTACCATTTCAGTCGTCGAAAAGATACCTGAAAAAAAAATACCTGGTTTGGAGCTCTGTCTGGCCTGCAGAGTTACTCAAAATCCAACTGTAGGCTGTAGGAGTCGGACTTGAGTCTACTCTACACGGCAGCTCGATTGTTTCATGTTTGAGAGCACCATACACGTCTCCTTCATTAGATTGTTTGCATATTGGAGCATCTTGAATTTTAACAATGGTTATGTATTTAAAACATTTATTAATTAAAAATGTAATATCTTAACACACCCACATTTGCACATAAAAGTCTAACAGAATAGTTGCTTTTCACTTGTAACTGCCGTTAAAATATTTTTTTCATATTTTTTTTTTAAACGTTACCAGTTTTTTAAC
Source organism: Parnassius glacialis (assembly GCA_033319125.1). Lineage (NCBI taxonomy): Eukaryota > Metazoa > Arthropoda > Insecta > Lepidoptera > Papilionidae > Parnassius > Parnassius glacialis. The sequence goes on along the minus strand of JAVANC010000012.1, from coordinate 40,808,522 downwards.
GTTAGCAGTTTACAAACACAAATTGCACAAGGACAAACATCCAGATCCAGAACAATTATTTGTAGGCCATACAAATACTTGTTCCGTGCGGGATTCGAACCCGCGACACCCAGTGCAACAACTCTTTGCTAAGCCACTGCGCCACGGAGCCATCAAATTAGGATCATAAATTAACAATATGGATGTAAGTTAACATCATGCTTGTATTTTACCATGGTATTTTAGGCCTTAGACCCATACGTACTTAATCTATAGATTAAGACATAGCGTAATTTTATTTAGTTTTAGCTTTTTCATTACCTATCATCGTCATCATCACCACGAGGACTCATTACCAGTCTACTAGTGAACATAAAACTTTCGGAAATGCAACAAATTACGGTCCTGGACACCTGCATTCACAACGGCTATAATATATTAGTATATTATCAACGTTATATTCTGCATTGTGTTTGTGCCTCGTAATTTTACCCCTTGCCTTTTTTATCCAGTAAAAGGTAAGTGGTAAGTATTAGCACACTCACTACTTAGCATTTATACGAAGGATTTGTATCCTCCATATAAATGAAATGCAAGTGAAATTAATTGCAGGTTATAATATGTTTCATTTAAGACGCAAGGGTGACAACATATCTGCGGTGTTGTTTATTTAAAGTTAGTCAATAGTCAGTGCGTTTTTGTTGTTTTTTTTTTCTTTTATTTATGCGCATGCAATAAAGTATATTTCATTCATTTATCCAATGCGCTGCAATAGACACTTATTATCAGATCAACGTTGAGATCCTCCTGCTTTTTAAGTCGCTTGGAAATAATACTTTTTTGTCTTCAAACTTAACATATTTGCTTATCGCATCTTTATATATAAACTTCTTCTGCCCGTGTCTATGACTGATATCTTTGATGAAATTTTGTGAATGTGTGATTAAGTTGATTCGAAAATGGTTCAGATTCACAATTGGGCCCGGTAGGTGGTGCTTTTTTCTAGGATAGGGCGCTGTCGTTGAGATTTAGAAATTACCAGTGCGACGTCGGGGCGTAACGCTAGCCTTATTATACTGCCGTAAATTAAAATACACACACAAGCTTAACTACAAGTTTATTTATACATAAATAAATAAACACAAGCTATATGCGCCTCACTTTTGAGCACAGTTCGATTAACGAGAGGATTTTGGAGCAATTAGCCAACTGCACTTTTCTAGTGAGTTTTTCTTTCAGCTCATTCCAAAGTGGTGCCACCTTGGCGTCAGACAAAGTCATGAATGCTCTCATTAGTTCGGTGCACTGCTCTAGAGCGTATAGGCGGTCATCATATATCCTCGAATTTTATTTTTATTTTTTTTTAGACATGCAAGGTTTCTCTTAAAGTCACAATTAATAATTTCATTGGCAAGCGGGTATCGGACCCGAGTGGCTTGTGTAGTTCGAAACTACTATTAGTCCAGGAGGAGTTGGTGCATGCATAATGAAAATTATTTCACCTCAATTTTTTATGCGATTCTTCTCAAATTGTCCTACTGATGATATAAATGCATATATCCATGGGGAAACCCGTTGGCATATTGTTTAAACCGATTTTTTTTTCAGTTTGAAAGGATTTGTTATTTTCAAACGGGACCACTTTATTATATTTTTTATGAAATGCAAATGAAGAAGGTCCTATGACTGTTTACTATAAAGTTAATATTTTCGAAGTTACACATTTTTAAAGGTTCGAAAAATCCTCCTCATTCCTCTTACTAAAATTAATTTCGGCTAAGAAATAATCCCCTTTGTGTCAAATTATCTTAAAGGGAATATCTGTCAAAATAGCGGATGTCATGTGTCTTCCGCGGTGCAAGCTTTATGTTTTCTTCCATTACGTGGGAATAATGACATGGCTTATACAATGAATTATTATAAAACCTAAATCTACATATTATATATAACGTTACGTATATAAAACATTAATTTATGTTTACATAATATAACGCCTGTAATAATTACTCACATCTTACTTGAAGCGTAACTGAGTTACTGGTAGCACTGCCTTCGCTGTTGTAAGCAAGACAACTGTAGTCACCCGATGATGAACGGTTTACTCCTTGAAGAATCAAAGTTTGATCACTAATGATAATACCTGAACTAGAAATTTGTTGTATTTCTTTCGCCTGCAAATAATTTTATATTAAAAAATAAACTTGTTTTTTTATCAAACTCTCGAGATTGTCGAATTTTAAACTGCAAGCGCTTCTCTTGTGTTTTCGTAGATTTTAGAATTTTGACAATATTTGACATAATACCAGTGATTATATCTAACAAAATTCAAGAGAGGCACGTGTTGTTTTAAATTAAACTATCTGTACCTAACATGTTCGCACTAACGACATTATTGATAATTTGTTATAAGCATATTTTGCCTTATAAAATCAGTATGAAATTTATTATGCATATAATATTGATATGTAAACAGGAGTTTTGTCATAGTCCGTGTGTAAAAAAATCAATTGCGTACAAAAATCAAGACCATGAATCGTTACTGTTAATTTCCATGATGAGTCTACCATAAATCCACTGCTGAACATAGGCCTCCTCTATTTTGTCACTTCATCTAGTGAGGTCTCTCGAGTAACGAGGATATTCACAAGAGTAACTGACATACACCAGAGAATGCTGAAGTAGCAATGGGCGAACGATATAGCTCGAGAAACTCTTCGAGGAAAGAGGGAAACAAACCAAGATATGGGCAGCAGCGTTTTGCTAAAGAATAAAAAGTGCTGTTGCAAACCCGCCTGGCAATAGTGGAAACAATATAGCAAATGTCCCCACCATGAGGCTATTTATAGAGGCGTATATTCGGCATTGACATTTGATAGGCTGTAGCAGGACATCTAAAATAGAACACTAGTAAGTACATCTGAATCGAATGACACATCAGATACTCGAAGTAACTTACTCGTAACACTTAACACAAACAATTTTATAGAAAGCGACATTACCCCTTTGTACCATGTGAGTCGCGTCACCTTAGGATTTGCTTTGACGTTGCACTCAAAATAAACATCTTCGCCTTCCTTAATATGATCTGGATTTAGGGTTGAACCCATCTTCAACGTCACAATGGGCACATCTGTAAACCACGGAGATATTAAAAAAACATTATCAGTAAACATTGTATATATAGGATATTTTATTGCAAATCACTTAAATATGTATGAGTATTTCAAAAAATAATTTAGATAAAAAAGAAAAGCATATTTTTTATTTATTTATCAGAAGTACCAACGATTGATGCATCTACACCTTGAAAATTTACGGTAGTCTTATTTCTAAACTTTAAAGGTAATAACACTTATAAAAGTTTTTTTATAGGAAAGGTGGCAAACGAACATACGGCTCAAGTAATGGTAATTGATTACCGCCGCTTATGAACAACTGCAAAATTAGGGGAATTGCAGATGCGTTGCCAGCCATTTAAAAAGAAGTACGCTTTTTTATTGAAGGTCCTTAAGTCGTATCGGTCGGGAAAAATTTCTGGTACTAGTCGATTCCACAAAGAAGTAGTTCAAGGAAGAAAACTTCTTTCAAATCGCACAGTGGTGAACCGCAAGTCATCTAAATGGTATGGATGGTATCGCGAGTTTTGTCGCAATGTACAATGGTGAAATTAAGCGGCTGGAATTAGTCCTAACAATTCCTCAGAGCACTCTCCGTGGTAAATGCAATTAAATACGAATACTGGCACTGCGAAGCGATGCAATTTCTCTTCGCAGTACCAGTAAGTCAAGCCGATCGGAAAGAGTTCGGTCACCGACGCTTCGAACAGCTCTGAGCTGGATGCGATCAAATGAAAGGAGCTGGCACTGGGGAGCCCCAACCCAGAGATGGGTACAGTATTCCACGTGCGGCCGAACCTGCTCTTTGTAAAGTTGCAGGCGGTGTGCCGGCATGAAATACTGTCTCGCTCTGCTGAGTACGCCCTGGTTTTGTACAATTTAGTATTATATACTTAACCACTATACTACCGAGGTTTTACGTGCTAGAGCCATGCTGCAGCTATATTAGTAGTATAGTTGTAGCACGAATGGGTCGGCTCGACCGGTGAAGGACCACGCTCTCACAGAATACCAGCGTCAAATAGCAGCTTAACACTGCTGTGTTTCGTAAGGTGGGTGTAGAGAACCGGAGTGTAGCGGACAAAATGTAGATGTCTATGGGCCACAGCAGCCACTTACCATCAGGTGGACTGTGTGCTCGTTTGTCACCCTATACTATAAAAAAATATACTTAACCTAAAGTACAGTCAAATCTGGCAACTTTATCAATGGAAGTTAACTTTTCCAGGTAAATAGGTACAAAATTGTGATTAACACGGACATCGTTATCCTATAAAAAAAAAAAACTTTTGTTGATTTTGTTTGAAATACTGAATGTAGGTATCGATATCTTTGTAATAACGTAATATTAATAGTAAGGAAATGTAAAATTTTATTTATAACATGGTAGTCTCAACATTTATCCATAAAACTGAATTAGCAAAGTTACCATACTAGTGATACCACGATGTGGCGATTACTTTGCCATGCTTTATTACAACTAAGAGTCATCAGTTTCAACCTATATTTTTACCCGATTACGGCGATGCAAAAAAAGGGTACTGTACTTAACAATCTAATCTGTAAGATGTTTCCTTGTAGCAACCTATTAGATCGATTTTACCAAATGAGTTATCAATCTATTCATCTTTATCGCAAGTGAAGGAATTGAAAAGAGAAATCTTTATTTTTATCTAAATTTTTTATACGACTCAGTATTTTTCATATTTTCAACTTTTTGTGTTGATTCATTTGCACTCAAAGAAGAGTGTTGTTTTTAATAATTATGAGTTTTGTGCTATTTGTCGGAAAACAATATTTAGGTTGGATACAATTATTTATTCACCTGATCATAATAAAATGATGACAATGGCTAATAAACAAACAATAGTTAAAAAAAAAACTAAAAACATACGCTATTGTAGATAACCAAACTAAAAATTAGAAAATAATTTTCAATAGGTTTAAAATAAGAAAATCATCATCATCATCATCACAGCCCTTCACAAGTCCACTGCTGAAGATAGGCCTCCCCAAGGAATGCAACAAAGCATGGTTCTGAGCCACCTGTATCCACCGACTTACTGCATATCTTACCAGGTCGGCGATCTACCTAGTGGGGGGACGCCCTACACTTCGCCTGCCGGTACGAGGCTGCCACTCGAGAAACCTTTTTCCCCATCGAATGTCGGTTCTTCGAGCTATATGGCCGGCCCATTGCCACTTCAGTTTACTAATCCGTTGGGCTATGTCGGTCACTCTGGTTCTACTGCGGATATCCTCATTTTTAAGTTTATCATGCAGAGAAACTCCGAGAATAGTCCTCTCCATAGCTCGCTGAGCGACCTTGAGCTTCCTCGTCCGGCCAGCAGTGATAGACCACGTCTCAGATCCGCAAGTCATCACTGGCAACACGCACTGGTTGTACAATTTCGTTTTCAGGTTTTTTTTTTTTAATTTATTTAGAGAACCACAAACAAGTTTACAATATATCTTATGCTAAAGCTTATGTTCTATTACAATTTATTACTTATCATAAACTCAACGACGATGGTCACATATAGAGTATAAAACATATAATAATTATGTCAGGGACCTAATTTTTATAAAAATAAAGTACCTTAATTTCTAAAATATTGTTGAACATGTATTAGAGGTTAAAGTTTTGTGTGTTTGTGAGTTAGGATGTGTATGCGCGCATGCGCGTGCGCGCGCTTATTTGTGTGTCTGTGCATGTACATATATAGTCATTGGTTAGATAATTTTATAGTTAGTGTTAGTAGTTAATGTGTTCAAGACTTTAAAAGAGACATTAAGTGTTTAATAGCAAGTTAACTATCTGTCTATTGTATGATCTGGTACTGCAAGAAAATAAATCTACCGAATTAAATTTTTTATTGTACGTGTCAACCATACGATGAAGGGGAGATCGGATACCAGCGTTTGTCCGAGATCTTGACACAGCAAATAGTGAGTGAGGACGCAAAGAACGCATACGTGCGCGAGGTGGTACGGAGTAACTAATACGATTAATTATATCTGTGCAATCATACTTGTTTTTAGGTATGTCTAACGATTAGATGTGTCGTAGTTTCCCGAACGCTGCCCAGCCGAGTTGAATCCGTCAATTGACCTCTCGGTCTAAGTTGGACTTACCTAGTCGGACTATTTTTCCCAGGTAAACATACTAGTCAAACACTTCGAGCTTAGTGCTCCCAACAAATACCAGCATAGGTGTGACATGGAGATTAAACATGATCTTTGTTTTGTCCATGTTCATCTTAAGACCTATCCGTTGGGAAACACTATTGAGGTCATTAAGCATAGTGCGTAGGTCCTCCAGCGATTCTGCCAAAAGGACTATATCGCCGGCAAATCGAAGGTGAGTGATGTACTCGGTACTGATGTTGATACCGTATCCTTTCCAGTCCAGAAGCTTGAAAACGTCTTTCAATGCAGCGGTGAAGGGTTTCGGGGATATAACGTCACCCTGTCTTACACTTCTCTGCAATTGGATAGGTTTTGTACTCTGGTTCTGTATTCGAATAGCCATCGTAGTCCTACTGTACAAGCACTTCAAAACTTCGATATACCGACAGTCAACTTGGCACCGCTGAAGGCACCAGCATCGCCCAAATTTCTACGGAATCAAAGGCTTTCTCATAGTCCACACACGCCAGACATATTGGCAAAATGTACTCCTCGGACTTCTGTACAATTTGCCGAAGGGTATGTATGTGGTCTATGGTGCTAAAGCCCTTTCGGAAACCTGCTAGTTCGGGAGGCTAGAAGTCGTCAAGTCCGCGTGCGAGACGATTCGTAATGACTCTCGAAAACAGCACGTAGACGCGGCTCAGAAGGGAAATCGGTCTGTAGTTCTTCAAGAGAGCCCTGTATTTTTTCTTGTAGAACAAGACCACCATACTTCTGCTCCACGCCTCCGATGTAGTGCCACCATGGAGGACGGAATTAAAGAGCTTCTGAAGGATTTCAAGTACCGGTTATCCACCCACTTCTCAACTCCGCTGTAATTCCATCCTCGCCTGGGTCCTTGCCGTTTATAAGGTGCTAGAGAGCCATTCTAATCTCGCTCATACTGATGTCCGGGTTATCATCGGAATAATGTCGGATAAGACTCGCTCTGGTATCGTTACTCACACTTGCGTGTGGCTCCATCGATGACGTGTGCAGCTGCCCATAGAACCTCTCAATCTCACTCGAAATCTAGGGTGTCCTGGAAATGACGCTGCCATATTCGGTCTTTAGCTTCGACAGTTGGCTCTTTCTGGTAGAAAGATCTCTAGCAAAGACTTCGAAGCTTTGGTTGCGTTTAATCGCTTCTTTAATACGAGCAGTATTAAAGTTGCGTAAGTCCCGCCGCATGCATTTGGAGATGTGTCGGTTCAGTTGCCTGTATGCTGTCAAATCTGTTGAAGAATGTAGCTTTATGTCCCTTCTAACAGCCATGAGATTAAGAGTATGATCGGAGAGTTTTTATGTTCTTCTGCGGCGGGTCTTGCAGAACTTAGCTCCGACCGCATGGACAGTTTCCACGAGCTTGTCATTCAAATCGTCCACTTCAGTGCAGTCTTCTAGGCACTGAAAACGGTTTTGTAACTCGAGCTGAAAGGTTTCGCGACCCTGGATTAGAGCACGAGGGGGACGGAGCGTTGACTTCATTAGACGTGACCATTCCACCAACCAACCATTCGGTGATCTCTGCCGGTTTTCACCCTCGCGATTACTGAGACATCACTGAGCAATTGGGGTCTGGTCATCATAATGAATTCGATCTCATTTTTTGTCGAACCATCGAGGCTCGACCAGGTCTACTTCCTGTGGGGCCGCTTCTGGAAGAAAGAGTTCATCATAAAGCGTCCCTCTTTCTCCATGAAGTTGGCCAGCTGCTGGCCCCGTGAGTTCCGTTGGCCTATTCCAAATTTCCCTACTTTCAGCTCACCGTTGTCTCTTGTGCCTAGTTTTGCGTAGAAGTCTCCCATTAAAACCGTACAGTGGGTTTTGGAGGAATGCATGGCTCTAGAGATATCCTCATACATTTCCTCCACCTTCTCATTGGGATGTGCCGAGATTGGTTCGTAAATCTATATGGCCTTCAGCGAATACCGTTTGGTGATTCTGAGTATAAGGTACGCCACCCCGTCGACCAACACACTCCCAATCTTTACAACGTTGTTAACCAGAGACTTGTGAACGATGAATCCGCCACCTCCTTGGTACAGATGGTCACCCTCTCGGTGATAGAGTAAGTTGCCGGATTCGAGGATTACCGTGTCTTCCTCCTGTCTTCGGACTTCGGATAATCCTATAATATGCCAGCGCAACTTCTCTATCTCTTCTTCTAGCTCCAGGATCTTCTCGTCAGTCCTAATGGTGCGTGCGTTATATGTTGCCAGGTCGAGTCGTCGTAGGTGGCAACCGAACCTCCACCGGAGATTTTTAGCACCACCTGCCCCGCTGTTACCATGATCGCCACCGTAGCCAGGAATAGCGGGGCCGCCGGGGACTGGGGGCCGTTTCTTTGTTACCCTCATGGGGGTATATTGCCATAGTTGCCACGCTTGGCGAGCGGGTTGGCAACCGCAGTTTTTTATTACTGTTTTGCTATTATCAGAAAGATGCTGCTGCCCATCCTCTGCCTCAGTTTCCCTCTGTCGCCTCTTACAACACCTACGGTAAGACATAGGGTAGTGAGTATTCTTTCCCGCCACTATACGGGGTAAATAAGAAAATAAGTCGAATAAGAAAATAGTTATTAACACAAAAAAAAAATTATTGTAAAATAGCAGATATTTTTATGACGCTAATTTTACATATATCCACAAAAATATTTACAACAAATGACATCAAGTACTCCACGCTTTTTTACAATAATTTTTATTTATGTTAATCACTGATTTCTTATTTTAAACTTATTAAAAATTATTTTTTGCATTTTAGTTTGGTTATCTACAATTTTTGTAGTTTTTTAAACTATTATTTAATTTCTATTTTTAGTGCAACTAACTGCAAAAGCGTTTTTTTTTTTTGGAACGTCGTTCTTTTACACGGCTTACAGTAGATTGTACTGGCAGAAATCGTAGTTGTTATATGAACTATTCGAAAATTCCTAGGATCCTGGCAAGGATAATGGGACAAACTGTTTGAATTATTGCATTGTCATCGGTCCTTGATAAGTGTGCGAAGTTTTCAATCAATCCGACGTTTTGAAGGGGATGAAAATCACATTATGAAATTCCGTTACATAGATACATACCAAACTAATGAAAGCGTGTTAAAAAGCGAATTCTTGTAAAAAATCGTTGTGACAATTTTGATCTATACTAAAATTGATTCAAACTTATTATTGCTCCAATTAGATTTGTTTCTTAAAAAAGAGTAGTTATATTTGAGAGAAACGAAATTATTAAGACATGATTTAAATAAAGAAATTAAGTAAAGTACTTACGTAATCAAGGATTTTTGACAACCCTGACAGGTTTTCATTCATTTTCAAGTTTGTATGAAAAATTTAATACTCGGGGAGGAACTTTGCCACTAGGGTAAGTTTTGTTACTTGCAACACAGTTAAAATTATATACATTAATTATTATTAAAGCGGTAATAATAGTTATGAAATTTTTCTTAAATTATTATAAATGTGTTATTATTGTATGGTTAAGGAAATAAAAATGGTTATTTTTATTGTATGAGACTGTCACCAATTAAAATCATGAGACGTGTTTTAGCCTTTTCTTTTGATGAATAACATTTAATAATTTAACATTTAACGTAAGTAAACTAGTTCAAATACTTAAAAAAAATATCATTTTGGTGAATTTTTTATACAATTGGCAAATTAATACGTGTAATAATCGTGAAAATTTCATATATTCTTATATTTACACGAATACAAAATGTTTACGTGGTAGAGCCATGCTGCAGCTATGTTAGTAGTATATAGTTCTAGTACGAATCGGTCGGTTCGACCGGGGAAGGACAACGCTGTCATAGAATACCAGCGTAAAATAGCAGCTTAACACTGCTGTGTTTCGTATGGTGAGTGTTTTTTTTTTAGTAGGATAGGGTAAAAAACAAGCACACCGGTCCACCTGATGGTAAGTGGTTGCTGTGGCGCATAGACATCTACATCTATCCTCGTTTGCGAATCAAAATGCAGATGCGTTGTCACCCGTGAGGAATAAGATGGAATGCCTCTTTTCCAGTAAAAAGGGTCTCCGGTTCTCTACACTCAACATACGAAACACAGCAGTTTTAAGCTGTTATTTTACGCTGGCATTCTGTGAGAACGTGGTCCTACCCCGGTCGGGCCGACCCATTTCTGCTACAACTATACTACTAATATAGCTGCAGCATGGCTCTACCACGTATAAGTGTAGGAAACCGCAGACAATTTTTACTGAAGAAGAGGCATTGTCTTAGTCCTCACGGGTAACAACGTATCTGCATTTCGATTCTTTATTGAGGATAAATGAAAACAAATTTTACGGAGTTTTTCGCATTTAATTTAACTTAATACACTTAGCTTTTAAATCCCCGACGTTTCAAGTGCTTTAAGGCGCACGTGGTCACAGAGGGAATTAAAATGTTTGACGTTACAATTGATACGTTAACGCGGGCTACCTAAGTTAAATTAAATGCGATAGAATCCATAAAATTAGATTTATTCAATATCACGGAAACTTATTCGCACGGCTTAGGAATTTTACTGAATAAAACCTATTTGATATTTATAAGTTTCCAACACCATTCATAGGCAAATACGATAACAAAATTAAATGCGTAATAAGAAATAAAACAAGATTTGTGCCAGCTTAATTAATTTCACTTACAAATTACCTATAGTAATGCTTCATTGATCTATTTTTTTATAGGAGGGGGCAAACAAGCATGCAGCTCAGCTGATGGTAAGTAACTACCGCCGCCCATGAACAACCGCAACCCCAGAGGGACCAGGGGAATTGTAAATATGTTGCCGGCCTTATAAAAAGGAGTAAGCTCTTTTCTTAAAGTCATATCGGTCCGGTATGATAAATAGATTAACATGTATATCTTGACTGACATAGCTCTTGAAAGACACTATGTTGTCAATATTTAAAAGAAAAACTTTAAACCAAACCAAACGGTCTAAGGTGTCCCATTGCGAGGTTTTAAAAATTTTAGATTTAATAAAAACTTTCTTACTTCATTTCTAAAATTACTGTTGTTACATTGAACTTATATCAACAAGTATAGTTTGACATTAAATTTAACCAATTCTCGCCTTATTTATATTTTAAATTTCAATATTTTAAACATAATAAATTCAACGCAGCTAAAAAAAAATACATTTTTCTCTCTAATGTTCTGTAGAAACGAAATATTCGTAATGTAAAAGAGCGGAATTCTTTTCACATTTATTTCAACAATTCTGTATCCGATAAAATGTTCGAGCTGCGGTTAAAAAACGAGCCCTCGGGGAACAATAAAGATCAGAAAATTTCCGATTGTGCCTACAACTGATTTCGTTAAGAACTAATTATCATGAGCAATTCGGATATCCCGATAAAATAAATTATGAGTTAAATTTGGAATACGAAAATTTTGTGGATTTATATCTGAAGATTGATCATTTTTTTTAAATTCATTGTTTTATGATTATTAAACTTAGACGACGCAAACAAATTGCTTTGTCAAATAGAAAGAAGCGAACGAGAAAAGAGTGACAAAGCAAATTTATGCTGTAGAAGTGAATGGCAGAGTCAGCATGATCTAAACGAAAGTTATCGACCAAATGGCGATATATTGAAGATGGGCCGGAGTAACAGTACCCTTAACCGACGAGCATATATGCGTGGGTATATGAATCTAAAAAAGACGAGAGAGATGTGTCAGGATCATGACAAATGGAAGTCCATAGGTCTATGTCTGCCCCTTCTGGGTGATAACCGTGAGTGTTTATGACGCAAATAAAATGAGAACTCTAGTAAACAGTACCTCCACTGCAAAACTGGAAAATGTAGGAGCCATTCCCGCCGTATGCAAATATTCGTATTATGCTCATCTGCCATATTTATAAAGTAAACGTTTCAGAATATTATACTATCAACATTAACTTACGCTTAAATATTTACTTAAACTAACTTTACTCGTATTTTAAATTACACAAACGAAACTCTTTATTAACATTAACTTCAGATAGAATATTAAATTAACTATAACTAATAAGCAAGTCAGTAAATACAAATAATGTTTATATCTTGCTTATGAATATCTTAAGAACTTAAATCAAAGTCACATTAATAATATCTTTTAAATCTGTGATATGCTAGAAATCATTACACATTAGAACTATGCCTGAAGATGTATAAGGAAATACTGCTAAATTAAAATTATTTTTTCTTATTCAATCTTTATCGACTAATTAACGTTCACTATTGGACATGATCCTCACCTAATGTCGGAGGAAATTGTTTTAATCGTCACACTTGGCAATTGGAATGGCGATTATAGATCAACGTCTTGCACCTTTGGCACTACTTACCGTCACAGGTCCAGCATTAAGATGGCTATATCGCCATATCTCGTAAGCCATGAAATAAGGAAGAAAACAAAACGACACTCTTTTGTAATACGCATTATAAACAACTAATCAAACAGTTTTGGTTCTGAATGCGTGTATGTCAACAGTAAAGGAGTTGAAACCTGCCGTGAGTCTGGTTATACGATGACAAAAAGAGAGGGAGGTATTTTAGTCATATAATATGATACTATTTGCACATATTTTGCTTAATTTGAAGATGGTAGTAAGTGTTCATGAGCTGCAGTAACCAACTTACCTGTGTGGACTGTATGTTCTTTTTTAATTTAATTTTATAAACACATGTGCAATAATTAGTAGTTCATTTGGTAGAAAATAATCAGAAAATAATAGGCGTGTGTGTAGATTCCAGCACTTCATAAAATAATAATATTATATCACAAGGCTATCTGTCAGTCAAACTCGGAAAAAAAGGGCGACGCACCGGCAGTGTGAATTTTTGAACGATCCATTTCTAGCCACTTTCGAACTCCCCATAACTCAAAAACTATTATACCTAACCTTTTTATAGAATAAGAATTACAAATGAATACACAGGTCACCTGCTAGTAATTGAAACGATTGGTCTATAAATAGCTACATCTATTCTAGATTAAGAATCAAAATGCATGCGTCATAAACACTCAGATGCCCTCGATGCCAGTAAAAAGTGTCTCCAAATCTCTACACTTACCACGCCAAGCAAAACAGTATTAAGCTGCTATTTTACGCTGGTATTTTTTGAAAGTGTGGCCTTCCTCGGTAGAGCTGACCCATTCGTGCTACAAAATATATATATATATATATATATATATATATATATATATATATATATCTCTTAGCTCGCCAGGCAGACGTTGTTCTGCCCTTTACAACGACCCTTCCTATAAAAATCCTTAAATTCTATATATATCCTAAATAATAAAAACTATCCTATCTCTCAAGTTGGACCAAAATGCACATAGTGTACAAAATTTCATTGAAATTAGTTCAGTTGTTTAGGAATCCATCGCGGACAAACAACGTCACACGTAATTTTATATATAAAGATATATACTAGCTGGCCAGGCATACGTTGTTCTGGCCTTTTTGACGACCCCTTCATATAAAAAATCCTTAAATTCGTAATAAAAAAATTTTGAGCGTCACTTATCAGGATCAAAACTATCGTATTTTTCAAGTTGAACCAAACTGCATAGAGTGTGCAAAATTTCATTGAAATCAGTTAAGTAGTTTAGGAGTTCATCGCGGACAAACAACGTGACACGTAATTTGTATATATAAAGATATATACATATACATTAAGTATAGCTACGCTGCAGCATGGCTCTACCACTTTAAACACACTTGTAATTTTGCATATTTATTAAGGACGAATCGCTATTCAATTTATGAAAGTTGTTAAATTATTAATCGTATCTAGCTTAGTCCAAACCGAGAGCAAAATAAATAATATTGACTATATATAGACTTTACCCAGCTTGCAATTTTCTTAAAAAAGCAGATAATAAGATATACAATATCTACAATAGGGAGACTTAAACAAAATATCAAGGTTTGAAAGTCCGCAGTAGTGGTAAATATAAAATAATTATTTGTATTTTAATTTATTCAACTGTTATTTTGTTTAGAAACATAAGTAAAAGCAGCTCAATGGATTATCGATTCTATGTTGAGAGATTATGTTTATTACGCGGCACGTCGTCTTTTCATTAATTAATGAAAGTCCGATTACACCTGGAGCTCAAAATGATCATTAAGTACCTACGCTAGAAATTGTTTCCCTAGATTGCCTGCTCCTACACTTTAACAAATGTCCTGCATTTTGAGAGGCACTTAACAGTATTACAAATGCTTAACATATTTAAGAACAGGATATAAATTTACAAGTAAATTTATGATTATAATTTTTTTTGTGTTGTTTCATTGCCTTGTTGTGGCTTTTTATCCACCACCCAGTTTCATCTTGTGAGTATTGTAAGTGACAGCTATTGTAATAAAAATCGCTGATATTCCGATAAATGGCACGGTATTACTTACCATTTAGTGTAATAATCATCATCATGCCATCTCGTCACAAGTTTACAGCTGAACATAGGCCTCACCCACGGAACGCCACAAAATAAGGTGCTGAGCCTGGCCTGGCCACTCGATCCATCTACTTCCTGCATATCTAACCAAGTTATCGTTCTCTCTGTACACCGCCCTTACACTTCGTTTACCGGTACGAAGCTGCGACTACACACTACAAAGTTTATCATGGAGGAAAATTCTGAGCATAG
>JAVANC010000012.1:40695005-40793489 GCA_033319125.1 Parnassius glacialis | reverse complement strand
AGAATCTTGGATTTACAGGAGCAGTAAGAAGGGCTTTCTTCTCAAAGCCCTCCATGAATATGTCGCTGACTACGGAAGATACAGGCGAGCCCATCACCATACCATCTACTTACTTATAGAATTCTTCCTGCCACAATAGAAAGCTAGATGTAAGGCAGTGTTTGAGTAATACTGCATATTCTGTAGGCATGTTGTTTTCTTCTAGCTTCCTAGTTACAATTGAGATGCAATGTTCAATAAGTAGGCATGTGAATAGTGACTGAACATCAAAACTGACCATAGTTTTAATGTGCAGTCTTCGTGAAAATATAAGAAATCATTTACTAGTATTGTATGAAATATAATCTACAGCGCTCCCTAGAATCAATATTTGCTAGAATTCTTATACATTTTTTGAGCGATAAAGAGCTTTTGGATTTTTTTTACGATCAGGATGACAAGCGAGCACACAGTCCACCTAAAAGTAAGTAGTTCCTGTGGCCCATAGACATCTACATCTATCTTCGTTTGCAAATTAAAATGCAGATGCGTTGTCAGCCGTGAGGACTAAGATATATTGCCTTTTTTCCAGTAAAAATGTTCTCTACACTCACCATATGAAACACACCAGCGTTAATCTGCTATTTTACGCTGGTATTCTGTGAGAGCGATGTCCTTCCCCGGTTGAGCCGACCCATTCGTGCTACAACTATACTATAATACTAATATAGCTGCGGCATGGCTCTACCACGTAAAGATGTCTGTGCAGTTTCCCACAAGGGTATACCGTGGTGCAACCACGCGTGTACATACGCAATGTAGGCCTTTTTGACTGTATTAGTATTTGTTGACCTTTTTTACTCATTTAGCGCATATATAAATCTACACAATTTATTGAATACAGATTCTGTATGGCTTTCCCAATTTAGAATAAAATTTATTTTAAGTCCTAACAATGAAATTTTTGTATAGACTAGTTGCATATTTCAAATAGAAAAATTTATATTTGTCTGATGTTTTTCATATGATTTAAAAATCATTAATTTAGTTTTGTTAAATTTTAATGCTAAATTGTGGTCTTTTAGCCATAAAACTGTTTCATTAAAAATGCACTATTTATAGACTGTAATTAGTTTAAAACATTTAAAACTAAGTTTTCTTAATAATTCTGGATAATCTACAAAGTTTTGTGCTATTAGGTATTTTGGTTTAATTTAATAAATCAACACTATTTGGCTTGCCGTGAGTTGTAAATGGCTTGCATAATATGAAAAACGAATCATGTGTGAGCATACGTCTCATAAAAACGTGATTCTGACCACGTTTACAGTGAATAAATTGTTTTGATGCTTTTTCTTCTTTTTGTATCAAAACCATTTTCACTACAGCAATTTATGTGAATAATTCAATAGAATATAATATATTACTTCTTAAAAACGTAAATTTATTGCTATATTAAATAAATTGGCATTACAGAATGAACGACGCTAACGTGTGTCTCCAAGCGGGTATGGCATAGACGAATCACGCCGACGCATTGGGCCAAGAGTAGCAAATATAATTATATTTGTGACTAAAGATTTTGAACTAATAGACCAATAGTTACAAATATTACTTTGGTCCATTGCGTCTACGCACGGTAAATGTACTAAACAAAATGTATCCTCTATTGGCTTGTCACATGTAAAACGGGTTATTTTTTAACTTTGACTTTTCTTGTCTTTGATGAAGTTCGCGCGTGTTGAACGTCCGAGCGTGTTGAACGGTGGGAGTCGAGAACGCCCTAGAAAAATTAAGAGTCCAAATTCAGAGCTGCGATCGGTGGCACGCTGTTCTTTTGTCGGGAAGTCGGAAGCGGAATTCGACACGCGCATCTAGGAAATGTACGGTTTACCATACGTAATGCACATTCCTGTTTTGTTAGCTTCACCCGGGACTTAGTGTCTAATTCAGAATCTGTATAAGTGGATTCGACTGTATTAGTTACTGGTTTGGTATTTGATATTCTAGAAATAACTGTGACCTTTGATCCGTACGTTCTGTGTTCAATTCGCGAGTTAGGCGTTATAACAAACGAGAGTTAGTGGCTTCTGTAGGGTAGTTAATCGTACGACTGAGTTACTGGACCTTCATCGTGACTAACGAAGAAAGTGACGTGAGGTGGAGAGGTGCTGAGGTCCGAACTGCTGCAGATGGTAACGGTCTAATAAGGTCAATAACACTACCAGCCACACCCAGATACACATCACTGATCCTTACTTTTCTAGCACTATACATCCACACGCGACCTGACCGAATCCTGAGGGACCAGTCGCCTTGGATAGAGGTAAGTAAGCTCTGTTTAATAGAATACAACGCTCCCCCCTGATCGTTTATTGTAATTAGAATTTTTTCAACTTTGGCCTGTAGCAGGCCCGACCAGCATCTGCTTGTAGGTTCTCCGTCTATAGGCCCGCGGGGGCCCTACTCCTGGGATAAGCAGTTGCTGGCCGTAACATTATGTAATAAGGAATGAATCAAAAGATTTTTAATAAAGAATAAGTATGTGACCGTAAGGTACAACGCCTACTTACTTATCATCAGAAGAACTACATAATAATAATGTCCTCCGGAAGGAGTTTCGGTCACGTTGGCCCATCTCAACGGAGATTATCCATCTGCGCGTGACAGGATCATAGCACCCGGGTTTATGCGCAAGTACAAGTGCAATTTCTATTCTCTCACTCCCATATTCCGCCAGGACGGTAGGTCGACACGATTGGAGAGAGATTAGGTGAAGGACCAACAACTTTACGTGCTTTCCAAGTTTCGGTGGTGTAACACCGACAGCTTCCTTGCTTCGGGTTGTTACTGAGAATTTCTTAGCAGAAAAACCTAATAACTGATTTGGATCCGACTCCGGGATTCGAATCCGGGAGCTGAAGATCGTTAGTCGCGTTAACAACCACCAGATCAAAGAGGCAATCAAGTGTGTAAAGAACTATTTATTCGCACATAATTTGCAATCACATCAAAATTGCGTCTAAAGGTAAACAGAACTTACTGCAAGTAACTTTCTTTTCACACGGCTCTAAAATTTACAGACGTTTATTTTATTATTGTTTATGGGGCTGTAAAACTTTATGACTTTGATTAGTTCCCACGTTTCGTTCAGTTTGAAAAAACTTGAAAACAAAGTTGTTTATTTGTCTGTGTATTCACTGAAAGCTATTTATAGCGTTTTATGGGGGTGAATACTTTTTTAAAATCGTTGTAATTTGAAACTCGATGAAACTAAAATGCGACACTAAAGAGAGCGAAACATGTACATCTATTGGATTTAGCATGCGTGAGAATGAGTTGGAATAATAATAATAATGTCCTCCAGACCGAATATCGATCACGACGACCAGTCTCGATGGAGACTAGCCATCGGCGCAGGACAGGATTATAGTGCCCAAGTGTACGCGCAAGCACAGGTGCCCTCTCTATACCCTCACTCTCATAGTCCGATGTGACGGTAAGCTGTCACGACCGGAGAGAAATCAGGCGCAGGACCAACGACTTTACGTGCTTTCCGCGACACGGGGGTGAGACACCGCCAACTTCCTGACTGCGAGCAGCTACTGAGAATTTCTTGATGGAAACCACAATAACTGATTTTTTTGGCCCGACCCTGGATTCAAACCTGGGACCTCATGATCAGCAGTCGCACTATTACAACCACTAGACCAACGAGGCAGTCAAATACAGTATTGAATGGAATACAATATACAGTATTTATAATGATCTTATTTATATTTTAATAACATAAAACCTACAATTATGCAACTCTGATACTCTGAATTCGTCTCATTCTCTCGAAGTTTAGTTTGACTGTTACACTTCTACCGCGTGTGAACTGCACACAAGTTATTTATTGTTGAGTTATGATCTAGTAGATTTTTCTGTACTTCTATTTATTCAGTTCCCTCTGCCACCTCCTAAAACACTCTTGGTCTGATTTGGGGTAATAGATTCTATTACGCCGACATTACACGTCAATTTGTGATGAAATTTCGAAGAAAGTAACTCTAACTCCATTATTGGAGTCACGTACATGGGTATAGAACTTCTTGTTTTTAAAAATCCTTTTATTATGTCTTTGGTCTTGGATGGTAGTCTTGAAAAAAGCAAAATTATGAATTGTGGGTATTCCTACGTATAACGATTTTATTTTCAAAGTGGCGTAGCTCCCAAAAAATTTACGCATAAGTCGACATCAAACTGGTTACAAAAATAATATTTTTTCGTAATTGGGGTTCCCTATCTCAATAGTAAAAAACGGAACCCTTATAGGATCACACACAGACAGACGGACAACAAACCTTTTTCTCAGGAACGCGTGGAGGTATCAAACTGAAATTCATATCAAATACTCAAGTCTACTGTCTTGTCTGTAAGAGCTGTGAAAAAATCAAACTTCTAAGCCAACGCTATCAAAAATACAGTCGTTTATGCCGTAAATTTTCGACATTCGCAAGAATCCGGATACTTCCCGTGAACTCAGAATCTTGAAATTTGGTGCGAAGGAACGTTTTATAGCACAGATAAAGAATAAATTGCGATAAGCATACATTTTTAGCTACATCATATAATAAAAATATTTTTTCGGAAAAAAGATCTGTTCGGAACCCTCGGTGCGCGAATCCGACTCGCACTATGCCAGTTGTTTTTTTAGAAAATATTCGTACACGTTCTATATCAAATGATAAAACTAGTTCAAAACCAGCGTTCTACATTCTAGTTTAATACTTAAATCTCAGTTTAGCCTATGGAACTGAGACGTGACACTTTCCCGTTGGTCGTATAAAGAAGATCAGGCACATGTTGGCTGAAAACTTATCGAGCTAAGCCCTCTGCATATTTTACTACTAAAGGAACACTTTGTAGTGCTAAAACTAGTTTTTCAAATTCATGAAAAATTGCTGAAAGATTGTCTTAAGCGATGCTGATTTTCTTAAGCGTGTAAAAAGTAAATAGATGGGTAAAATTACAGCCAATATATGTAGTTATCCCACATTATGGATAAGTTTGACACACGAGCACACAGTCCACCTGATGGGAAGTGGTTGCTGTGGCCTACATCTATCCTCGATTACGAACTAAAATGCAGATACGTTGTCACCCGTGAGGACTGAGATGGAGTGCCTCGTTTCCAGTAAAAAGGGTCTCCGGTTCTTTAGACTCACCAAAAGAAACACAGCAGCGTTAAGCTGCTATTATAAGCTTACTTGAAACAGGCCTCTTCTTATTTCTGAGAGGATTATAGAGTCTGCCGTACTGCTTCAGTGCGTGATGGCCGAATTCAGTGTTGTGGTAGCTCCGAGACTAAGTGTTCGTCGTTATTTTACTGAACGGTAGCAAAACGGGTGTTATTTTCTTTTATAGAACATGGTAACAAACGAGCACACAGTCCACTTGATGGTAAGTGGATGCTGTGGCTCATAGGCATTGACATCTATCCTCGAAAACGTATCAAAATTCAGATGTGTTGTCACCCGTGAGAACTAAGATGAAACGTCTCGTTTCCAGTAAAAAAGGTCTCGCTTTTCTACACTCACCATACAAAACACAACTATGTCGAGCTCCTATTTTACGCTGGTATTCTGTGACAGCGCGGTTCTTCCCCGGTAGTAGAACCATTCGTGATAAAACCATAATATAACTGTAGTATGGCTTTATCATGTATTTGACTGCACAAATGAATATATTTATAGCAATTTTAAGAGTTCCTCGGAGTTCAAGGAAACATCATGTAATACGAGTATAATCTCATTTACCGCTGTACTTTCAGATCATTATCATCAGAATTAAGATGCTCTAAAGTTCTGTGATGAACATAACTCTCCAAAAGATCGTCGTTTACTGTGGTTCCAAGGCACGTCACATCAACGAGTTAGGTTCAAACTGATACATTTATACTGTGGATATCCGTGATTTTACTACGGTATTTTTGTTTGATTCTGTAATTTTTTTAATAATAAAATGTTCCCCTCCCCTCGTATTTCCTCCTGTAGTGTGGGGGCAGTTTACTAACATAAATTGCACAAGAACAAACATACCAACCCGGAACAATTATTTGTAGTCTATACAAATACTTTTTCCTTCCGGAATTCGAACCCGCGGCCAAGCTAACTGCGCAATGAAGGCATCGTATAAATCAAAGATATCTCAACCAAATGCCTTCTCTCAAGCTCCTAATAGAATAAAAGTACCATGTCTAGTTGTCAGTCCATAAAACATCTGCAATATACAAGGAATGGATTGAAAGGCGTTTATATGTTGCGAAGTAGCCGCTACGTCATAAACTGACAATGTTGTTTGTCTCTTCAATTTACATAAACATAAAACAAAGACGAGAATATAAGAATGATAAAGTCTAACCGCCAATAAAATGAACAAAGTAAAGCATAGCTGTTTCTTTAAATTCTTTTACCGTTACCGTTAAAGTCACTGCAATGCTGAACATAGACCTTCTCTCTCTCTCTCTCTCTCTCTCTCTCTCTCTCTCTCTCTCTTTAATCTCATATATATGAATATTCCGCATAATTACTTCGCTTATCTAGCGGGCCGGCAACCGTAGTTTTTTTTTTAAATTTTGTCGTTATTAGGAAGACGCTGCTGCCCATCTGATTTGTATTCCTCTGTTGCCTACTACGACACCCACGGGATGATATGGGTCAATTGATACTCTCACACCGCCACTACAAGGTCACTTTTTAGTTTTTATTAAAAGTAAATTTTTCTAACCTGACATTGCTCTCTGTCCACAATCCAGAAGTTCACAATATTTCCTGAATTGCCTTTCATGACACCATAGTGGTCTCTGTCTCAATTGAAGCACATTACAGAATTAATTTATTTTTTCTCGTCCTTCATTGTTGCTATGGCTACTCTCAAAGTTTTTTCTGCGTGATAGAATTCATAACAGATTAACGACCCGTAATTGCCCCTACAAGATAGTTATGGATAAGCTCAGGTGTTGTAGACTAAAATATTAAAACATATATCAAAGTATTATTTAGACGGCTCCGTGGCGCAGTGGCTTAGCAATGAGTTGCTGCGCTGGGGGGCGCGGGTTCGAATCCCGCACGGAACAAGTATTTGTATGGCCTACAAATAATTGTTCCGGGTCTGGATGTTTGTCCTTGTGAAATTTGTGTTGTAAACTGCCTCCACGATACAGGAGAAAATCCTAGTGTGGGGGGTAACGTTTTTTTAAAAAAAAAAAAGACTAAGCAATATAACAATTAGATCATAATTGTCTGCGCACAAATTGACTCTTTCAATAATATTTATTATAAAAGCCACATCCAAATTGGTGAGGCGTACGAGTCTTAAATTGTATTTTTAGTTTTTAAACCCCTTTCGACGCTCCCGAAATTTGACTAGAGTGTGACGCTTTAGTATAACTATCTATTTGTGTATTTACTTATTCATAATATGCAGAAAGTCGATCAAACTATGTTTGAGGTTTGTGGACTTGTGAGGGGGTGTGGGGATGATGATGTTTTAAATGTTGTTGCTGTTTCAAATGTAAATAAACAATTCAGGTTTCCAAAAGCTTTTCATTTAATTAGAAAGTGCTCTATTGGGCAAAAAAAAATAGAATTCTTTTCTGTGAAAACAAAATAATCTGTTTTGTATTAAATATTATTTATTTCAAAGCTATGTAGCGCAGTAGCTAAGAGTCCGGTTGCGGCGCTGACAGCCACTGTCAGCGCCGCAACGCCGCAGGGTTCAAATCCTGTACGTAACAGTTGTTTACATGGCTTACTAATTAAATAATTATACGTGGTCTGGATGTATTTCCTTGTGCAATTTATGTATGTTAACCAACTTCACGGTATAGGAGAAAATAAAGTAGTTGTGGTGTCTATGAGTCCTTGAAAAAAATAAAGAGACAAATTTTATTTTTACCCTTAAACCATTAAAAGCATAAACCTATTTTTAACACTCGGCGAACATGCGAGTTGACAAACTGTATTATATTGAAGTCACGAGCCACCAGAGACGTTATTCTATCTAAAGCAAATGTTAGACGCTCTTTGGCAGCAAGTTTGTAACACTGTTATCGAGTTGACGGGACTACACGGTCCGCTTTTATAATAATGGTGACAATGCAAACCCACAGTCACCATATTGCATACTCAACCAAACCCGAGTGATAATTGATAGAATCAGCCGTTACTTTGCGGAAATCCATTATAATAGGGTTGTTATAAATTAATTTGCTTAATTCCGCGTAAAGAAAGAAAATGATGTGTCTTGCCCAGTTTTAAGGGAACCTCCCACCCTCCCTCAATCGCGCGAGTCTACTTCACCAGAGGATGCCTCGTATAGAGGCGAAACACGTGTCGTATTTTCGAGAGTGGTGTGTCGTGCCTAGTGTGGTGGTGCTGGGGATGGTAGTACTGGCATTGACGGCGACGGGTATAGTGCGCGCAATTGAGGGAGGGTGGGAGGTTCCCTTAAAACTTGGCAGGACACATCATTTTCTTTCTTTACGCGGAATTAAGCAAATTTATTTATAACAAACCCATTAAACCCGAGTGATGTTAAAATCTTGTACAGCTTATCTTTAATCTATAAATAGAAAAAAAAATCTATCTGTAATATCGAAATAATTGGTTTCTGTTTAGCGTAGGTAACCCACTAAGTTTAATAGAAGACGGTTATTTTAGGAGCTATTGAGAATGAATAATAAATTTTTAAATGTTTTGTCTGTCTGTCGGTCTGTCCGTCCGGGTTAATTTTTATAATGGCTCTAACGATTGTGTTAAAACTTTACGAACATATTTAGAGCAATATCTAACAGGAGTGATAAAAATTTGTGGTTTTAGTTCGGTCAAAGAACACTGTAATAATAAGATCATCAGATTTTCTGAAGTTGTGGGTAAAAGATAAACCATCAAAATGAAAATTCATTTATTTGAAAGTTTCACACAAAATTTAACACCCTATTTCACCCTCTTAAGCATGGTTGAACTTTTTAAATCCTGTCGTAACTGATATGACTGTAAATGCCTTTTATTCATACGCCATAAAAGGCAGTTATTGTCAAAATTTGGTGATGTGTCAAAAAGCGGTTTGGACAGTGCTCTGATAGATAAGTCAATCACTCAGGCTGAACAAAGACTTCCTCAATAATTGGCCTTAACAGATATGAGGTAGCGGATTCTCATATGCCCTCATTGCACGGCACGGCAGTAGTAAAGGTAAAGCATATATTTACGTATCAGTGAAGCTCAAGGTCGCTCAACGAGCTATGGAGAGGGCTATGCTCGGGGTTTCTCTGCGTGATAAACTTAGAAATGAGTATATCCGCAGTAGAAACAGAGTAACCACCATAGCCCAACGGATTAGTAAGCTGAAGTAGCAGTGGGCCGGCCATATAGCTCGAAGAACCGACAACCGATGGGGAAGAAAGGTTCTCGAGTGGCAGCCTCGTACCGGTAGGCGAAGTGTAGGGTGACCCCTCACTAGATGGAGTGACAACCTGGTAAGACATGCAGGATGTCGATGGATGCTGGTGGCTTAGGACCGTGCTTTGTGGCATTCCTTGGGGGAGGCCTATGTTCAGCAGTGAACTTATGAAAGGCTGTAATGATGACAATGATGATGACGTATCAGTGAATTAGAGAGCAGCCTGTATGAGGTGTTTATAGAGCAATTACTGCGCCACTGTTCAGTGCGAATTGGAGAACTTCACATGCCCAAACACCGCCATCTTTCTTTTTTTATAGAATACATTAAGAAGTCCACCTGATGGTGAGTGGTTGTTGTGACCCGTAGACTTCTACATCTATCTTTGTCTGTGAATTAAAATGCAGATGCGTTGTCAGCCGTGAGGACTAAGATAAAATGCCTCTTTTCTAGTAAAAAGGGTCTCCGGTTCTCTACACTCACCATACGAAACACAGCAGCATTAATCTGCTATTTTACGCTGGTATTCTGTGAGAGCGTGGTACTTCCCCGGTCGAGTCGACCCATTCGTGCTACAACTATACTATTAATATAGCTGCACCAGGCAGACTGACTACAGGCTGCTACAGAGAATTTTTTAACATAAAACTCAATTACCGAGCTTTCCTGACTCGCGATTCGAACTTGCGACCACATGGTTAGCAGTCGCGTTTACGACCACTAGAACAAAGATGCACTCAAAAGCCGGTTCTCTAATAACACAAAAGACAGCAGAATTATGCTGATATTTTATGTCGGTATTCTGTGAGGAAGTGGTCCTTTCCCGGTCGAGACAACCAATTCTTTACTATCACCATCACAGCCAGTTAGTTTGCTGCTCTTTACCTTTGTACGCCTAAAGAGAGGAAACTTTAGCAACGGGATGTGGAATCTAAGGAGATTATCTCATAAAAAGGATAGTTATTTATTAAATTTGTTTTCAACAACTTAATAAAAGATATATAAATGGCGGCCTTATGGCATTCTCTACCAGTCAACCCTGGATGATTTGTGAAACTGTGCCAAATGTAAACAATGTAATTTATGAAATTTATAAATAACTAATGAAGATGTAAGGTACAATTAAATGCGAATAAAAATAATATAGTT
Source organism: Parnassius glacialis (assembly GCA_033319125.1). Classification (NCBI taxonomy): domain Eukaryota; kingdom Metazoa; phylum Arthropoda; class Insecta; order Lepidoptera; family Papilionidae; genus Parnassius; species Parnassius glacialis. Next base: position 40,782,914 of record JAVANC010000012.1, on the reverse strand, counting down.
AATATTATTACTTTTGTAACGTGGTATTATATTAGAACGTCTTTTTTTATAAGATAAGGGTGACAAGCGACAACATCTTAATCTATCTTCGTTTGCGAATAAAAATTCAGATACGTTTTCAGCCGTGAGGACTATAATGGTATGCCTCTTTTGCAGTAAAAAGGATTTCCGGTTCTCTAAGCTCACCATACAAAACACAGCAGCATTAAGCTGCTATTTTACGCTGGTATTATGTGAGAGCGTTGTCCTTCCCCGGTCGAGCCGATCCGTTCGTGCTAAAACTATGCAATTAATATACGAGTAGCTGCAGCATGGCTCTACGATGAATGGGTTGGCTTGACCGAGGAACACAGAATACTAACGTAAAATAGCAGCTTAATACTGCTGTGTTTCACATAGCGAGTGTAGAAAAGAGATCCGAATCCGGAGATCCCTTTAACTAGAATCGAGGTATTCCATCTTAGTCCTAAGGGGTGACCACGCATCTGTCTATTAATCATTAATTGAGGATAGATAAATATATATGAGCCATAGCATCCACTTAGAATCAGGTGGATTTGTGTTCATTTGTTACCCTTATTCTATAAAAAAATTAATATCTACTAATATTATAATAAAGGATAAATTATAAATATATAAACGGGTACATATATACAAAATCTTTAAATAAATAAAATAATATAATCCAAAAATAAAATTACGCGGGATACATAAAGGGTTATGTGCTATAATTAGCTTGCTTGGCAGGATTGGCAACCACAGTTTTTCATTTGCAGTTTTACGGTTATTATTAGGAAGACACTATTGGTTAGCTCTTTTTTTCGACACCAATTGGACGATCTGGGTAGCGGATATACTTACATTGCCAATACATGATTACCAATTATTCTAGTTTCATTACAAAATAGCTACAGCTTGGCATGTAAAAATGTGATCGTAAAAGCATATTCCTAAGTTATATTTAGAATATCTTATTCGATCTAGTAGGAGTACATGTTCGACGCTCTGAAACTTTAAGTCGATAACTCAGTTTGTAAGTTGGCGGACCGCTAAAATTTTGCCATAATGGCATGTGCAGTGTAGTAGTTTTGGAATTGTAATTCTTCAGCTGACTTAGAAAACGTAAGATAACGGTCTTTTTGACTGTAAGATTTTTCTCTCTTTGTTGTACGTATGGTATTGGTACGCAATTACTTCGTAACGAGATAACAGTAGTGAATCTATAATCGATAACAGTCGTGAATCTATAATCGATAACAGTCGTGAATCTATTAAAAATATTGTTTTTTTAATCAAGTTTATGCTCCGGTTTTACGAGTGTAGTGACGATGATGTAACAATATTCACTATCCCATATGTTCCCGTGGGTGTTGTAGGAGGGGACAGAGGGTAACAAACTTTGAGATGGGCAGCAACGTCTTCCTAATAACAAACAAAAAAATAAACTCTGCGGGTGCCATCCAGCTTGCCAAGCATGGCAACTAAGGCATTTATCCACCCTATAAGTCAATCTATGGGAGAGTACTATACTGAGCAGTGAACTTTAATAGGTTCTGACGTAAATGTAAAGGTATACTTGAGAGGCAGTCCCATATAAGTTAGAGACAAATTCCATCTCTAACTATGTATATATAAAATAGGGATGAAATAAATGATGTACCTTTTAGACTCGATTTTGGTTGTTTAAATGAGCTTGTGATATTTATTTGTCGTAAGCCAACTAACAGTCCACCTTACTTTAAGTGGATACTACAGCCCATGGACACATGTCACCAACTTTAAGAGGCGTATTACAAAAAAAGGAAAATTACCAGGTTTCCTCGTTAAAATTTTATGTTTATCGTTCATTGCTTGAAATAACAATTACTTGGTAAAAATATTTCGTTTTCTCTCCTCAAATAAGCTTGGAATGGATTTTAGATAACTTATTCATTTAATCAGTAATAATCATTCTCCCGATGCATGTTTAGGCAAAAACTCTCGAAGACATGATTTGGGAGCTCTAATTTGAAGATTCTATTGAATATCGACCATCAAAAAAAATATTTTTATCTCCCAAATATCCTACAATTTAATAATAGTTGAATACATTTTCGTTATATGCTTTTCACGCTAGGAAAAAAAATCGACATAATTCAAAAATCGACCAAAAACGCTTCGATACAAGCCTCTATATTTCCGAAGTTCCACATCATTTAGAAGTAAAATTTATACCAAAATAATCATCAACATTTGCTTAAACTATGCTGTTATTTTTACTTTTTAAGTCGTTACTATTATATTTTAATTAATTAAATAAATGTACTATATATTTCACTGTGCCGGCCATCTGCGATCATTAACGCGCGAGCGCTTGCCGAGGGTGGACCTGTGTCAATTGATTTCGGGCGCTGCATCGTTTCAATACTACCGTAGTGTGCGTCGATTGCCTGCATACTAAAGCATCGTCAACTACGACCGCAATGTTTGATCGATCGGTTTAAAACTATTTTATATAGTTATAATTTAGATCACGTCTCTTCCATTAAACATGGTAGGGACAACGAGTCTGCAGCATTGGCACAATTGAGCAAACAAAAAAATATTATTATAGAAAAATGTGGTCCATTCATTGACCTAGATCATTGTTATTTGAGGGCTTCACCTAATGGTTTATACAGCAACGGTCTTATTGAAGTTAAATGTCCCATTTCAGCTTTCGGAATAGATTTTTATACGGCCTTTCGACAAAAAAACAAGTTAAAGATTATAAATTCATTGATTCAAGTGTAAGATTAAATCAAAATAATGACTGGTTTTACCAAATCTAAGGCCAGCTTCATTTAGCAAATAAAAATGTCTGAATACTTGCCATAATATGTATTAGCCCAGATTAATGCAGTAAAAGTACTTAAAATTTACAAATACGATCAATTTTAGATTTTCAATATGTTACCCAAGTTACAAGCTTTTTATGAAAAGTGTGTACTGCCTGAAATTATCGAATCGAGAAAAGTTCGGTCAATGCCGTCGCAGCAAATATTTTTCTTATAAAAAATATAGTAATTGACTGTAAGTACCGATTAAAAAAATATTAGTAACATTTGGTTGTTATATTTATTAAAACAGGTTGCAACCGTTTATTTATTTATACCACTATTCTACCGGTAGTAGACATAATCGATTATTAAAATTCGATTACAGCGTAACAATTAAAATATTTACGTGTACTTATTTTGACACTAAATTTCATAAATAATGAATAATATATCAAAATGGTGTATAATAAAAAATAATAGATTATATAATTATATAATAACAAATTAATAAGATAACATTAAAATGCCACACCAAAAAATATTCCATCCACTGAAGTCCATCCTAAGAAAACTGCGAATATCCTCATTTCTGAGTTTATCACTCAGAGAAACACCGAGCATAGTCCTCTCCATAGCTCGCTGAGCGACCTTGAGCTTCCTCATCCGGCCAGCAGTGAAGGACCACGTCTCAGTTCCGCATGTCATCACTGGCAACACGTACTGGGTGTACAATCTCGTTTTCAAGTTTTGAGGTATACCTGACGAGAAGATGTGCCGTAATTTCCCGAACGCTGCCCAGCCGAGTTGAGTCCGTCGATTGACCTCTCAGTCGAAGTTGGACTTACCTATTCGGACTATTTGTCCCAGGTAAACATACTCGTGAACAACTTCGAGGTTAGTGTTCCCAACAACTACCGGCATAGGTGTGACATGGACATTAAACATGATCTTTGTTTTGTCCATGTTCATCTTAAGACCTATCCGTTGGGATACACTATTGAGGTCATTGAGCATAGTGCTTAGGTCCTCCAGCGATTCTGACATAAGGACTATATCGTCGGCAAATCGAAGGTGAGTGATGTACTCGCCATTGATGTTGATACCGTATCCTTTCCAGTCCAGAAGTTTGAAAACGTCTTCTAATGCAGCGGTGAAGAGTTTCGTGGATATGACGTCACCCTGTCTTACTCCTCTCTGCAATTGGATAGGTTTCGTACTCTGGTTGTGTACTCGGATAGCCATCGTAGCCCTACTGTACAAGCACTTCAACACTTCGATATACCGACAGTCAACTTGGCACCGCTGAAGAGACTGCACCACCGCCCAAATTTCGACGGAATCAAAGGATTTCTCGTAGTCCACATACGCCAGACATAGTGGCAAATTGTACTCCTCGGACTTCTGTACAATTTGCCGAAGGGTATGTTTGTGGTCTATGGTGCTAATGCCTTTTCGGAAACCGGCTTTTTCGGGAGGCTGGAAGTCGTCAAGTCTGCGCGTGAGACGATTCGTAATGACTCTCGAAAACAGCACGTAGACGCGGCTCAGAAGGGAATCTGAATGGGAAGGTCTGTAGTTCTTCAAGAGAGCATTGTCGCCTTTCTTGAAGAACAAGACCACCGTGCGGTGGTCTTGTTCTGCTCCACGCCTCCGGTGTAATGCCTCCATGGAGGACGGAATTAAAGAGCTTCTGAAGGACTTCAAGTACCGGTTTTCAACCCGCTTTCAGAAGCTCCGCTGTAATTTCATCCTCGCCTAGGGCCTTGCCGTTTTTAAGATGCTGGAGAGGCATTCTTATCTTGCTCAGACTGACGTCCGGAATATCTTCGGAATAGTGTCGGATAAAACTCGCTCTTGGGTCGTTACTCACACTTGCGTGTGGCTCCAATGATGACGTGTACAGCTACCCATAGAACCTCTCAATCTCACTCTAAATCTCAGGTGCCCCGGAAACGATGCTGCCACATTTGGTCTTCAGCTTTGACAGTAGGCTCTTTCTGGCAGACAGATCTCTGGCAAAGACTTTGGAGCCTTGGTTCCACTCGATCGCTTCTTCAATACGAGCTGTATTGAAGTTGCGCAAGTCCCGCCGCATGCATTTAGAGATCTGTCTGTTCAGTTGCCTGTATGCTGTCAAATCCGTTGAAGAATGTATGCTCATCTCATGTCTAACAGCCATGAGATTAAGAGTGTGATCGGAGAGTTTTTGTGTTCTTCTGCGGCGTGTCTTACAGAACTTAGCTCCGACCGCATGGACAGTTTCCACAAGCTTGTCATTCATATCGTCCACTTCATTGCAGTCTTCTAGGCACTGAAAACGGTTTTATAACTCGAGCTGAACGGTTTCTGGACTTTGGATTAGAGCACGAGGGGGGCGGAGCGTTGACTTTATCAGACGAGACCTCTCCAGCTTAACATTTAGGTTCAGTGTGCCTCTTACCATTCGGTGATCGCTGCAGGTTTTCATCCTCGCGATCAATGAGACATCACTGAACAGTTGTCGTCTGGTCGTCATAATGAAGTCAATCTCATTTTTGTCGATCTGTCGGGGCTCGACCAGGTCCACTTCCTGTGGGGCCGCTTCTTGAAGAAAGAGTTCATCATAAAGAGTCCCTCTGTCTTCACCTGAAGTCGTCGCTTAGCCCACTCCAAGCGCGGGCCCGCACTGCTCCGGGATCCTGCAAGCCTCTGTCTTCACCTGAAGTCGTCGCCTAGCCTACTCCAAGCGCGGGGCTGCACTGCTCCGGGATCCTGCAAGCCTCTGTCTTCACCTGAAGTCGTCGCCTAACCTACTCCAAGCGCGGGGCCGCACTGCTCCGGGATCCTGCAGACCTTTGCCTTCACCTGAAGTCGTCGCCTACGCCTCCACCTACTAGTGCCCGTGCTATCTTTAGCCGCTGTGCGTGCTTGCTCCAGGCGCTACGAGCGTTTGCTCCAGGTGCTGAGAGCACCTAATCAAGGCGCCGCGTGTGCCTACTCTGGGCGCTGCGTGTGCCTACTCCAAGCGCTACGTGTGCCTACTCCAGGCGCTGCGTGTGCCTAGACCAGGCGCTGCGTGCCACCACCGCCAAGCGCGGTGTGCCACTTTGATCTTCAGGCTCCGCTTCAGTATTCATCTATCTTTATTTTCTATTTAATTGTAATTCACATTACCCATAACCATCATCATACTTCATTTTTTTTATATAAAATTGTAAATATCTTTTTAAAATTTTAAATGTTTTATTTTCTTGTTCTATTTTTGTTATTTCGTTGTGGTTAGGTTAGGTTTTTTTTTATTGTCGTTTTACGACAACTTCTGATGTTAGAAATTATCCTATTATATATTAAATAAAACTATTCGGTAACGAGCCCTGCTTACTATCAGGACCCAATTACATGATAAAACCGAAGTATGCAAACCAACAGCATCACTACCCATCTCAATGTAACACAGTGCGGCCTCACAGCAACACGACCTTCTTTGCCTCCACTAGTAGAATAGCCCAACGGGTATAGTAACGTTAGTGGGACTCTTAGAATTACAGAATGAAGTCGTCTGTGCAATAACTACTAAACAAGTGGAGGATTACCATTCTACCTTTATTTATTCGTATTTCCTTTTATTTTTTTTTCACCCTCATTCCCAACAATAGAATAATTTATTGTTCATTATAGTTAACACGTAATTCTTATGAAAATCTACGTAGGTTTTTTTCTTTATCACTGGTTCGGAGAAAAACCTCGGTCCCGGGAAGAATCAGCAAAAAACCCAGCGGGACTTTAAAAAAAGTAAATGAGGCGATATGAAATGTTGTACAAACTATTTAGAAAATTTATTTTAGATACAGCTTGGAAGCAACCACATCATTCCCAAGGGATAACCTAATAAGGGATAAGGGATTATTATAATATGATATTATACGTTTATATTATAAAAGCCCTTTTTGCACAGTTTTTTATATTTAAACTTGGTAATAGAGAGACCTTGTAAATTTCCTGCAAACTTTTAATTTAATTAATATAATGCATTGTCCCAAGAATGAATTACTGGTTCTGTGGAGTTGAGAAACTGATATCACCAGCTTGTGTTTGTTCCTAATGTTTACAAAGTGTACCTTTATTATAATTTTTTTTTAATAAAACTACTTTTATTTTTGTCAACATACATAAAATATTCGTATTATACTGATTACGATAAAACATTGAGGAAGATAAGAAAATCTGTAGTTAACCTACATTAAGGAGTGGATTTTTGAAAATTACATGCCATCAAAAACATAACTTGTAAAAAAGCCAAGTCTCGCAACTCAGTTCTTCTACCGTAAAAAGTTGTGAGATCCATGTAATACCAAGTCGGTTAATTTATTCAGTCCATAGATTGATACATAGATTGACTTGGCAATCGCATGAAAACACAATATATCTCACAAGTAATACATATTATATTAAATTAGATTGTTTAGTTATAGTTAAAATGCTAATATAAATTAATTAATATAAAATAATTGCTTAAATTGCTTGAGTTAGGAGTGTTTCACGATAGTAGTCGAATGACAGATTAAAACCCACGACCTTTTGAGTTCGCGAACCGCACCCTGATATTAAACTACCGTCGCTTAATTTTTTTATTTGTTATTGACATGGATATGACATGGATATATTCATATTACAGACACAATACTTGTGAACAGATTCTTTTTGTCAGCTGGTTTGCTCGAGTTTGCTATGGACTGATAAGCTACAAACTTTAAAGTCCTTTTTTGAGTACGTCGTACGGGGTTGAGGGGTGGTGTATGTTACTGTTTTCCATTTTGTTTATACTATGATTTTTGAACATTACTTTTAAAAATAAAAAATTCAGATACCTGCGCAGTTTCTTTCGCCTTTTGTTTCCTCTCCTATCAGAGGAAATTCATTTCAAAGAAGAAGTAAGTAGATTTAAAAATTGAGATTTGGTAAATGATATTAATTTTTTTTATAAATATGTTTAATTTTATTTCACCTCTAATATTGCAGCGTGGCTATACCAAGCAAAATATGCTAACTTGTTTAACATCTTCGTTATAGCCTATCGAAAATCCACTGCTGAACTTAGTGGGGGATATTTGCCATAGTTGCCACGCTTGTCAGGCGTGTGGCGGCTGTAATTATTACTAGCAATAGTAATAAAACTATCAAATAATATTTTAATCTTACATTACCTAAGTTAATCGAAAGCTAATTTATTAGTCTCTATAGAATATGCAAATAACGCATATTAGCTTTTAAGACCTCTAACGTCCATTAAGCGATGTAGTACCTCAGTAAAGTTAGTCGCGTCAACTAAGCCCGATTAAACCATCGATTTCAACTAAGGAGAATTTAAAGACTTTGTAAGTGAGCTTGTTACCTGTTTTAATAAGGACTTTAATATTATACGTAAAATAGCCTTATTTTACGTATCATATTAAGTAAATAACACTTTAATAAGTTAAAATAAGGAAAAAGAAATACTAAACATATATTTTCTCCATATACGTAATATATGGTTTTCACGATGGCATTCTGTGCAGGTGTGATCCGTCCGAGTCGACTTATTTTATACATAAATTTTATGCAAAAGTGTGATTCTACCAAGTCAAAATGTATAGGATAAACAATATTGTTAAAGAATTAAAAGAACCCATAAACATTGTTTAATCCAAAGAAAATGTTACGAGAGTTTATTTTATAATAATGATGACGAAATAGATGGCCCCATGAAATAAAATCAAAGGAGCCACCCGCCATAGTATTATTTTGTATGAAATATGCAAACAGTCGAAGTCGCTTTAATTTCTCTACCCAAAGAACAATGAATAAGTTTAGTGACGAAAATGAAGTGAATTTCTTCGGTGCCGTAACGGCTACGCTTTAAGTGGAATTGTTGAGCACTTTCAACCATTTCTTATTTGAAAATTGTTTTAAAAATAAAACGATGCCCGTTATTCGTTCTTATATTTCATCATTGTATTTTACAGCAGTTGAAATTTGAAATGAAGAAATATTTCGAAAAAAGTTTTATATTTTGGATACAATTTTCATTTCTTCGAGATTCTGGTTTTAATTGTGCATTAGACGGTGTATGTTTTGCAAGATGATGTTGTGACCAGGATTAAGAAAGGAATGCTTCGGTGGTTTGGTCATGTAGAAATAAAGAATGAGGAAAGATTGACAAAGCAAATTTAAGTTGCAGAGGTGAACGGCAGAGTCGGGAAGGGACGCCCTAGGCGAAAGTTTATCGACCAAATTGGCGATATATAGAAAATGGGCCAAATCAAGAGTACCTTTAACCGACGAGCGTGTATGCGTAGATATATGGATATAGAGGAAGCGAGAGAGGTATGTCAGGATCATGCCAAATGGAAGTCCATAGTCTCTGCCTACCCCTCTGGGTGACAGGCGTGACTGTTTATGTATTATGTATATGTTATGTATTAGCCTGTGGTTAGTCCCCCTGTTAAGGTTTAAGCATAATCACCTGAAAGAAGTCATGGAACTTAAAGAGGGAGTACTAAAGTGCAGGCAAGGCTCTGCCGTGTTACGTACTAATCCCGACCATGACGCCTATGGTGCCGTCATGACAAGCCAATACTATGCAGTTGTCTTAACTTATATATCGAATGTTAAAAGGTTTTAGGCTTAAAAATTAGATTACTGAGTTGCTTTGACATCCAGTAAAATAGAAACCTGGGTTTCACAGATACACACACATATCCGCACGCATGCACGTATATCATAAATAGTGGAAAAACTGTAATTTCTATTTTTACTTTTTAAGTTATTCTTTGTAATAAGTATAGAATATAATATACAGATATAGATATGGAAGAGCAAAGTCGCCTGCTATAGGCTATAATTGCTTTAAAAGTGATTCCAACTACTAATTCTTGTAAACCAAATAATTTTATTATTAAATTTTTTTATTATTATAAAAATATATCCCTTAGCAAACATGAAATATGTACGATTTAGGTGTTTGCGGATTAACTGTCAGATGCTGCAAAATTTCTGGTTTATATGGTATATATATTTACATCATCAGTAATTTTAGTTCTTCGCAATAAGGACTGTGTCTTTACGATTAGGGTATGATAGGGTAGACACATCTGTTCGGGATAAAAATCTCTAAATAAATAAAGAAAAAGGCAAAAATTAAAGACCTTAGTAGCAATACATGTAATGCTGTGTTCCGGTCTGAATATATGTATATACATATATATATATACATATATATTATAAAGTAAAAGCCAGTATAATTACTATGCTCCCAACCAAGTATTAATATGCTCCCAATAGAAAGGTCTTAAGATGAACATGGACATAAAGAAGTTATGTGTAATGTTTATGTCACACCTATGCCGGTAGTTGTTGGGAGCACTAAGCTCGAAGTTGTTGATGCGTATGTTCACCTGGGACAAATAGTCCAACTAAGCAAGTCCAATTTCGACCGAGAGGTCAATCAACGTTTTCATCGCAGTGTTTGGGAAATTACGGTACATCATTTCGTCAGGTATACCTCAAAACTTGAAAACGAGACTGTACAACCAATGCATGTTGCCAGTGATGACCTATGAAACTCAGACGTGGTTCTTCACTGCTGGCCGTATGTGGACGCTCAAGGTCGCTCAGCGAGCTATGGAGAGGGCTATGCTCGGAGATTCACTGCATGATAAAATTAGAAATGAGGATATCCGCAACAGAACCAGAGTAACAGACATAGCCCAATGGGTCAGTAAGCTGAAGTGGCAATAGGTTGGCCATATAGCTAGAAGAACCGACAACAGATGGGGAAAAAAAGGTTCTCGAATGATGGCCTCGTACTGGCGGTCGAAGTGTAGGGCGTCCCCCATTAGATGGAGTGACGATCTGGTAAGACTGCATGAAGTAAAGTAAGGAAGAAAGTAAGGAAGTCGCAGTCAAGTATACCCCAATTGAAATAAAAAAAAATTCAATGTACAGAAATCGTCGTGTCAGAGTTTGATTATAGTATAGATAGATAGATAGATGACAAACATGCAATAAATGAACCAAATGGTCGCTACATGGGAACTGATGGAATAGGTGTTCATGAAGACACGTAAAATTATATTTTCCTTTTAAAAACTTCAAGGCCTCAGTAACAAAACTAAGAGTCATAATAATGCCATTTTTTTTGGAAGGTATGTTTTTTATTATTGTTTTTGCTTTTACACAAACGTTTTTTACGTCATTTGATGGATATATAAGACCACCTATACCTTTCATTAAAATATATATATGAAAATGTTTTTTTTCTTCTGATACGGGTGCATCTTGACATTCTACTTAAGCCAGTATCTGTTGCAAAAATCTTACACTCATCCACCAAGCAATCAATCACTTCTTTTGATGGCTTGGATAAAAGAGTCTGGTAACGCCAAATCATTTCCACAATCAACTATAAACTGCAAATCTGTCATATCATAACAAGAAACATACAGAACTCCTAATGTTGTGCTTCCTGTTGGGCCTTTTTATCGCTATTACCCATTATTTGTTAATTTACGACTTTTCATAAAACTGATATTAGATAAATCTTTAATCGCATTAAACATTGTTATGTTCCTATATAACTTTATATGGAATGGAGATGGAAAAGGGGAAATCTCTCACCGGGCAAGGGCAAGCCGGGGGAGCGGCCAACGCTCCAAGTGGTAGTTCGGAGCAATTATATATATACTGCTTTTCCTTCGGAACTTTGATAGCGCGATTTAGATTTCGATATGTTTCGTTAATGGCGTGACGACAGCGCCGCCACATCACCCCGCTGCCAAACCCATAGGTTGATAGTGCAGTCTAGATGTCCACAAACGTGCTAGTGCCAGGAAATTGCCTTGTAGCGTGCGGTGAGTCGAGAAGAATGCAAGTAATCAGCTATAGTGACGTGAAGTAGACACGGGCAGTAAGGCTCAGAGCCGTGCCGTACACTGTAGCGCAGAGAGTAGCTTAAAGGAACAGGAAGCATTATTATTCCATTGCTGAGATGAACCTTTGTAAAGCTAGATGGCTTGCAGAATGTGAAGACTGCGGACGATATCTGCTCGTGAGTGAATGAATAGGGTACTTGAGGACGATGACGAAGGTTTGAAGTTGTAGTTTCCAAAGATTGTTGGTTGCGTGTTAATATCACGTCGGTTAGTCACCAGTATGGCCGCGGAAGGAAAAGGGGAGATCTCTCACCGAGCAAGGTATTAAGCCCGTGGAGCGGCTAACGCTCCAAGTTTTTTAGTTTCTGTGATGTTAATGCTGTTAGTCTTTGCGGAAATTTCAGTTTTATCGATCTCAGATAAAGGGGTGGGGGGAAGCAAATTATTTATTTTAATGCAACGTTGCGGACACGAAGTTACACTAAAATCAATAATCTTGGGGGACTGGGATAATATTATGTTCAGTTCAGTGATTACATTAAAATAACATGGATGAGTTATCTAAAAAAAAATACTGAGCTAAAACGTGATATGGTTAAGTTGCATACAGAATATACATTTGTTTCAAAAGAAAGGGATCAACTTCAGAGAACAGTCGGCGAGTTTGGCCAATGCAGCAAGGAACATGAGGGATCCCTCAGATTAATTGCTGCATTGCAGTTACAGTTAAGTAAGGCAAATGAGCAGATTGTGCAATTAAAACATTACATAGACAACATGAAAGGATCCCAAACTCAAAGTCTGTTCAACGAGCTCATAGAATGTGAATCTTCTAAAGCATTGCAACCCTCTACAACAATTGATTTGACTGGTGATGATTATGTCACATCAAGAACAGCAGCAAGGACTACCTGCAGTAGAAGAAAATTAAAGAAATATATAAAAATTAATAAATATATTAGAAAACTGCATAAATTAATTAAAACTAAAATTAATGTTAAAAATTATATAAATGTATGTAAAGAAAAGCAAGAATTAATTAATAAACTTAAAATATATTCAATTGAGGTGGAAAATATGAATCACTGTTATGAGACTGATATAAAGTGTCTGAATTCAACAATTTTATCCCTTAAAAACTCCCTAGAAATAATATCAAATAAATATGCATAGGCTCAAGATGACATAAAAGAACACATATTGGCCATGAATGATCTGGTAAAATTATGTAAATATAATGGGGAGCGCTTTGACTCCTTAATAAAACATCAGAGTGAGTATCAGCGCTCCATACCAGGTTCATTTTTTTATTTTTTTTTATTTGGAAGACCAACAGCTATCATAATTAGGAAAGATAAAATTAATAACTACAGTAAGCCAATTAAAGTTCCTCACTAATAGATACAAAGGTGAATTTACTACAGTGATAAACACGATTTAACACTCAAGAGTATCCAATTCTAACATACTTATGCCAAATAAGGGCTTATCTGATATAACATGTATACACATATAAAAGAGAAAAATAAATAAAAATAAACACAAATATAAAAGAAGTAAATCGTTAGTTTTTTAACAAAAGCATCAATTATCTCACTTAGAGCTAAAAATGCATTATTAAGTATGCGCTTGGCTGACGCATCGCTAGTGTTAAACAAATCGAAGTCAAACTCATTGGCTAGCTTGTTAAAATTATTGCTCGCTCGCCAAATAAATGTATTTGTCTGTAATTTGTAGATGCAAACGGGAGTTTTAAAAGTTTGTTGTGTCTAAGAGGTTTGGCAGGACAGCTAAGATGTAGTTGGGATAAAAGCTCAGGACATTCAATAGCACTACAAGCTATTTTTTACAGAAAAGCGAGATCAGCAATCTCACGGCGCTTAGCAAGAGGAAGACGGTGATTTATTTTACAATAACTAATATAATAATCAGAGGTATAGCGATAGTCTTTGGATCTATAACAGAGGTAACGGACAAACTTTCTTTGGATATTTTCAAGACGGGTAATATAACATACCTGGGGTTCCAGATTTGAGATGCGTACTCCAAATTACTTCTTACAAGAGAACAATATAGAATCTTTAGAGTTTTAGGCTTAGTGAAATCCTTAGAGCTATGCATCAAAAATCCAAGAGTTTTCGAAGATTTGGCTATAATGCTTTCTTAATGAGCGTCAAATATTAATTTGGAATCATGAAGAACACCGAGATCTCTAACAATGGAATCCCTTTTAAGATTTTCACCTTTTAGTTTATAGTTGAAGACAATCGGTTTATATTTGCGTCTATAGGACATAAAGCTATATTTAGAAAAATTCAAATCTAAGTAGTTTAGGTGGCAATAACGCTCTAGATTTGACAGATTTTCTTCTAAAGCTTCAGCATCATCGATCGATGTCATTTTCAAAAAGAGCTTCATATCGTCGGCAAAACATAATAAGCGAGCTTTCTTTAGATAATAGGTAATGTCATTGATAAAAATAACAAATAATAACGGTCCCAGCAGAGAGCCCTGTGGCACCCCACTTGGAACAGTTACCCATTCTGATATGTAGTTGCTGACGTCAACAGGTTGTGATCGATTATTTATATATGACGTGAACCACCTTAGCAGATCGCCGTTTATACCGATCTTGGACAATTTCAGTAATAGCAAATTATGTCGTATTCTGTCAAAGGCTTTACTATAATCGGTATAAACGAAACTGTTTCAATGGTGGCAATCTCACCATTTACTGAATAATAGTCACCTTTATTATATAAAAACTAAAGGCGAGAATTGCTATTTAATGACTCACAATCAACGTAATCAAAATATATTAAAAGAGCACCATGGTAAGGATCAACAGAAATAAGGGAATCTCCACTTATATCACGAACGGTTACAGAGTCGCTAGAAAAAACAAGGTCAAGAATCCTGCCATGGGCATTTTTTATACCATTAAATTGTCTCAAATTTAGTGAACTTAATTCGTCTATTAATAAAGTTTCGTTTCCCGAACGAATATTTGTACCTAAAAATGAACCGTCGGCAGCGTCAGTGTCAGGCACCCATGTAATATCACTAAGGTTAAAGTCGCCAACTAATAAAAAACTATCGTCCGAGTGACTTATCACAATTTCGCTAACCGATTGCAAATAATTTTGAAGTTGAGCAGTAAAACTGAGTCCCCGATTTTCGTTACACAAATATAAGATACAAATATGCAAATTCATGTGCTTTTTACGGGTGTTATGGTGAATAGACAACGTTAACCATAGATCCTCAGCACTTGAACGAAAGGAAGGCTGCGGAATAATTTCTAGATCCTTACGCGCTGCAATCAAAACGCCACTACCGTATTTCTGACCAATAACTGTGTAATTTCTATCACGCCGCCATACAACGTATCGGTTATCAAATAATTCCGTATCACTAATTCTGTCCAGGAGCCAAGTCTCCGTAATTAATATTATTTCATAATCACATATAAGAATATTACGAAAAAGTATGTCCGTTTTAGTGCGCAAGCCTCTTGCGTTGTGATAATATATTCTCGGGTTGTCACTGCCACACCCTACACTTACACTATTATTATGTAGCACAGCCATTATTAAGCCTATCAATAATCAAAGTAATTTTACTATAATAAAATAATATATATCTCCCGTCATATTTCAAAAACCCGTTAATTAAAGTAATAAACAATGCACCTATATTTAAAAATTCACTAAGGCTATTATAGTATTTACAAACGGGTAGAAAAAATAAAAATGTATCACGTAATGAGTGCGAAGTGTGTTGCATACTTAAACAACCGTCAACAGAAGCGAGCAACTGATAACCGGTAAGCAAATTTTACAAATAGCGATGCATCAACGAAGCAGGTAAGGTAGGGGTAACATGCATTTTGTAACTGTTTAAAAGCAGCTTCGTAATACCATAAAAGTAAAACTTAATATTACATAGGTAAGAATAGTTAACAAAATTAAAAGAAATGATAAACAAAGATATTAATAAACAATAGATTAAGCTATTTTGTTTAAATCAGCCTCTTTTGCAATAATTAAAACCGCCGAGGTGTCATTTTTACGTATATGAATTTTTCCGTATTTGACCCAGATGTAAGAATAACCTCGGTCTTTTGCTAAGGTCCTTGTTTTGGTAAGAAGTTTTTTGTGCTCTGGAGTCAAATGATCATTTACGAAAACGCGCTGACGATTGCCTCCAAATCCAACATCCTTCGCCTCTAGAGTTTTGCACGCGCGCGCTGCTGCTACAAATTCTTCTTTGACATAACGATTTATGAAATAATAATGATGGCCTTTTCTTTAGTATTAAACATTGGTACTCGGGATATGTAATTGATTTGAGATTTATGGAGTTCATACCCAACTGCTTTACCCATAGACTCCGCGATTTCAAATAAGTTTTCATTGGGCTTTAGAGGGATGCCCATAACCTCAACAATACTAAGCCGTGACCATTGTTCCTTTGTCTCAATAACACTTTTAAGATTTGATATCTCCTTGTCGGCCACAGCAAGAGAATTTTGAATCTTTTCTATCTTAGATACACCACGTTCCAAACTGGAGACTTGATCTTGAAAATATTTAAGTGAACTATTGTTGTACTCACAAGACTCCTTCAGATGGTTTAATTCAACTTTAATAGATTTGATGTCCTCGATAAGACTTGGAACTGTAGTAACCAGCTTCTTCATCTCACGAATCTCCTTAAGAATAACATCCAAGGTCGCCGACTCCCCACCAGTATCCCCACCAGGAGTTACCTCGGAACTTGGACGGGAGGGGCTGAAGGAAACCATTTTGCATTGCAGGCATTTCCATTGAGCTCTTCGATCTGTTCCTAGGTTCCGAAAACCTCGCTCCGTTATACCAGCACAACCAAAGTCGTAGCGTTTTTTACAAATATAGCATTGCGCTCCATCGTTGAACTCTTTTGAACATGATTCACAGATATTCATCGTTGAAGTAACAGCATCAATGACTACAGTTACGAAGAAAAAAGGTTGGTGATATATGCCGTATATCGTATGACGTAGATAGTAAATACGTAAACAAAAGTGCAATCTTAAACTATACGCGTGCGCCTGTGTCGTGCGCTCACTGCAGACTGTCTGTTGTCTGTGTGTGGTGTCTGTGTCTGTTCATCGGGGACAATATGTGTTAATAAAAAAGTAAACAGTAAGGACTCATTATTTTCACCTACACTCTATGACAGTGCCATGACAAAGGATATAAACTTAAAAAGCAATGTAAATATTAAAAATATATTGGTAAATCCAATTGGGCATACCTTAAGCGCATTAAAAAAATTACGTATAACATGATTATACGGAATTATTAAAGTAGTTTAAATACATTTCGACAGCACTATCGGCTTTAACACCCTCGAAAACCATGAAAATGACACCCATGATGAAAAAATTGATACCTATTGCAGCCGCCATCTTGGATTTACATTTCGAAAGCACTATCGGCTTCAACACCCTCGAAACCCATGAAAATGACACCCATGATGAAAAAATTGGTACCTACTTCAGCCGCCATCTTGGATTTACATTTCGACAGCACTATCGGCTTCAACACCCTCGAAACCCATGAAAATGACACCCATGATGAAAAATTGATACCCATTGCAGCCGCCACCATGGATTTATATTTCGACAACCCTATCGGCTTCAATTCTCTCGAAAACCATGAAAATGACACCCATGATCAAAAAATTGATACCTAATGCAGCTGCCATCATGGATTTACATTTCGACAGCACTATCGGTTTCAACACCCTCGAAAACCATGAAAATGACACCCAAGATAAAAAAATGTATATATTTTGCAGCCGCCATCTTGGATTTACATTTTGACAGCACTATCGGCTTCAACACCCTCGAAAACCATGAAAATGACACCCATGATGAATAAATTGGTACCTAATTCAGCCGCCATCTTGGATTTACATTTCGACAGCACTATCAGCATCAACACCCTCGAAAACCATGAAAATGACACCTATGATGAAAAATTTTATACCTATTGCAGCCTCCACCTTGGATTTACATTTCGACAGCACTATCGGCTTCAGCACCCTCGAAAACCATGAAAATGACACCCATGATGAAAAAATTGATACCTATTGCGGCCGCCATCTTGGATTTACATTTCGACAACCCTATCGGTTTCGACACCCCTCGAAAATCATTAAAATGTCACCCATGACAAAAAAAATTATACTGCTTACTTTTAGTACGTACTACTATTATATATTCTGTGCTTTTAAATATTGTAATAAAAAATCTCTTATTATTATTATAATCAAGTATTTAAAAAATTTGGTTATTCGAATATTGTGTATTTGTACAGCGATCTTTTTGAGCCGCTGCAAACAACCGAAACAATGTCCACTCACGACGGCGACTGAAGCTGAACTAAACTTAATACAAAGGTACTCTGTGAACTAAACTACTCTGTGGCTGTAGATCCCCATTTACAGAAACAATTTATATACGAGGCAACGAAATCAACGAAAATTTCGCCATTTTGGAGCCGAAAAAAATTAATTATAGCTAAACAAAACAAAATTACACTGCCATTTACATTCAGTGGCTTCCCACATGATAGATGAAGAGATTAAAAAATAGATTGAGTTAAACAATTATATTCTCCCAACAAGAATAATTAATGTGCTATTAGGGCAAAATTTACTAGCTAAAACTTTATTCATTATATGACTAAAGGATGCTTCTGGCATGCAATAATTACTGATCATATGTCCTTCTAAACAGTGCAATCTGTCTTAAAATATATTTAGATAGGTAATACCTATCACTAGTCAAAAATTTCTTAATTAAATTTTTTATGTCTATTAAATTAAATTTATTATTATAATTATAACAATTAAATGTCAAGTTTAAATTACTATTACATGAAAAGTTATTAATTAATGAATTTAAATCATATCTTATTTATTTTCCTGCAGCCAACCCTGTATGTAAGGTACTGTATGTAACCCTGTATGTAAACAAGATAATTTTATTTACATTAAATTATTTAGATTATCAATATATTTTAAAAATTGATTTTTGTTTACATTGCCTCTTCTCCCAACAAGAATAATTAATGTGCTATTAGGGCAAAATTTACTAGCTAAAACTTTATTCATTATATAACTAAAGGATGCTTCTGTCATGCGATAATTACTGATCATATGTCCTTCTAAACAGTTATTTAACATCATGCATAAATTTTTGCCTATGTCATCACAATACATAATATCTTTATTGCATACCTTAAGCGAAAGCGCAAGGTATTGAATACCTTAAGCGAAAGCGCAAGGTAATGTTCAACTATCGCCTAAAATTAAAATTCCATCATTTTTATCGAATAAAATCCTATCTAGCAATCATATTATACATATAAATGACATAAAAAGGACATTTTTTAGTAAGATAAATGATTGTTGAACTTATTAATAATTTTTTAAATGATGAATTGCTATTTTTAAATAAAAAAAGGGTTTAAGTGGCTTATGGTGTGGATTTATCATGGCCCTGTAGCTTGTAAACACTATAACTTTTGAAAATATCATTGTTTAACTCAATCTATTTTTTAATCTCTTCATCTATCATGTGGGAAGCCAGTGAATGTAAATGGCAGTGTAATTTTGTTTTGTTTAGCTATAATTAATTTTTTTTCAGCTCCAAAATGGCGAAATTTTCGTTGATTTGGTAGCCTCGTATATAAATTATTTCTGTAAATGGGGAACAGCCACAGAGTAGTTTAGTTCACAGAGTACCTATGTATTAATGGTATTAAGTTTAATTCGGCTCATAGTTCGGCTTCAGTCGCCGTCGTGAGTGGACATTGTTTCGGTTGTTTTCAGCGGCTCAAAAAGATCGCTGTACAAATACACAATATTCGAATAACCAAATTTATTAAATACTTGATTATAATAATAATAAGAGCTTTTTTATTACAATATTTAAAAGCACAGAATAAATAATAGTAGTACGTACTAAAAGTAAGTAGTATAATTTTTTTTTGTCATGGGTGACATTTTCATGCTTTTCGAGGGTGTCAAAACCGATAGGGGTTGTCGAAATGTAAATACAAGATGGCGGCCGCAATAGGTATCAATTTTTTCATCATGGGTATCATTTTCATGGTTTTCGAGTGTGCTGAAGCCGATAGTGCTGTCGAAATGTAAATTCAAGGTGGCGGCTGCAATAGGTATAAAATTTTTCATCATGGGTGTCATTTTCATGGTTTTCAAGGGTGTTGAAGCTGATAGTGCTGCCGAAATGTAAATCCAAGATGGCGGCTGAATTAGGTACCAATTTTATCATCATGGGTGTCATTTTCATGGTTTTAGAGGGTGTTGAAGCCGATAGTGCTGTCAAAATGTAAATCCAAGATGGCGGCTGCAAAATATATAATTTTTTTCATCATGGGTGTCAATTTCATGGTTTTCGAGGGTGTTGAAAACCGATAGTGCTATCGAAATGTAAATTCAAGATGGCGGCTGCAACAGATAAAATTTTTTCATTATTGGTGTCATTTTCATGGTTTTCTTGGGTGCTGATACCGATAGTGCTATCGAAATGTAAATCCAAGGTGGCGGCTGCAATAGATATCAAGTTTATCATCTTGGGTGTCTTTTTCATGGTTTTCGAGGGTGTTGAAACCGATAGTGCTGTCGAAATGTAAATCCAAGATGGCGGCGGCAATAGGTATCAATTTTTTCATCATGGGTGTCATTTTCATGGTTTTCGAGGGTGTTGAAGCTGATAGTGCTGCCGAAATGTAAATCCAAGATGCGGCTGAATTAGGTACCATTTTTTCATCATGGGTGTCATTTTCATGGTTTTAGAGGGGTGTTGAAGCCGATAGTGCTGTCAAAATGTAAATCCAAGATGGCGGCTGCAAAATATATCATTTTTTTCATCATGGCTGTCAATTTCATGGTTTTCGAGGGTGTTGAAACCGATAGTGCTGTCGAAATGTAAATCCAAGATGGCGGCGGCAATAGGTATCAAGTTTTTCATCTTGGGTGTCATTTTCATGGTTTTCGAGGGTGCTGAAGCCGATAGTGCTGTCGAAATGTAAATTCAAGGTGGCGGCTGCAATAGGTATAAAATTTTTCATCATGGGTGTCATTTTCATGGTTTTCGAGGGTGTTGAAGCTGATAGTGCTGCCGAAATGTAAATCCAAGATGGCGGCTGAATTAGGTACCAATTTTTTCATCATGGGTGTCATTTTCATGGTTTTTAGAGGGTGTTGAAGCCGATAGTGCTGTCAAAATGTAAATCCAAGATGGCGGCTGCAAAATATATAATTTTTTTCATCATGGGTGTCATTTTCATGGTTTTCGAGGGTGTTGAAACCGATAGTGCTGTCGAAATGTAAATCCAAGATGGCGGCGGCAATAGGTATCAATTTTTTCATCATGGGTGTCATTTTCATTGTTTTTGAGAGAGTTGAAGCCGATAGGGTTGTCGAAATGTAAATCCTAGGTGGCGGCTGCAATGGGTATCAAGTTTTTCATCATGGGTGTCATTTTCATGGGTTTTGAGGGTGTTGAAGCTGATAGTGCTGTCGAAATGTAAATCCATGATGGCGGCTGAAGTAGGTACCAATTTTTTTATCATGGGTTTCATTTTCATGATTTTCGAGGGTGTTGAAGCCGATAGTGCTATCGAAATGTAAATCCAACATGGCGGCTGCAACAGATAAAAAATTTTTCATCATTGGTGTCATTTTCATGGTTTTCTTGGGTGCTGATACCGATAGTGCTATCGAAATGTAAATCCAAGGTGGCGGCTGCAATAGATATCAAGTTTTTCATCTTGGGTGTCTTTTTCGTGGTTTTCGAGGGTGTTGAAACTGATATTGCTGTCGAAATGTAATCCAAGATGGCGGCTGAAGTAGGTACCAATTTTTTCATCTTGGGTGTCATTTTTATTGCTTTTCAAGAGTGTTGTAGCCGATAGTGCTGTCGAAATGTAAATCCAAGATGGCGGCTGCAATAGGTATCAATTTTTTCATCATGGGTGTCATTTTCATGGTTTTCGAGGGTGTGAAGCCGATAGTGCTGTCAAAATGTATTTAAACTACTTTAAAAATTCCGTATAATCATGTTATACGTAATTTTTTAATGCGCTTAATGTATGCCCTATTGGATTTACCAATATATTTTGTTCTGATATTCAGTATTCCTCATTAAATAGAGACTATTAAGTCTACGAATGAATTTAAACCTCCCCTTTTGCTCAAAGATGTGAAATTGGCTAATTATTGCATGTTGAGGAGAAAGTATTTCTAAATACAGAGATGTATAATGTGTATAATACATAACTATAACTCAAAAAATCATAACTTCATATCTCAAGAGCTCGTTCAAATTCATATGGAGGCACTTCACTAAATATCACTAACGACCTTTTAGTTGCATTAATATGTCGTTAGGATTTATGGTCAAAAACAACTTTGTAACAAAACAACAACTTGAAGCCAAATTATGTTACCCCGCAAAATTAAAAGTTCATTTTGGAGCTCGTAGTATGTAATACAACTTTTACGTAGTGTTTATGCCGTGTAGTGACGGCTAGAGAGAGAATTCAGGACCCTATCATCCCGTGGGTGTCGTATGAGGCGATAGTTACAAATGAAACAGGAAATAGGCAGCGGCAATTTCCTGACAACTTTTTTTATAAAATTCGAGTGACAAACGAAAACACAGTCCATCTGATGATATATGAATACATCTACATCTGTCCTGTATAGAAAACTATTTAATTGCTTAAAACTTGTAATATGTACATAAATACTGTACCGTATAATGACGGTGTAAGAATATCCAGTAACCTAAATCAGCTCTTCGGTGTCGTAAGGAGTGACGAGGGAAATGAGATATTTTTATAGTATATTTATAATTTTTTTACCTATTATAAGCCAGTGCTTGACCACAATCCCACCTGGTGGTTAGTGGTGATGCAGCCTTAGATGGTAAATCGCTCTGTCTTAGCGTAACAAAAGCCTATTCACTCTTGCCTTGAAGATGCCCAGATTGTATTTGGACCGATAAAAGATGCCGGCAAATTATTCCACACCTTTGCTGTACGCATTACAAAAGACGAAGCAAAATAATTAAAACTGCGGTTGCCAACCCTCCTACCAGGCGTGGCAACTACGTCAAACATCCCCCTTGCTGGTATTACATAATTGGCTATGGGGGAGGCCTATATACAGAAGTAGACTTTTATTATACTTTGGTGGTGGTACATATATACAAATTTTATATATTACGTATATATTTATACATATTGATCAATCAATATCTTTTTACTCAAAGGCAAATTGTAAGCCGTTTAATATCTAAATTGACTTGTAACCGCGTTGTGGAATTCTTTTGAGAGGAAAATGTGGATTTGTGAAAAGCTGCAATGATTATGACGATAATGATGATGTATGCTGTTTGTTTTCATAATAAATAAATAATTAACGGTTTTTAACTTATCATCAAGTGGCGGTGTTAGAATATCCATTACCCCATATCATCCCGTGGATGTCGTATTAGGCGACAAAGGGAAACAAATCAGGAGATGGGCAGCAAAGTCATCCAAATAACGACTAAAAATTAAAAAAAAAACTGCGTTTACGAACTCACTTGACAAACGTGGCAACTACGTTAAATATCCCCACTATGAGGTAATTTTTGAGGTAGACCTATGTTCAAAAGTGGACTTTAATAAAATATAGCGGTAACGTTAAAGGTTACGGATGATATCTACTGGCATCAATGAAATTTTGTTTGTGTGTGAGTGAGTTCCATATTTACTACGTACGGCAAAGGAAACATCGTAAGGAAATATACATATCTTAAAAAAAATGGAGCTTTTAAGTAGGTTGGCTGACGGATTATGGCCTGTAATAATAGTAGTAGTAATATAATTAGGAAAGAGATGAGAAATTCCCAGTAATGATCTTCACAAAATGGTCAAAATTATCCATTCGTGCTACAACCACAATATAAGTACTACAGCAGTATGTTAAATCACGTACACGTTGTGTACATAACATATTTTTTAATTCAAGCAAAGTTATTCAAGCTTTGTGGGAAATGGTACTTATGAAAAATAATATGCATTAAGATGTTGCTTCAGTTGATTCAAAAGGAAAAAAATACTCTTAACTAAGGTAGTGTTTGTTCGTCATTTGAAATTCAGATTTGTCAGATATAGAAATGTATGACTCCGTACATGCGCAAATGTGTACACGTAAATGAACATAATTGTGATATTTTACGTACTCGTATATAGTTTGTATCTTTAAGTTTATTTATAGGAGAGGGAGCAAACGAGCATGTGGCTCACCTGATGGTAAGTGACTACCGCCGCCCATGAACAAGTACAACACCAGGGGAACCAGGGGAATTAAAGATGCGTTGCCAGCCTTTTAAAAAGGAGTAGGCTCTTTTCTTGAAGGTCCCTCAATCGTATCGGTCCTGAAAAATCACTAACTTAAAAAATCTTTTTAGTTATATTTTAAAATATAAGTTTGAAAACCTACAATACCCACAAGTTTAATTCAAGCAATTTTTATAGTTTTAACTTTAAATATTACAACAGTGGTGGAACCACGCGGCAGCTTTTGCTGTCGCACGGATGGGCGGGCTTGAACCACGGTGGTACCACGACCTTACAGAATAACAGCGTGAAGTAAAGGTTTACGTCAGCGTTGCGCTTGATTAGTTCAGGTGGCTGGAGGCCCAGCACCCCTAGAGAATCCCTCGCTGAGCATCCACGACCAAACAACTCCTATCCTGAGCGTGGGTGCTGAGACTGCCTCGCGTATTCTGGGGAAGGGGGGTGTAAATTCTGCTCTCGACTAATACTGCTCGGGGCAAGCGGAGCAATGAAACCAAGGCGACCCCTGTCACGCTATCTGTGAATTTTCGCAACATCAGGGATTTCATTCCAAACTTAACGCTATACATTACCATCTCATCATTCATCATAATTATTACAGCCATTCACAAGTCCACTGCTGAACATAGGCCTCCCCCAAAGAATGCCACAAATCACGGTCCTGAGCCACCTGCATCCATTGACTTCCTGCATATCTTACCAGGTCGTCACTCCATCTAGTGGGGGGGACGCCTTACACTTCGCCTGCCGGTACGAGGCTGCCACTCGAGAACCTTTCTTCCCATCGGATGTCGGTTCTTCGAGCTATATGGCCGGCCCACTGCCGCTTCAGCTTACTAATCCGTTGGGCTATGTCGGTTACTCTGGTTCTACTGCGGATATCCTCATTTCTGAGTTTATCACGCAGAGAAACTCCCAGCATGGCCCTCTCCATAGCTCGCTGAGCGACCTTGTGCTTCCTCATCCGGCCAGCAGTGAAGGACCACGTCTCAGTTCCGTTTTTTTTTTTTTTTTTTTTATAGGATAAGGGTGACAAACGAGCACACAGTCCACCTGATGGTAAGTGGTTGCTGCGGCCCATAGACATCTACATCTATCCTCTATTACAAATCAAAATGCAGATGCGTTGTCACCCATGAGGACTAAGATGGAATGCCTCATTTCCAGTAAAAAGGGCCTCCGGCCACCTGCACTCACCAAGCGAAACGCAGAGGTAAACCTCTACTTCACGCTGGTATTCTGTGAGGTCGTGGTACCACCCCGGTTCGAGCCGGCCCATCCGTGCGACAGCAAGAGCTGCCGCTTGGCTCTACCACTGTTGAAATCCGTTTGTCATCACTGGCAACACGCACTGGTTGTACAGTCTCGTCTTCAAGTTTTGAGGTATACCTGACGAGAAGATATGCAGTAATTTCCCGAACGCTGCCCAACCGAGTTGAATCCGTCGATTGACCTCTCGGTGAAAGTTAGACTTACCTTGTCGGACTAATTGTCCCAGGTAAACATACGCGTCAACAACTTCGAGCTAAGTGTTTTCAACAACTACCGGCATAGTTGTGACATGGACATTAAACATGATCTTTGTTTTATCCATGTTCATCTTAAAACCTATCCGTTGGGAAAAACTATTGAGTTCATTGAGCATAGTGCTTTGGTCCTCCAGCGATTCTGCCATAAGGACTATATCGTCGGCAAATCGAAGGTAAGTGATGTACTCGCCATTGATGTTGATACCGTATCCTTTCCAGTCCAGAAGTTTGGAAACGTCTTCCAATGCAACGGTGAAGAGTTTCGGGGATATAACGTCACCCTGTCTTACACCTCTCTGCAATTGGATAGGTTTCGTACTCTGGTTCTGTACTCGGATAGCCATCGTAGCCCTAATGTACAAACAATTTAACACTTCGATATACCGTCAGTCATCTTGGCATCGCTGAAGGGACTGCAGCACCGCCCAAATTTCGACGGAATCAAAGGCTTTCTCATAGTCCACATACGCCAGATATAGTGGCAAATTGTACTCCTCGGAATTCTGTACAATTTGCCGAAGGGTATGTATGTGGTCTATGGTGCTAAAGCCTTTTCGAAAACCAGCTTGTTCGGAAGGCTAGAAGTCGCCAAGTCTGCGCGCGAGACGATTCGTAATGACTCTCGAAAACAGCACGTAGACGCGGCTCAGAAGGGAATCTGAATGGGAAGGTCTGTAGTTCTTCAAGAGAGCGTTGTCACTTTTCTTGAAGAACAAGACCACCGCAATTATGCTCCACACCTCCGGTGTAATGCCACCATGGAGGACAGAATTAAAGAGCTTCTGAAGGACTTCAAGTACCGGATATTCACCCGCTTTCAGAAGCTCTGCTGTAAATCCATCCTCGCCTGGGGCCTTTCCATTTCTAAGGTGCTGGAGAGCCATTCTAATTTTGCTCAGACTGACGTCCGGGATATCCTCAAAATAGTGTCGGATAAGACTCGCTCTTGGATCGTTACTTACACTTACTTGCCTGTGGCTCCAACGATGACGTGTACAGCTGCCCATAGAACCTCTCAATCTCACTCAAAATCTCAGGTGCCCCGGAAAAGATGCTGCCACACTCGGTCTTCAGCTTTGACAGTTGGTTCTTTCTGGCAAACAGATCTCTGGCAAAGACATTGGAGCCTTGGTTCCGCTCGATTGCTTCTTTAATACGAGCTATATTGAAGTTGTGTAAGTCCCGCCGCATGTATTTGGAGATCTGTCTGTTCATTTGCCTGTATGCTGTCAAATCTGTTGAAGAATGTAGCTTCATCTCCCGTCTAACAGCCATGAGATTAAGAGTGTGATCGGGGAGTTTTTGTGTTCTTCTGCGGCGGGTCTTGCAGAATTTAGCTTCGACCGCATGGACAGTTTCCACGAGCTTGTCATTCAAATCGTCTACTTCATTGCAGTCTTCTAGGCACTGAAAACGGTTTTGTAACTCGAGCTAAAAGGTTTTGGGACTTTGGATCAGAGCACGAGGGGTCGGAGCGTTGACTTTATCAGAGAAGACCTCGCCAACTTAACGTTTAGGTTCAGTTTGCCTCTAACGATTCGGTGATCGCTGCCGGCTTTCACCCTCGCGATCACTGAGACATCACTGAACAGTTGTCGTCTGGTCGTCATAATGAAGTCAATCTCATTTTTTGTCGAACCGTCGGGGCACGACCAGGTCCACTTCCTGTGGGGCCGCTTCTTGAAGAAAGAGTTCATCATAAAGAGTCCCTCTTTCTTCATGAAGTCGGCCAGCTGCTGGCCCCTTGGTTTTCGTTGCCCTATTCCAAATTTTCCCACTTTCAGCTCACCGTTCTCTCTTGTGCCTAGTTTTGCATTGAAGTCTCCCATTAACACCGTATATTGGGTTTTGGAGGAATGCATGGCTCTAGAGACATCCTCATACGATTCCTCCACCTCCTCATTGGGGTGTGCCGAGGTTGGTGCGTAAACCTGTATGATCTTCAGCAAATACCTTTTGGTGATTCTGAGTATAAGGTACGCAACCCGCGTCGACACACTCTCAATCTTTACACGAGACTTTAACTTTAACTTTAACGAGAGACTTTTGGACGATAAATCCGACACCTCCTTGGGACTTATGGTAGCCCTCCCGGTAATAGAGCAAGTTGCTGGATTCGAGGATTACCGTGTCCTCCCCCTCTCTTCGGACTTCTGATAATCCTGTAATATGCCAGCGTAACTTGTCTATCTCTTCTTCCAGCTCCACAATCTTCTCGTCATTTCTCAGGGTGCGTGCGTTGTATGTTGCCAGGTCGGGTCGTCGTAGGTGGCAACCGAACCTCCACCGGAGATTCTTAGCACCCCCTGCCCCGCCGTTACCATGGTCACCACCGTAGCCAGGAATAGCGGGGCCGCCGTGGACTGGGGGCCGTCTCTTCGTAACTTTCGTCATGGGGGGTATATTGCCATAGTTGCCACGCTTGGTGAGCGGGTTGTCAACCGCAGATTTTTTATGGTATTTTTGCCGTTACCAGGAAGATGCTGCTGCCCATCTCCTGCCTGTTTCCTTTTGTCGCCTTTTAAGACACCCTCGGGAAGATATGTGGTAGTGGATATTCTTAACCGCCACTACACGGCAAGCATTACCATCTAGAGATGGCGAAGCCGGCCTTTTTCTTTTTAACCGCGACTCAGGTATCCTCTCTGGGTGATACTTCATATCTCTCTTACCCGGGTTACAAATTAGAAAACTCCTTAGTGCCCCGAGCTGAAGTTTGCCTATACGTCAGAGAGGACATCTGTTTTCGACGCTTCGGTAGTCTGGAAGGTACGGGCCTGTTCATCCTATGGCTGCGCGTAGACAGAAAAGACCATCCCCGCATATACGGGTGCCTTTATAGGTCCCATAGCGGTAATGCCGACACAGACCGACTTATCGACCACGTCCAAATGACTGTAGACTCCGCCTTACAACATGTCCCATCCGTAGAGATCGTGATACTCTAACGCCCACCTCGCTGAATGGCTTGGTTCTCGTTTAACCAATCATGCGGGTAGATCTGTCTATGATTTTGCTTTGACATATGGTCACAACTGGTTACTTTGCCTACGCGGATCCCAGATGTGGAGGATTATGTGCCTTCCCTGTTCAATCTTCTGCTTACCTCTCATCCAGATGGATATCAGGTCTCCGTCGGTGCCCCTCTGGGCTCTTCGGACCATTGTCTGATTTCGTTCATTCTGGTCTCTCGCCAAGGCTGTCCAAGGGAACTTTTGTTAGACATCTCTTTCATCTCTGCACAGATAGGACGACTCTCTGCCCTATGCCGCAAAAGAGAAAGCCGATCTGTTGAGCTCTCTCTTTGCATAGAACTAGACTTTAGATGACAGGGGGAATACACCACCGACAATCCCGCGGTGTGAGTGCTCCATGCCGGATGTGCGGTTTACACAGCACCCGGTTTGCAAAGCACTCTTCTACCTGGACGTCAGCAAGTCGAGTGGGACTCATGGAGGCCCTCCCATTGTGCTAAAGATGTGTTTCGGAGTTGATACCGGTTTTAACGCATCTTTTCTGGTACTCCTACTCCCAAGGCGTAGTCCTGAATTCATGGAAGACAGTTTTGGTCCACCCGATCCCTAAAAAAGGCAACCGTGCAGACCCGTCCAACTACAGGCCTATCGCCATCATATCCTTGTTCTCCAAAATAATGGAATCCATTATAAATTGCCAGCTCATGAGGTACCTTGAGAATCACCAGCTGATTAGTGGCCGCTAGTGCGGTTTTCGTCGGGGTTGATCAGCTGGTGATCTTCTGTTCTACCTGACTCATAGATGGGTGAAGGCAGTAGAGTCAAAGTGCCTCTGATTGCCTTTAAACCTTCTATTGCTTTCTTATAAGAACAATGCAGACTTTTTATATGGAGAATTATTAACCCTTATAAGCAATGAATTTAAAAAAAAATATTTACTTCTAAAACATTCTCCGGAAACAGTCGCAAGGTATTTAATGAGTGGGCGACAGTGGGAATTCATAAAAGCAGACGAAGGTTATATGAACTTTACCATGAAAGATCATATATTCCTTCTGATGCTTTTAAAGAATATGTCAAAAATTATTCTTAAATGAGAAGTTAAAGAAGAAAAAAGTTTGCTCCACAGCCAAATCGTTACATATTAGCAACAAAATTAAGATGGCTAAGAATAAAATTAAAATGACGTGGAGTATAATTAATAATGAAACCGGTAAAGACAAACCTCGTAACTCAAACTATCAATTAAAAATTAACAATGAATTGACTAAATCAAATCAAGAAGTCGCAGCGGTGTTTGAGAAATATTTCACTGATATTCCTATTTTGACAACAGAGTCTTTGAATTCTTCTCCAACTGTCGCCGAGTCATTACTCAAACAGAATGTTAATATCTGTTTAAAATAATTTAGATTTGAAAAAGTATAAAGGCAAGATATTGTAAAATACTTCAAAACCATTAATGTAAAGAAAACCGCAGATTTGTGGGGGATTTCCGTGACAGTTATTGCGTCCATGATAGATTTAATTGCACCTCATCTTGCTATTATTTTTAATACTTGTATCGATTCTGGTGTGTTTCCTGATTTAATGAAGTGTAGTAAAGTAATACCTTTATTTAAATCTGGTAGTACATTGGACCCCGCTAATTTTAGACCTGTACTACCAACTCTTAGTAAAATTTTTGAAAAAATTATTTTGGATCAATTGTTAATTTTTTTTAATACAAATAAATTACTTCATAAAAACCAATTTGGATTTACAAGGGCTCGCTCGACGTCTGACGCCGGCGTTGAGCTTATCAAATATATTTTTAATGCCTGGGAGAATTCACAGGATGTCTTAGGTGTTTTCTGTGATATTTCCAAGGCTTTCGATTGTGTTCATTATGAAACATTAATCAGAAAACTACAACATTACGGTGTAAAAAATTTGGCGCTTAGACTTATTACTTCATATTTAAGTAACCGAACTCAAAAAGTCGTGATAAATGGTAAAGGTTCCTCCGGATCGGTAGTATCAATCGGCGTTCCTCAGGGCTCGATTCTTGGCCCATTCCTGTTTTTAATCTATATTAATGACTTACCTTATCTTGTAGGGGACAATCACGATATAGTATTATTTGCTGACGATACCTCTTTAATTTTCAATCTCAAACGGCAGTTAATTAATTATGACGATGTAAATAATGCTCTATCGAAATTAGTACATTGGTTTAACGCCAACAATATGCTCTTGAACGGCAATAAGACAAAGTGTATTAAATTTACAATACCTAATGTAAAACATTCGAATACCAATGTGCTATTAAATGGGCAGGAGTTGAGTCTTGTGATACCACTGTTTTTCTCGGTATTACTATTGACGCGAAACTTCAATGGGGCCTCCATATATCTAAATTAGCAAGCAGACTTAGTTCTACAGCATATGCTGTAAGAAAGATTAGAAGTCTCACAGATGTTGAGACAGCTAGATTAGTGTATTTTAGTTACTTTCATAGCGTAATGTCTTATGGAATTTTGCTATGGGGTGATGCGACTGATATTCAAGCTATTTTTGTTTTGCAAAAGAGAGCCGTTCGGGCGATTTATAACCTAAAATTGTAAAGAGTCCCTCAGACAAAATTTTAAAGAAATAAACATATTAACTTTGGCATCGCAATATATTTGTAGAAATGAGTAATTGAGTATAGTACAGAGACTAATTTTGTAGTTAGGAATAATAATTAATTCGTTTACACGAATTAATTATCCAACGAGTCGAGGATAAACTAGTAACGGAATACGACAAGCGTACCGTTCCACGTCAGAGCCAAGACTGTGCTAACGGCGGCCGCGCCGTCCGTTTTATACAAGCAAAACGAGCGCCACTGCAGATGCAATGGTGCAGGTGTGCGGAACACGTGTAATTTACAAGAATTTTGTCTAACTGCGCCGACGGCTACCGCGTCGCATGTGCGATGGTGCTGGTCCCGTCATATTTATGAAAATCTAATGTATGTACATAAAAACATAAATAGCTTTAATAAGAATAAGGATATGCATTCTTTAAACACTAGGAACAAACATAAGCTTGTAATACCAGTTACTAGACCCCACAGAATCAGTAATTCATTTATGGGGCAATGTATACGCTTTTACAACAAAATCCCAGAACATATTCAAAGTTTATCAATAAACAAGTTTAAAAGTTTTATTAAAGAAAAACTGTACAAAAAGGGTTATTATAATATCAAGGAATACATGAATGAAAATAACCTCTGGGAATAAGGTGATCGCCACCATGCTGATTCTATTAAAAATCATTTAAAATTGTATAAATGAAATTATTGTTAAGTGAAATATGTTTGAAAAAAAAAGTCCCGCTGGGTTTCTTGCTGGTTCTTCCCAGGACAGAGGTATTTTCCGAACCAGTGGTAAATAAAAAATGACTTTCAATAAGAATTATGTAATAATCAATATTGAATAAAAAATTATTCTATTCTATTCTATTCCTCCCCATTGGTCGTTACTTTGGACATAGCGAAGGCCTTCGTTAGGGTCTGACACAAAGCGCTTCTTTCGAAGCTTCCTTCCTAGCAGAGGTACATGGGTGGTACCATTCTAAACTGGCTACTGAGCAATGTATTCTACTCAATCATCTAGAAGTATGCCTACTGTTATATTTTTTATAGGAGGACTTAGGCACCCTGATGATAGATGGATCCTGCAGCTCATAGACACCTGACAATCTATTATCTTTTAAGAATCATAATAAAGATTACCTCTAAAAACTAAGAAAGACGTGTTAAAAGTAAAAAAGGTATCCGGTTCTCTACACTCACCATACGAAACACTACAAAATTCAAGTTCTATTTTCATTTGGTATTTGGAGATTGCGGTCCTCCCCGGTGGAGCGAACTCATACATACTACAATCAGAATAAGCTGCAGTATGACCCACGTATAGTATCTTGATTTATATTTTCTCCCGCTTCAAGAACCTACAGTACTTTGATCACTTTTAATTAATATATAAGTACCTTAATTTCAAAGAAAAATAAAATATGAGAGCGAAAAGTGCTAAAGCGGCTACTGTAATTGAATGAGATGAATCGAGACAAACATCGCGTCTAGATCTAAACAAATATAAATTGTACGTGGAAAATCAATACATTATTACTTGAAGAATTGATGTTACAAGTACATTCAATTTAACTCTCGAAGAATTTTTTCTTATATATGAGTTTCTTTTGTGTTTTTGAATATTGTATTGTAAAATTTATTTTCGAAATAACTTACTTATTTTGTTTATATTGTAATTTATTAGGAGTTTTCTTTTTCGCACGACTCTTTGTGGACTTAGGTTTTTAGGTACTTTCAAGCAACGAGCTTTTTTCAAAGAGCCTGCAATGCACCTGCAATTACCTTGTTACAGTTGTTCAAAGACGGCGGAAAACACCATTAGGTAAACTGCATGCTTCTATAAAAAGTGTGGTTACGGAGTGAGTGTTTTTTATATAATTAGGGTAACAAATGAGCACACAGTCCCGCTGACAGGATAGTGCATGCAATTGAGGGAGGTTGGAACGTGCTATTCATACTAGATAAAACACGTCATTTTATTTTATTACGCGGTTGTAAGCCAATAAATTTTTAACATCTTTAATTAAAGATATTTTATGTGAAAATCATTTTCCATCAAGCAAATGCTCCCATTTGTACGTTAACCCTTTGTTGACACATTCGATAGTTTTCTGCATTAAATATTGCCGAGTAAGCTATCCAATTGTTGAAGTAACGAGCTCTATTGTGCATGCCGACTACATTAAAATTGCGAACCAGACCATTAAGGCTCATCACACTCGCTCATTACACAGATCATTTATATTTAATATGACGTTAATGATTGCTGAATGTCGGTACGTTTTAAAATGTAATATGATGATTATTTTGTTAATTCTCCGTGAATTCAAATAATGTTATTAATTTCTTTAGTTCTACCTACAATTTTTACTACCGCTTTCAAACACAGAGGTTTACAAATGGATTCGATTCGATTTTAAAAGTCTTTTTTTATTAATTGAATATAATTTAGCGTTGATCCCAAATTAGTTTGGAGAATATATTCCATTTCTAAGGATGCCAAAAATTTTAATGTAACCTTATAGAAGACATTGAGATTGTGATATTTCCATAGTTCTCTCAAAAGGGTAAAAATATAACTTTTAATAAAAAAGTAATAGCCGATTTCAAAGAACAAAAGTCAAAAAATTCACATTCTGAAGTCGGGGCTTTAGTTCTTCTATACATTTTTTGTCAGTACCGACTTAATAATGTAAAATTATTTTTATTTTTTTTTCTCTTTATTGCTTTGAATTCGGCTTTCACGTTCTATTAAAAGTTTTTTTTGTTTTGTTGTACACTTCGTTTTCCTATCTGATATATACGAGTATGTCGCACTTCTTGTTCTGTTTCTTAACGTCTTCCTATCTTCTATCTTGTCGTCGTCTTATCTGTAAATTCGGCAATGGCTACATGCGTTATACTTGTGAATAGGTGCAGCTTGAGGGGTTTGGTCTGGTCGGGTTTGCAATACATTTATTAGCTTAAATTTTGTAATATTTTTCTTATTGTGCAATTTATTAAAAAAATTATATTAATTTCGAGTGTGAATACTTGATCTTTGGCGCAGTGATTTAGCATTAAGTCACGGTGTTATGAACCACGCAATTGCATCCCACATGGAACAAGTACTTGCATGGCCTACAAATAATTATTCCGGTTGTGGATAAGATATCCTTGTAAAAAAAGATTGTGTATACTGCCTTCAAGATACAGAAACAATGCTAGTGAGATGGTTATGTTTATTAAAAAAGAAAAGAAAAGAAAAGAAATTTCCTTCATTGTTTCTTTTTCGGGCAGAGGAAAGTCATATTGAAACGGGAGTAGACTAAGAAAAAGTTGAGTTTTACAAAAGGAAATTTCAATATCTTACGTCGAAAAATAAAGTGGTTTGATTTCATTTCTGAGACTGTGATCACCAATGCACCAACCAAGCTGGGCGATTGCTGAAAATCCTTCTTATAACAGAGAGGCCCATGTCCAGTTGTGAAATCTCAGGCTAAAAGAAAGAAGAACAAGAATTTTATTTTTTTATTATATATATATTGTTCACGCCTTAGCTGCCCCAACAAAGGTTGACAGGACTAGGCCCCTTGAGTAATCCCAGCGAGGGGCAACTAAGAACGGGGCCTAAATGGCCTATGAACAATTGACCTACACGATAGAGATAAGGCTAGGTAAACAAATCGTACGTACCTGGTTTCGAAGCTAAGACCGCCGCAAGGCTCGGTCAGGCCATAGGTAGGTGTAGGTGCATATAAATGGTGTTTAGTAGTGTATATATATGTGACCTGAACAAACTGAGGTGATCGGGCAGCGGCCTGGTCCGATGCTGCCCCACAATGTAATTCACTCCAGCGGACGTCACCAAAAGACAACTTCTTCCTTCATTTCACTATTTCAGTCTATCAACTTTATTGTACATTTAACTAACTTCAAACTCAACTAAATCCCCGTTTATCGTAATCAAAACCGTAACACACGGCACGACTAATAAATGGCGGATCAAAGTTCACTTCAGTTTCACGTAGCAACAAGATTATAACCACGAGCAAGAACGCGATCCCTTTTCGATTCACAACTTTCAGAGTTCCTTAGCACAAATCTATAATCTAATACGAACATTGTTTCTCGCGGGTAACAAATTTTAGCGTTTTAACCGACACAGGAAAATATCTCCGAGTTACATCCAATGCAACAAAGCAACTTCTCGACGCGAAGTATTATTGTCAAGCACTTTAACCGGCAATCACTATACAATTTACGTAAATTACTTGCCAACGAATTTAGGTTAATCAATCAAATTATTACTGCTTCGTCATCGCGTGAACGCTCTAAAGATAAAAAAAACTAGAAGCGAAAAACTCCAATAGTAAATTCCACACGCATCAAAAAACCGGACGTTGGTCGCAATCAATATTAAATTCCAAATAAATAACCGACCCGACGTCTATTTTTCTAGACTCAACAAAAACCTCGTCGTTGCATAAATTTGCTAACAAAACCGACACTAATTAGAGGTTATACCGGACGACCACACCGTGTTAGTGACAGCGCTGCAATAATCACTTCCGACCCGCCCCTCAAGCCACCAATCCGATCTCGCACGAACGTCAAAACCGGTGGGAGATCACCGCGCTGAGCGCCCTCTGGCGTCGATTCTTGAAACTAGCGTTTTGGCGTAAACATATATATATATATATATATATATATATATATATATATATGTCGGAGCGTCTATAAAATATCACTTGGATCGAGGTGGACGTGAGGGTATATCGAGAAACTCCCATTTTTTGTGCAGTGCGCGAGAGATTCCGCTTCAGTCATTCATCGAGGTCATTCTACTAGTGCTAAGATAGTGTCGTGGTTCTGTTCGTTATTGTAATTCAGCTAGTGTGCAGGCAAGGCAGATTGGTGTTGCTGAGAGGCTGCCCTGTGTTACATTGAGATAAGTAGTGTTGCTGTTGGTTTACATATTTTGGTGTTATCATGTAATTGCGTACCTCACGTTACACTGGTGTGTGATTGTGGCGGAGACGTGTATGGTAGATCTATAATTTCACTATACTGAATGTATAGTGCGTTACGTTGTCTTATTACTGATAATGATTAACTGCGAAAGCAAGATAGCAAGTTGACCATCCACTCTCACACTTCTATTATTTTTAACAGTTAACGCTATCCTGATGTATTTCCGAGATCAAAATCGGGATCCTCTGTTTGAAAATCTCCGATATATATATATATATTCGCGCCAAGCGCTAATGTCAAGAAAAAGATTCGGTCTTGCAACTTACCGTCGCGACCCTGTCCCCCGTTTGCTCGCGGATATAAGTCCTTATGTCCGGGGCCGGGGTTTGTTCGCGCCAAGCGCTAATGTCAAGAATCGACGCCAGAGGGCGTCCGGCTCGGTGCGATACCGGTTTGACGTTCGTTCGAGCGGAGTGAGTGGCGAGAACGCGCGAAGGCAAATATAAGTTTTTTGCCAACGGTGCTATAGACGGCACGCTGTCATTTTTTGTACGGGGACGCGGAATAGTTAAGGCGCGTCTAGTAAATATAGTGTCTAGGATTTGTAACGCGCATTCCTTGCTTGAGAGTTTCACCGGGGACTTATTGTGTCTAACTCAGAATATGTATAAGTGCATTCGACAATATTAGCTAGTGCGGTATTTGATATTCTAGAAATAACTGTTGCCACGCGAAACGGTAGTGACCTTTGATCCGTACATTCCGTGTTCGTTTTGTGTGTTAAGCGTTATAACAAACGAGAGTTAGTGGCATCTGCAATTTAGTTAATTGTACGCTAAAGTTAATGGACTGTCCTCGTGACGAACGAAGAAAGTGACTGTGGACGGAGCCGCGGAAGGTTACCACAATTTGGAGCAGTGCTGAAGTCCGAGCTGCTGCCGACGGCAACGGTCTAATAAGGTCTATCACAACACACACACACACACACACACACACACACACACACACACACATGTATATATATATATATATATATATATATATATATATATATATATATATATATATATATATATATATATATATATATATTATGGCCATGTTCAACACTGGGCCTTTTTTATAAAATAAGGGTGAAACACGAGCACATTGTTTATCTGATGGAAGTGGATACTATTTTTTTGTTGTTATAAGACGTTACTCCCACACTAGGATTTTCTACTGTATCGTGGAAGCAGTTTACAATCATAAATTGCACGAGGACAAACATCAGTGGCGTTGTCACCCATGAGGACTAAGATGGAATATCTCGTATCGTATTATATTTTCCGTCCTTCCCCGGTGGATCCGACCCATTGGTACTATAAGCATGAAGTTGCAGCATGGTTTCACCACGTCAACAATAATTAGATATCACAAAACAATAGTTTTATTACATGGTTAATTACAATGCTTAGACACGCCTAGGTCGTGCATTCTGTGTATTCTGTGCAGGTTTATCTCTCACTCTTTAAGGTATGAACTTAGAGAAAATATTAAAGAAATAAATAAATAAAAGCTTTTAGAAAAATTTACTTTGCAAATATCCGCGTTAAAAAATAAAATGATGTGTCTTACCTAGTTTGAATAGCACCTCCCGCCCTCCCTCAATTGCGTGCACTATCTCCGTCACCACTAATCCCAGCACCGTTACTCCCAACACCACTACACTAGGCAAGATACACCACTGACGATAATACGACACGTGTTTCGCCTCTACACGAGGCATCCTCAGGTGATATGGACTCTACGGCGACTAACCGCTAAGTAAATTTAAACTTTTTTTTTAAATAAATTAAACTAGTAGTGGTGACGGAGATAGTGCACGCAATTGAGGGAGGGCGGGAGGTGCTCTTCAAACTAGGTAAGACACATCATTTTATTTTATAACGCGGATATTTGCAAAGTAAATTTTACTAAAAGCTTTTATATAATGGATTTCCGCAAAGTAACGCTTGATTCTATTAATTATATGAAATAAATAAAGTAACTATGGCCGCTCATTATATTGAAGAATTATGAAAATTTGATTATAATTTATGAAAATTTAATGTAATATTATTAAAAATAGACACGTACATTTTAAAAATACTAGAAACAAGCATAAGTTAAGTACTAATACTCGACTCCAAAGAGTCAGTCATTCCTTAACTCAATGTATATACGGTTTTCCAACAAAGTACTAGGAAATATGCAGGCTTTATCTATCAAAAAATTCAAATTTTTATGAAGCAAAAACTGTTAAGTAAAGGTTATTATTCCTAAGATATCCCGGACGTCAGTCTGAACAAGATTAGAATGGCTCTCCAGTACCTTAAAAACGGCAAGTCCCCGGAAAAGGATGGAATTACAGCGGAGCTTTTGAATGCGGGTGGAAAACCGGTACTTAATGTCCTTCAGAAGCTCCTTAATTCCGTCCTACAAGGTGGCACTACTTCGGAGGCGTGGAGCAGAGGTGCGGTGGTCTTGTTCTTCAAGAAAGGCGACAATGCTTTCTTGAAGAACTACAGAACGATTTCCCTTCTGAGCCGCGTCTACGTGCTATTTTTAAAGAGTCATTACGAATCACCTCGCACGTAGACTTGACTACATCCAGCCTCCCGAACAAGCCGGTTTCCGAAAAGGCTTTAGTACCATGGACCACATACACACCCTTCGGAAAATTGTACAGAAGACAGAGGAGTACAATCTGTCACTTTGCCTTGCGTATGTGGACTATGAGAAAGCCTTTGATTCCGTCGAAATTTGGGCGGTGCTGCAGTCCCTTCAGCGGTGCCAAGTTGACTGTCGATATATCGAAGTGCTGAAGTATGTTTACAGTAGAGCTACGATGGCTATCCGAAAAGAGAATCAGAGTACGAAACCTATCCAATTGCAGAGAGGTATAAGACAGTGTGACGTTATATCCCCGAAACGCTTCACCACTGCATTAAAAACCGTTTTCAGCTACTGGACTGGAAAGATGCGGTATTAACATCAATGGCGAGTACATCACTCAACTTCGATTGCCGACGACAAAGTCCTTATGGCAGAATCGCTGAAGGACCTTTGCACTATGCTCAATGACCTGAATAGGTCTCCCAACGGATAGGTCTTAATATGAACATGGACAAAACAACATCATGTTTAACGTCCATTTCACACCTATTCCGGTAGTTGTTGGAAATATTAAGCTCAAAGTTGTGACGAGTAAGTTTACCTGGGACAATAGGGCCGATTAGGTAAGTCCAACTTCGAACGAGAGGTCAATCCACGGATTCAACTCGGCTGGGCAGCGTTCGGGAAACTACGACACATCTTCTCGTTAGACATACCTCAAAACCTGAAACGAAACTGTATAACCAGTGCGTGTTGCCAGTGATTACTTACGGATCTGAGACGTGGTCCTTCACTGCTGGCCGTATGAGAAAGCTCAAGGTCGCTCAGCGAGCTATGGAAAGGGGTTATGCACGGGGTTTCTCTGCGTGATAAACTTAGAAATGAGGATATCCGCAGTAGAACCAGAGTAACCGTACATAGCCTAACGGATTGGTAAGCTGAAGAGTCATTGAGCCGGCCATATAGCTCGAAGAACCGATAACTGATGGGGAAGAAAGGTTCTCGAATGGCAGCCTCGTACCGATAGGCGAAGTGTAGGCCTATGTTCAGCAGTAGACTTATGAAAGGCTGTTTATGATGATGATGATGAAGGGTTACTTGTATTATATTTTTAAAGAGTACGTGATTGATAATAACCCCTGGAGAGGGGTCGGTAACACGTTGTTTCTAAATATGTACTAAATATAGGGTATGTTGCTGGGTCTTCTTATCTATTCTAAAAATAATATTATTTTATTCGATATTTAATGCATTGATGGTAGTAGTCTGTAGGTGAAGGTACAGTCCCTGAGTGTAGTTGGCCGGCATAGGTTTACCATCTGCATTACCGATAATACAAAACATACAAACCCGATGGCAAAGGTAGTACAATATAGCGGTCATGAGCTATCAAAACCTTGCAAGCCAAGAAAAAATAATAATAAACAAAATTAAGACAGTTTAAAAATAATTAAATGTATATTACAATTATGTATAATTTTACAAATGAAATAGATTTCATATTAAGTTACATAACTGCAGTCAGATTCTTTGCATTTTTATTTAATTTATTCTTCAAGTACATCATTGCAGAGGCAGTTTAGGTAAAAATGGTAACACATTATTTATCATTTGCGAGTTATGTAAAGGTTTTAACAGTGGTAGAGCCACGCGGCAGCGTTTGCTGTCGCACGGATGGGCCGGCTCGCACCGGGGTGGTACCACGACCTCACAGAAAACCAGCGTGAAGTAGAGGTTTACCTCTGCGTTTCGCTTGGTGAGTGCAGGTGGCCAGAGGCCCTTTTTACTGGAAATGAGGCATTCCATCTTAGTCCTCACGGGTGACAACGCATCTACATTTTGATTTGTAATAGAGGATAGATGTATATGTCTATGGGCCGCAGCAACCACTTACCATCAGGTGGACTGTGTGCTCGTTTGTCACCCTTATTCTATAAAAAAAGGGTAAGGATCTCTGCCAAATTGTTCTGAGAAAAATTGCCAACCCAATTTCTGCCCTTTAAAAATATGGCTAAGTTATGTCAAGCTAACAGAGATAAATTGTCAACGCTCAACAGGGTATTTTCCTTGAGATTTTATCTCACAAATTCAGGAAAATATAATTTTAAGTCTGAATTTAATCTACAAATCAGTTTAGTGCAATTTGTGGTT
This sequence comes from Parnassius glacialis, assembly GCA_033319125.1. Lineage (NCBI taxonomy): Eukaryota > Metazoa > Arthropoda > Insecta > Lepidoptera > Papilionidae > Parnassius > Parnassius glacialis. The sequence continues at coordinate 40,741,932 of JAVANC010000012.1, read as the reverse complement.
TTATTTTTCAAATATAATCGATAAAATATGGTCATATAATTTTACTAGTAGATACCCGTCGCGTGCTCCTACGCTAGACAAAGAAATAAATTTTGTTGAAAATAAATTTTGATTATTTATTAACTTATTATATAGAATACAATAGAATAGAACATTTATTTGCTTGAAACATGGTTCATAAGATGGTCAATGATGTGGAACTGACATGTTTTGCCATAATTGGCATGCAAATTTAATGAAATACTTATAACTAATTACGCTTAGCCATTCTTAAATTTTTAAATTACTTCATCATTACGTAAAAATATGAACATATATTCTTTTGAATTCAAATATTATGTACAATTAAATGCTTATACAGACTCATTCCAATATAAAGAATTCTTGGATTCTTATACAATAAATTTTTCATAAATTATTAATTGAATTATTTTTACATGATTAATATTAAACATTATATGATACTTAGTTAAGCTATTATTATTTTAATTATTACATTACAGTATAAATTAATTCATAATTTTATTTGCAATAAAATCATAATTTACAAATTTCTAGCTATTATCCAATATTATTCCATTTAACTTAATACATTATTTTACATTTTAATAATAAATAATCAATATAAATTAGTAATGTTTTTAGAAATAACATGTCTGTATTCATTAAATTAATTAAAACTAAATTTTACATTAATACAATAAATATGACAAATTTATAATTAATTATATACAAAGGTATTATGTTATCTCAAAATACTCTGTTACACTATATAAAAATTATCAATCAGCCATAATTTAAGCGCCTTTATAAAGAGAGGAGAAGATAACTCCCTGATATCAGAGGGAATTTGTTATTAATTTTAATAGTCATCATATAGCAATTTTTTTTAAAAGTGAGCTTTTACATGATGGAGCCAAAAGGCGGTTAGTGTCTCTGGGGCGTAGCCGTTGATTGACCATTTCAAATTCTGAAATAATTGTGGTGATTTCTAACAAATAGTCCCTACTTCTAAGATGTAAAGGCCTGTTAACGTCAATCATTTAAATTTTTTAAATAATGGTCAGCATGTATCACTTGGTCCTGCTCCTGAAATAGCTCTTACGCATTTTTTTTGTATGATAAATGTTTTACTTATATCTGAGAATTTCCCATAATATAAGGCCATATCTCAGCACCGATGCAACATAGCCGTAACATGCGGTAATGCCGTTTTTCTCCAGCTGTACATCTTAAACGCCTAAGGATTCATATATGTCCATGAATGTCGTATATGTCCATATACGAATCTGCTCAATTTTGTGCAAATGCTTTGTATGTGTGCCTTCCAATTGCAATGCTGATCAAGAATAATACCAAAAAATTTGGTATCCTCTGCTTCTTGAATTTCCTGTTCTTGGCAACTATTTTGAGATTCACGCTATGAATTATAATGCGAAAACTGTATAAATTTTGATTTTGAATATATAGACACACAGTTTATTTTGGAGTAGCCATTCATTTATATATTTAAGTGTTTCATTGATCGTTTGGTTGTAGCTTGCGGCTTTGTCACGGTTTGGAATTACTACTGATAAATCATCTGCATATAAAACTGATGGATAATTAATTATTAGGTAAATCATTTATATAAATTAAAACAACAATGGGCCCATGACGCTGCCTTGTGGGACACCGTATTTATATATAAAAGAGGTGATTTAAATGATACTATTTCATAACTTTTATTTATCTTACTGATTCCAAGCATTGCAGACGATTAGAAAGGCAACTGCTATCCAGTTCAGAGCATTCCCTCTTATACCGCATCTTTCCACATTAGTCAAGAGTATATCATGATCTACAAGATCAAAAGCCTTGCTCATATCGAAAAATATAAACACAACTGGCACCTTCTTGTCTATGTTTTCTGTTATGATTTTATTAGAGAGTAGGCTGCAAGAGTTGTCGATTTATTCGCCTGGAAGCCGTTTGCTCTTCAGCTATTACACTATGCTTTTTAAAAAAGTCTATAATTCTTTTTATCATTACCTTTTCAAAAATTAAGAAAGTATAGGGACGAGAGTTATTGGACGGTAGTTGTCCATAACTTTGGTACTATTTTTCTTATGTAAAGGCTTTACTATAGACTGCTTTAGAGCTTCGGTAAATACTCCCTGAACAAAAGAAATGTTTACGAGGAAGCTCAAAACAGGTGCAAGTTATACTGTACATGACTTAAACAATAATGTAGGCAGTTAGTAAATACCCACAGATTTGGTGTAATTTAAAGATTTAACTATATTAGTAATTTCTTGTTCAGAACATGGCAATAAAAATAAGCTGCTACATACATTATTAAAGTAATTTTGTTGCAATGGGACTACGATATTATTTTGTTTATTATTAAAATTTAAAAAAAATATATTAGAGGCTTTAGAAATTTATAGGATCATCAATACTCTTATTATTTACCATTATCTTATTAATTTCATTAAATTCTTTCACTCTATCAGTATCATCCTGAATACACTCCAGGCTGCTTTGCATTTATTTTAGCGTTTGTAATTATTCTATTATTGTATATTCTCTTTGATGCGTTAACATATTGTCTTAATAATTTAGTGTATTTTTTAAATCTCAGCTTACTTTTCAAGGTTTTGTCTCTATAGTAAAATGACCTAAGTTTTCTTTTTTTTGTACTAGATATTGCTATGCCTTTTGTTATCCATTTTGGTCATACGTCATTACTTTTACTTTAATCCTTTTCTCTGGGAAAAAAGTTTAAAAATTAAGCATATTATCTCGTGAAAATTATTGACTGCTATATTCAAGTCAGTTTTATGTCTATATACCTCACTCCAGCTAAGATTAGAAATGCAGTCCTTGAATTATTTATATTTCCCTTTACTTATTTCTCTAACCTTTTGGACCAGTGATTCAGCTTTCTTTTCATTTTCTGAATACTAAATTCCAAGGTTTGAGCACTATCATGGTCAGATAAATAGAGATAGTGGACTCTGCCTTTAACGTCTTCGATATTACTAGCAAAATGGTCAATACATGAGTTAAGCCTTGTAGGAACGTCAATATGAAGGTTAGATTATAAGTTGCCAGTACGATTTTTAGTTGCTTAGTTACGTTATTTTTATTCAGTGTCAGATATTCAGATCACCGGCAAGAATTATTTTTTTCCATTCTAGTTAGGCCTAAATAAGAGAAGATCTAATGCATTAATAAACACAGGTAAGGTAGAATTATCAGGTGTTCTATAACGCAAATTATATACAATTAAACAAGGGTATGTCACACACACGCACACGCCACAAAATCTCTCTCTTTTGTCAATGAAGAACATATAGCAATTGGTTTAAAAACAATTGATTTCCGTAACAATATACATACTCCACCGCGTTTTTGGTTTTTTCTACAGTACGATGTGGCTAATTGAATTGTTTTAATCGTATATTCGTTTCGCTCCCCTCTTTACAAATATTCCGAAAAACAGAGTACATCTAATTCATTATTATTTTGAGCAAAGTCATTAATACATATTCCATGTGTCCAATTACTTAAAAAACCCTGTATGTTTTGATGAAATACTGTAAAATTCGACGTAGTTTCCTGGTATTTATAAAAGAAAAAAGTTATTGTTATTGCATATTTTAGTAATTTGATTGAGTTGGTTTATTTTTTAACACAGAAAAATAATCTAATATAGTAGTTTGCCGTAAATGAAATGTATTCATAGGTTTGTAACATTTAGTTTCTATAGAATAACGAGCATAGATAACAATTTTTTTAGGGTCTAGAAAAGTTTGTGCATATTCGTCACTATTAATATCTAAATTAATTTTATCACAAAGCTGCTTAAGATATACAAATTTATTATAAAAATTATCCGATGAAAAATCTAAAAGTTTGCATTTTGGAAATAACTTTGTACATAATGATAGCCTATTGTTTAACAATTTTACGTTGAAATGGTTTATTAGAGCGCACTGGCACTACATAGACACGTATATGTTTCACTTTGTTAAGTACTAAGTAAAGTTCAGACTCCAGTTTTATTATGTTGTCATGATGCCCTCCTACACCAAGCACAATCATGTCTTCTTTTGTGAGGCTGTTAAGGAACGAGTCGTCAAGGTATTTGAGAATATGTGAGCTTGGTGCTTGACTTCTTATAAATGCACTTACATTGTACTTGTCGTTCCTTTGTCAGCTCTAGTTTTGAGTAAGGCAAGGGATACCTATATTCTTCGTGTTAATCATCTTACGCGTATTTTTTTTGATGGTTGTCAGTTGATCCGCATATTTGTAATAGTTGCGTAATTTTTTGCTCTAGTGTAGCTATTTTTTTCTTAATAATCTGTCTCTAAAAGTACATTGTCAATTTCTTGATTTGCTGATGCTAATTTTTTAATTTAATTCTCCTATTATACGCTCCATATTCTGTATTTTTTCTTTGTCATCCAGTCTCAAGTCAGGACAGCTTCTGTTCAATGTATTGTGTAGTAGCTCGGGAGATGAGAGCACTGTATCCTCCCCTTCGTCATCAACTGAGAGCGAGTCAAAAGAATTTTCTGTTGGTATGTTACTTGTGTGCTTTACTTGACACGTTATATTCTTATCCCGTCTAATTTTAGGAGAATCTAGCCTGAATCCTGAGTCAGGAGTGCATTGATCCAATAGTAAGTTTCGTCTTTCACTTTTAGGAGTAGATTTTTCAAGTGATAGAATTTTGGTTTTGAGATTTGAAGTGGGACTGTGTGTTTTCTTTGTAATTGATACGTTCGTGAAATTATCATTAGCAGGAGTTGTATATGATGTGCTTGGGACGTTACTTAAACAATCACTATATTTCCAATTTCTTTTTTGCGTAGGTGTCATTATGTAGTACCTTTTTTCTGTTTTAGAACAATTAAGGTCAAATATTCCTCTACAAAAAGTACAGTTAAGATATTGTCTTCCTGTAATAATCTGTTTACATTTATTGCATTGTTTACCCATAGCTCCTAATTATTTTTCTATTATTATAAAAATACATTTTACCTTTTATTGGTGACCTCTATGACTTTCACTAGTTTCTAATTATTAAATTTTTATATATAGACATTTAATATAACAATTATAATCATATAAGAAAAATAAAAGAAAACAAAACAAAATAGAAACAAAAATATTTACAAAAACATCTTGTTGTTTGTCGATTTAGTAATAATTAGTTGTATGTATTATGATGCATGGGCAAACGTGTCGAAATATTGCTACAAGTTTAAAAAGTGGTTTTTAATGCTTAATAATATGCAAATGATTCATAACGAGCACCGTTCGTAGAGTACTTTTAAATTTTAATCCACCGTCACACAATTGATTTCAATAATTAATGCATTGTTTTAGTGGTCTTAAACTATCTTCGCATTATTGCCATTCTAATAAAACCGGTTTGCTGCTCGTTAGTTGGATGGTTTAAAAGTCTAACACATAGATAGAAACAATTTTTGTGTTTAACATATATAGATAGATTATATCATCTAGTACATAATATTATCTATCTGCTAGCAAATTTCCGCTCACCTGCTGTTGCTAGTTAGGACTGAGGTGAAGTCATTTGTTACACAGTGTCACCAGAAATGACAAGTTTCGTTTTAAATATGGTTTTTCTTTGTCTAGTGGTGGCTCTTTAATGTATTGCACATTTTAACTCACTTTTTATCTCCTTTCCTTTAGAATATGTTTTGCAGGTACATTTTTATAAAGATACATTAACCTATATATTTTTCTAACAATTTCATTTCCCTCCATGAAATCTATCTAATATTTCACCTGATTCCTAAGTGGCACCGCTCTAATCGCAGATTAAGTTGTGAATGCCCGTTGATCAGCCTGAGAAAATATTGTTATTCATTTATATTTTTATTAGATATATTGATTTATTTACTTTTCGAGACTTCACATCTCATTAACGTTTTTTTTGTAACGTTTGTTTTTAAATATATTTTAAAAATAGTTACAGTTTGAATTTCATGTTAATTATTTACATGTAATAAATAACTACCTACCAGCACTTATTTCCAAATATTTTCTCTAACATCACTGCACTGCACAATTATTTTCACCATGGAAGCACTGAAAGGTTCACTAATTGAGATGTCAAAGTCATTCCAAAGTCAAATGGATGACTTTCAACGGGAACTGCAACATTCTGGTTCTGCTGCCTCAACTGCATCTTCCCTACCTGGTGATTTTACTGCATTTAGAAAATTCATCTTGGCTGCTTTAACATCTTTGCATAACCAAGTAAATCTTCTAGGAAGAGAGCTAGATCGTAGTGAAATGCGTCGCCGCAGGAAGATGATCCTATTCCATGGAGTTCCTGAAGAAAAATCTGAGGAAACTGCCACCGTCATAAGTACACTGATCAGCACGAAACTACAAGTGTCAGGTTTCAGTAAAACATCCATAAGCCGCTGTCATCGTCTGGGACGCCCTTCCGATAAATCTTCCAGGCCTGTGGTTGTCAAATTCAGCGATACTGTGATGCGAGACAAGGTTTGGTTCTCCAAAACCAAACTTAAGGGCACAGGTATAACTCAGTCGGAGTTTCTTACAAGGAGACGCCACAGTGTTTTTCTTGAAGCTAGGCGTAGGTTTGGCGTAACCAAATGTTGGACCAGGGATGGAGTTATTAATATTTTAACTCCTGATGGCACAATGCATCAGCTTGAGGCCTTGTCTGAGCTTGACACAATATGCAACGGGTCAACTTCTGCCACACCAGCTTATCCAATGGCGGTTGAGGCAAATAAGGCTCCTGAAGATAAAAGTGCACCACAGCGTTCTAAGAGAGTCGGTAAAAAATGAACTTTCTTATTTAACATCATCATTTAATTAATTTTGTAATCCTTATTGCTATAACTTTACTTTTATTTTTCTTGTTTGCTTTCTATCATCATTATTTGTCATTGTTAATCGTTAATCAGATAGTAAAATGTAATGATTAATAATCTCTGTTTAGAATGTTCATAATTTTTTTTTCTGTAAGGTATGTTATTCTTAGTATAATGTTTCATTAGAATGTTTATTATTATAATTTTTGCAAGGTATGTTGTTAATTGGTAATACGTATTGTCACTTTTTGACATTTTGACTCATCTGACATTGACACCTCTCACTTTTTGTGTCTATGGTACGTTAACGTTCCGTTTCTTCATTTATTGTTAAGTTAATTATAGATTTCTTTCAATACTGCTGGCAGGTAGTTTACTGATGACTTATTTATTTTTGAATTTATTTATTTTATATATACATATACATATTTCATATATATATATATATATATATATATATATATATATATATATATATATATATATATATATATATATATATATACACATATATATACATACATTTAGTAATCAGGTATAATTTAATATGATTTCTTCAGATGATAGTGTTCGCAGTTCCAATTCTTTCGCCTTTGATTCTGCTTCTGATGGATTAAGCAGCATTGATAGCTTTGAAAGCATTGCACCCTTAAATATTATGTTAGATTCAATTTTTACTGAATGTAGCAAAAACTTTAATGATGCTATTCACATAAATGCTCAAAGTATTCCTGCTCATTACCCCGACATGTTGTCAAGTTTTATTAGCAAAAATATACACGCTATACTTGTTTCGGAGTCATGGTTAAAACCATGTCTTCCATCAACATCCTACTCGCTTCCAGGTTTTCATTTGATTCGTAATGACCGTACCAATCGGGGCGGTGGCGGTGTTGCTATTTATCTACGTTCTTATATACCGTATTCAGTAATTCAGGTTTCAACTGGTTCTCAGACTGGAGGCGAAGCTGAATTTCTCTTTATCGAAGTTCTTTTTGGTCATAATAAATTACTTCTCGGAGTCTTTTACAGTCCCTCTCTCACTGTTGACTACTTCACCACTTTAGAAAACATTCTTGAAAATCTTACACCTATCTATTGTCATAGTATAATTATGGGTGATTTTAATACTTGTCTTTTAAAAACCAACACCAGATCAATAAAACTAAAATCTGTTATCGAAGCAGCAAATTTAAAACTTCTTCCTACTTCTGCCACACACTTTTTCCCAAACTGTGCCCCTTCTCTTCTCGACATAATGTTTGTGTCTTCACTTGACCTTGTTCATAAATTTGGGCAATATGCTGCTGATTCTTTTTCCTATCATGACCTTTTATACTTGTCTTACAAAATCCGTCCCCCTAAAGCTAAGTCAAGGATCCTACTTCAGCGTAACTTTAGTGACTTGGACTTGAAGCAGCTTTTAAATGACGCTCGAAAAATTGATTGGAGTGTAGTCGTCAATGCTTCCACTGTTGATGAACAGGTAGCTTTGTTCAACTCTTTGTTAATTCAGCTTTATGACGTTCATGCTCCTGTTTGTCCAGTGCGTGTAAAGCATCCTCCCTCTCCTTGGCTGACTGATGATATAAAAAAAATCATCCACATTAAAAATTGTGCCAAAGCGAAATACAAGTCAGTTCCTAGCGACCGGAATCGAGAGAAGTATAGATTAGTACGGAATCGTTGCAACAATCTGTGTAGAAATGCACAACGACGCCATATCCATGAATCAGTACAAGATCCTGACCCTGCTAGGGTCTGGAAATTTCTTAAGTCTTTAGGAGTTGGGAAATTACGGCAAAATTTCACTCATCTTAACTTTGATCTCAATAAACTTAATTTGCATTTCTCATCTTCGTCTTGCATTAACGATAAAGCAAAACACAATACTTTGGATTCTCTTTCAAAAGCTCCCGCTCCGGACACCTCTGCTTTTAATTTTAGTCAATTTAACAGTTGTGATGTTATGAAAGCCATAATGTCCATCCATTCAAATTCAATTGGTAGTGACTGCATTAGTCGGAAAATGGTCATCCCTCTCATTGATCTCCTTTCACCTGTAATCACTTCCATCCTGAATAATTCACTGAATTCTTCTATTTTCCCTTCAGCTTGGAAAGATGCATTTGTAGTTCCTCTTCCGAAAAAGTCGAATCCGTCTAGTTTTTCTGACTATAGACCTATCTCTATCTTGCCTTTCCTTTCCAAAGTTCTTGAACGTCTTGTGCACAATCAATTAAGCATCTATCTTTTAAAGCATAATCTTTTAAATCCTTTGCAATCCGGTTTCCGTCCTGGCCATAGTACGACTACTGCACTTTTACAAATCACTGATGATATTCGGTATGGAATGGAGAAACAAAAGCTTACCATTCTTACGTTACTTGATTTTAGTAATGCATTTAATACAGTAGATTTTGATATCTTGTTGGGCATCCTGCGCTTTCTCAACATATCTCCAACTGTAGTTGACTGGTTTCGAAGTTACTTAATTGGTCGCCGACAGCGCATTCAGGTGCAAGATGTTTTTTCCACCTGGACTACTACAGCAGCTGGCGTACCACAAGGTGGCGTGTTGTCTCCTCTCCTGTTTGCAATTTTCATTAACTCTATAAGTCATAATCTGTCCTCTTCCTACCACTTGTATGCTGATGATCTCCAAATCTATACTCAATCGTCTCTTGAAGATTTGTCTAAATCAGTTGACACTATTAACCCTGATCTGACTTGTATTTCGAATTGGAGTAAACGTTATGGTTTAATGATTAATCCTAAGAAAACTCAGGCGATTATCATCGGTAGTTCCAGATTAATTGGAAAAATTGACTGGTCTTCCCTACCTCCTATTTTTCTAGACTGCACTCTAATCCCTTACAGCAACAAGGTTAAAAATCTGGGGTTGTATATCGACTCTTGTATGTCTTGGACCTCACAGATTAATGAGGTTAGTAGAAAAATGTTTGCTGCTTTAAGCTCTTTACGTAGACTACGTAATTTTCTTCCCACAGTAACTAAAGTTACGCTCGCCCAGTCTCTACTTCTACCTATCCTTGACTATGCTGACATATGCTATCTTGACATTACCGAGGAGCAGCTTAATAAGCTTGAGCGCATTCAAAATTTATGTATTAGATTCATATTTGGGCTTCGCAAATATGATCATATCTCTGAATTTCGCAATCAGCTCAAATGGCTCCCGATCCGCCTTCGCAGGAATACTCACATTCTCTCCACTTTGTATAGCGTGCTGTTTAATCCTTCCACTCCTCATTATTTAAAAGACCGTTTCCAGTATCTTTCCCTTACCCATAATCGGTTCCTTCGATCCTCTGTCAATCTTTCTCTCTCTACTCCTTCGCACTCTTCCTCCTTTTTTAAGAAATCCTTTACTGTAACTGCTGTACGTTTGTGGAACTCTTTACCTCTCCACATTCGTCGTGCTCAATCTCTTCATTCTTTCAAAAGTCTTGTTTAATCTTATTACTTAGAACGCTATTAGATAAATCACTTTTCCTTTTTTTGTACTCTTTTCATTTAATCTATTATATAATATCATACGTAATCTTCACTTGCCTTTATTTGTATGTATTTTCATATTTTTTATTTTTATTTTTTTTTTGTACGCCCCCCTCTATTTTTAACTATTGTTTACATCAGTTCTCTACACTAAGGTTGTCTGGAAGAAATCACTTTCAGAGTGATAAGACCGCCTTTTGTACATTTTTCTAATTTAGATTTAATTGTATTCGTTTTTGTTTTGTTTTCTGGTGTACAATAAAGAGTAAATAAATAAATAAAAATAAATAAAAACTTTTTAGATGTTGGAGGTAGCCTACTGGGCCCAGCATTTATTTATATGTTTAAAAGTAAACAAAAGATACAGCCGGTTGTAAAAGATCTATTAAAATTTGTTAGCAAATTTTAGCATTTTACAATTTAATTTTTTATGGAAAATAAAGCAATTGAGCATATGGCTCACTAGATTGTAAGTGATCACCGTAGCCAGCCTGTTAGAAAGAAGAAGGATCTTTTCTTGTAGGTCCTTAAGTCGTGTCGGTCAGGAAAATATCCAATGACAGTAAATTCCACAGTCTTGTATTATCGGTGAGACAGGTAGACAGGTAGTAGAAAATAATCAGCTGAGCAACTCGACGAAAACTGTATTGGCGGTCACTAATCAGCAGATTACTTGGAGGAGGTTCAGCAGTAAACTTTTGAAGCTAAAGTTGATAATAATGAATCAGCTTATGATCCGCGAGGTACCTCATGAGCTGGCAGTTAATAATGAATTCCATTATTTTCGGGAACAAGGAGGTTATCTCGAATGACGTACCTGTATTTTGATGGGTCTGAGTGGTTACCTTTTTTAATGTTCGAGTTTACTAAGTCTTCGATGAGCCTGGAACCACGCCTGAAATACGCCTGTAAGAGTATGCGTTAGAACTGGTTTAGACTAAAACAAACGTCTTTAGAACAGTTGGTGGGATTCTATTAAGCACACTCGATTTATGGACGTTTAAAGAGAGTAGTACTTTACTGAGCTCTGCAGTATCTGAACGTCCTACATGGAGCATTCAGACTTCGGGATGGTTGGTGGTGAATTCCCCCTATCGTTGAGAGTGGAGTTAGATACAAAGAGAAAACCTGATAGATCAGCTTTCACTGTTATGGCCTGGGCCACTGAATTATTCCACCAGTGCAAAGATAATAATGATGGATTACAGAAACTCCCTTGGGCACTATTGAGGAAAGGACAAAATGCACGAATTCTCAAAGGAAGGCGAAGTAGTTTCTCACCGATTCTGCTAATGTCATCTGACTTTACCTTAGTGATAATTATTTTCGAGGACCTGGAGACAGAGTTGTTCTTCTTTCTGAGTGTGCTAGTGCTTTGGACGTTGGTGCGTCGGGCCAGACCTGACAACATTGTTGCTTTTACTGATAAGCTATTTTTTTGGGGCGAAATAACCACACATAGGGAATCTACCTATCTACAATTACTACCACTACAAATAAGGGGATCTACCACATAGGGGGTAGGATCTACCATATAAAGGGAATACAGTTGACGATATGAAGGATCCTATGCTCTGAAATACTACATCAGCTATATGCACAGCAACGGCGTTGAAATCATCCAGCGAGAATCAAATCCATTCTCATGAGTAAGATATAAAAAAACCTGCATCATCCCCAATCCGCTGACCAATAGTGCCTCATAAGGCGGCAACCTAGAGATCGCGTCTGCAAAAAAATGTAATGGGACCGTACTCCTTATCAGGGAGTGTTCCGAAAAGCTAAAAGTGGCATTAACGGAGACCTAATATCCGTCCGGATGAGAGGTTATCAGAAACACCAACAGGGTAGAATAATCTTTTATAACCACAATCCCCGTCAACGAATCAGTTGTGTGAGACCATATGCATTATAATTATAGAGACTGATTAGAAAATTTTGTGCACATAGTGCCAATTCTTGATTATGTTTTGTTTACCCCCAAGCACCATGAGCCACCTTAGTTCCTGAATGCGTAACAATTAACACTAAAGAATGAAAGCATTGCTAACAAAAACACGCTTTCTATATATTTTTCGTTTGGAATTTAAAAATGAAATATCATTTTTGGAATACAGTTTTCACTTCGATAAAAAGTTAGTAATAACGAGATGTTGAGTGCCGGCGGCAGTCAGTTCTTGTCGTTACCATAACTTGTTTCTAAGTTATTTTTTGGCTTCTTAGATAGATATTTGATTTAAGTTTAAGGACAATTTATCGTATTGCTATTGGAACCAACCTTTTTGTTGGAGAAAACCTGAACACACAAAATTGATAATGTTTTGGAAAACACACTTCAGAGATATTTTAGCTTCTATGGTAAGAGAAAGGAAGCTTATAAGAAAAAGAGGTACAGTAAAAATAAACATCATTCTACATGAATGCTGCGACATATTGCGTTGCGAATGAATTTATAATTACTCGCCCTTATTACGTTTTCTCTCTGAAATATTTTATTTTCTTATCTAATAACTATGAATATGCATCGTTACTTCGACACTTTTATACATGTTACCATTTAAATCTATGTTTTTATACGTAATGTTTTATTTCAATCTTAAATTATGCTCGGAGTTTATCTACGTGTTAGATAGATTTCGTCATTAAATCATCTACAGTAGAACTCATGTAGTTGTAAGTGAAATGTAAGACGTTAAGGAAGTCAATGGATGCAGGTGGCTCAGGATCATGTTTTGTGGAATGTCGTAGGGTCTATGATCAGTAGTGTACTTGTGAAGAGCTATAATGGTAAAGATATCATCTTTTTACCTTTTTCTCTTATACATATTCGTGTTTGTAAGTTTTTTCCTTTTTTAATATTACTTTGATAAGTTTAAACCTTGTAGAGTTGTGGTAATGACGATATACTTTTTATAATTGAAGCAGCACATAAACTGTTGTTTCATAATTGTTGGTGAGAAAGAAAGTATAATTCAAAATTGTTGTTTTTAAGTTTAAGTGTACATATATATAATTTTGTTTGATAATAATTAAAAACATCGTGAGTAAGCTTGCTAATTTTGAAAATAATAAATTCCCATCCAATATCCATCCATTACAGCATATAAAATTCCACTGCTAAACAGGCCCCATGGTAGCCACGCTTGACAAACGGGTTGGATTCCACAGGTTGTGATTATATTGAGTTGTTACCAGGAAGATGCTTATGTCCGTCTCCTGTTTCAGTTTCCCTCTGTCGCCTCTTACGAAAACCTCGGGACGATATGGAGAATATTCTTACACCGCTACTATACGGTTTACAAATATTTTCAGAAAGTGTGATATTCGTTATCCTGCGGAAACTTATCGTTCTGTCCGTTTTCATAATAAAAATGTCCCTTAGACCGATTTTCGGCCACGACGGTCAATATTAATAGGAATTAGCCACTTGTGTCGGTAAGGATTATAGTACCCAAGTAAATACTGATTATAATACACAAAAACAGGTACATTCTCTTTTTACTCACTGTCATATTCTGATATAAAATACGACCGGAGAGAGATCAGACGCATTGCCAACGGCTTTAAGTACTTTCCGAGGCACGGGGATGAAACACAACCTACTACCTGACTCTAGGCAGATATCGAGAATGTCTTGGTAGAAACACGAAATAACTGGTTTTGAATCGACCCGGTATTCGAACCCGGGACATGATCAGCAATCGCACTTACAACGAGTAGACCAACGGGGCAGGCAAATAATAATATAGAGACAATCAATAGTAGTCTAACTTACTTTGTTATTCTTCCAATTTTCTATATCTATATTTGAATATATATATTATAAGCCGTTTCCCTCATTTTTTCGGTATACAGCATCGATCCCTACCACCGGCTATAAAAGCGATCGCTCACTGAAGTGGGGCCTCTTTCTCCGGCCAGGCGTCGGACGGTAAAGTGATATCGGTCGGTAAGGTGGTAGGTTTCGTCTCTGTGCAACCATGGTAAGTTAGGCTCATATTTTCTTTACGGTTTTTGTTTGAGTGATTGTTATTTGTGAAAGCGAACAAGAAGTTATTCGTTTAGTTGTTTTGATTTCAAAGTCTAGTTGATTTATTTTTGAATTATTGTTTAAATTTGAAGTATATTAGAATTAGTTTGTCACCAATTGTGTTTTATTGTTTTACACTTCTGGTTCCTCAAATCAGAAGTGGGATAGGATTTCGCCCACTGTTAAAAGCCTTGGTAAAAACAGTTGTTGATTTGTGTTGTTGTGTGATTTGCACAAACAATGCCACGTTCGTCGTGTGAACAGTTTATTGAGACGCCCACCTCGGTCTAGGGTTAAGCGCTCTCGTTATGATGAGTCGCCGCGACACCGTAGGTACCGTTCGCGATCCCGGCGTGATGCAACGCCTTCGCGATCGTGGCGTAGTAGGACTCGTTCTCGTTCTCACTCGCGCTATGATAGGATGCGCTCGCGCTCATGTTCACGTCACGGTAAAACTCGTTCACAACGGAGCCTCTCGCGCACCAGTGATATTCATATTTCTCGCGAAAATAATTAGCAAACTCGCCGCATATTCGCAATAAAACTCGGTCCTACCCTTACTGATGACTCGGTGAAAGATGCGTTAGGTTCAATTATGTCGCGATTAACGACTTTTGAAGAAAGAACGGCCAGTGATTCGCATGTTCCGTCGTCTATCCGTGGCAACACACCCGTGTTAGATAGAAACAACGCCTCCGCGGCTCAAGTGCTTGTAGATACGTTAGGCATGTTGACAAAAATTAAGCCCAGAGATTATTATGTTTCGAATTTTGATCCAGCGGTGAATAACTTTGAGGTATGGTGCGATGAGATAGATAGGGATAGACGTGCTAACCATTGGGATGACCTTGAGTGCTTTTCTCGCGTGGCTCACTGCTTCAGGGGTGACGCAAAAACCTGGTTGAATGAGTGGGTTACAAATGACCGCTCGTGGTCCAATTTCGTTAAAGAATTTAAATCCTTGTGATCGCAAAAGATGAATTACGCGCGGATTCTTCATGAGGTTATGAAATCCATGTCTGATTAGTTTTATTTTATAGTACAAATGTTATTTATCTTTATTATTGCAATACTGACTTTAACTTTTTTAACAATAAGACTTTTATTTATATGATTTAATACATTTTGAATATTTTAAGCAGAGTTTTAATAAATTAGAGATTTTTAGAGACAATTTATGCGTTTACTAATACTATAATATTCAATATTCCAAATTAACATATTTGAGATTTATGCCTATTATTTGCATTTTAATTGTTTAAAATATAATTTCTATGACATTTTTAAATGTCTTTATATATGAATTTAATTATTGTTTATTAATAATAATTATGAGGCGTCACAAAATCCTCAGAAGTAGTGAATCACTTTTCCGGTCCATGAAAACAGATTAACTGTTCTTTGAAGGGAATAGGCGATAAAGAGTTTGCTGCTCGTGAATATATCACTCTAACGGTCGAGTTTTGTAACATTGCGTTTGAGGTTGATTTTGTTGTAGTACCCGCTCGCTATATGAAAACGCCCATTATCATAGGTACCGACGTACTCAACCGCGATGGTGTAGCGTTTATTCATATGAAACATAAACAATACCTAACCCACACACCGGACAGGGCGCTAAAAGCAAATACGGTGAAAGTCAACGAGCCTGAAAAAAAATCAGTACGCCTCTCGAAGATGCAGAACTTGCTGAGTTGATGACTGTCATAGGAGAATTCTCCTCGTTTTTGATATATGGTACAGCAACCACGACTGTAACTACCGGTAAGATGCACATCAACTTGACAAGTGACGCAGCTGTTGCATACCATCCGTATCGTTTACCCTACCAAGAGAAACTGAAGGTTCGCGAGATATGTCAGGACCTTTTAGACAAAAAGATAATTAGGATAGGTACCCCTACCCTTGATTGATGACCACATTGATCGACTTGGGGGCTTCAAATTATTCACATCACTGGACATGGCTTCAGGATTTCATCAGATTGCCATCGATGAGGACTCGATCCATAAAACAACCTTTGTGATGACCGCCCATTACGAGTACCTGAAAATGCCATATGGATTGTGTAACTCTCCCACTGTTTATCAGCGCATCATCAATAATACCTTGCGTAGATTCATAGAAACAGGGACAGTCCTCGTGTATATTGATGGCGTTTTGATGACAAGCATGACTGCCGAAGACGGCATCTCTCTGTTACGGAATGTTTTGAATATATTGACGGAGGCCGGATTCTCCATCAATGTGCGGAAGTGTTCTTTCCTCACCACTAAGATAGAGTACCTAGGTCGTGTCATTAGTCATGGTTAGGTGAGGCCGAACCCGCACAAAGTCGAGGCATTAGTCAACGCACCCACTCCTACTAACGTCAGGCAGGTGCGCCAGTTCCTAGGCCTTGCAGGATATTTTCGGCGATATATCGAAGTTTATGCAACAAGAACCGCATGTATCTTACGTCTCACTAAAAAAGACGTTAAATTTGAATTGGGGCCTGATCAAGATCAAGTCCGACAAGATCTTATAAAGCAATTAACAAGCGAGCCCATACGTGTGATTTTTGACCTGAACCTTCCTACCGAGCTACGCACCGACGCGAGTAGCGTGGAATACGGTGCTGTACTTATGCAGGTTTATGCGGACGGTGGTAAACAAGCGGTGGCGTATTTTAGTAAGGCCACTCAGGGTATGCAGTCAAAATACCATTCGTACGAGTTAGAAACTCTGGCAGTCGTCAGAGCGCTAAAACATTTTCGTCACTATCTGATCGGTATAAACTTGAAAATCGTAACCGATTGCAATGCTTTGAAGGCTACAGGGCGTAAGAAGGACTTCTTCCCAAGGGTTGCACGCTGGTGGATTTATATGCAGGACTTCAATTTTAAAATTAAATATCGTAAGGGTGCGATGTGGGCCATGCGGATTATCTAAGCAGGAATCCACCCACGTTGCAAGTCAATAACATCAAACGACCGCTGAACTGGGCACAAATGAGACTCTCGACCTCATACAAAAGCTAAGGGATGGTCTCTTGGATTCCAGTCGGTATGTGTGTCAGAACGATGTTGTTTATTATCGCTACTCACCTGTCGGCAAAGAGTCGCGCTTACTGTGCTATATTCCCAAAGGGCACCGGCTCAGTTTGCTACGTGTTTTCCACGACGAGCACAAGCATAAAATGTTCGACCTAATCTTAAAACATTTTTGGTTCCCAGGTCTTAAGCAATTTGTTCGAAAGTATACTTCCCACTGTTTGATTTGTGTGTCTAAGAAAAGTGTCCCGAGGGCTCCTCGCCAACCTATTATGTCATGGGATAAGTCTGATGATGTTTGACGCGGTCCATGTCGACGTATTAGGTCCCTTACCGGAATCTAACGGTTATAAGTTTGTACTTGTTTTTGTTGACTCATTTACTAATTTCTGCTTACTCTATCCTATGCACAGGCAGAATACAAATGAATTAAAACAAGTTTTTAATAGCACAATATCTTTATTTGAGACGCCCAAACTAATAGTTTGCGACCGTGGTCGTATGTTTGAGTCGTCAGCTTTTACAAGCTGGGTGTCTGAAATCGGGTGTGATATCCACTACGTAAACGTACGTGCCGAGCGTTATGTAAGGACTGTCCTTAATTTGATTCGTGTCGAGAGTAATAACAAAAAACTTATAACTTGGCTGATACTTTGTGTAAAATTCAATTAGTTTTAAACATAACAAAGCAAAAAACCACACAGTATTCGGCTTTGTACCTATTGATCGGTACTAATGCGATAATGAGGAGGTGGAGGAAATGTATGAGGATATCTCTAGAGCCATGCATTCCTCCAAAACCCAATATACGGTCTTAATGGGAGACTTCAATGCAAAACTAGGCACAAGAGAGAACGGTGAGCTGAAAGTAGGGAAATTTGGAATAGGGCAACGGAACCCAAGGGGCCAGCAGCTGGCCGACTTCATGGAGAAAGAGGGACTCTTTATGATGAACTCTTTCTTCAAGAAGCGGCCCCACAGGAAGTGGACCTGGTCGAGCCCCGACGGTTCGACAAAAAATGAGATTGACTTCATTATGACGACCAGACGACAACTGTTCAGTGATGTCTCAGTGATCGCGATGGTGAAAACCGGCAGCGATCACCGAATGGTTAGAGGCACACTGAACCTAAATGTAAAGTTGGAGAGGTCTCGTCTGATGAAGTCAACGCTCCGTCCCCCTCGTGCTCTAATCCAAAGTCCCGAAACCTTTCAGCTCGAGTTACAAAACCGATTTCAGTGCCTAGAAGACTGCAATGAAGTGGACGATATGAATGACAAGCTAGTGGAAACTGTCCATGCGGTCGGAGCTAAGTTCTGCAAGACCCACCGCAGAAGAACACAAAAACTCTCCGATCACACTCTTAATCTCATGGCTGTTAGACGGGAGATGAGGCTACATTCTTCAACAGATTTGACAGCATACAGGCAACTGAACAGACAGATCTCCAAATGCATGCGGCGGGACTTACGCAACTTCAATACAGCTCGTGTTGAAGAAGCGATCGAGCGGAACCAAGGCTCCAAAGTCTTTGCCAGAGATCTGTCTGCCAGAAAGAGCCAACTGTCAAAGCTGAAGACCGAATGTGGCAGCATCGTTTCCGGGGCACCTGAGATTTTGACTGAGATTGAGAGGTTCTATGGGCAGCTGTACACGTCATCGTTGGAGCCACACGCAAGTGTGAGTAACGATCCAAGAGCGAGTCTTATTCGACACTATTCCGAAGATATCCCGGACGTCAGTCTGAGCGAGATTAGAATGGCTCTCCAGCACCTTAAAAACGGCAAGGCCCCAGGCGAGGATGGAATTACAGCGGAGCTTCTGAAAGCGGGTGGAAGACCGGTACTTGAAGTCCTTCAGAAGCTCTTTAATTCCGTCCTCCATGGTGGCATTACACCGGAGGCGTGGAGCAGAAGTGCGGTGGTCTTGTTCTTCAAGAAAGGTGACAACGCTCTCTTGAAGAACTACAGACCGATTTCCCTTCTGAGCCGCGTCTACGTGCTGTTTTCGAGAGTCATTACGAATCGTCTCGCGCGCAGACTTGACGACTTCCAGCCTCCCGAACAAGCCGGTTTCCGAAAGGGCTTTAGCACCATAGACCACATACATACCCTACGGCAAATTGTACAGAAGTCCGAAGAGTACAATTTGCCACTATGTCTGGCGTATGTGGACTATGAGAAAGCCTTTGATTCCGTCGAAATTTGGGCGGTGCTGCAGTCCCTTCAGCGGTGCCAAGTTGACTGTCGGTATATCGAAGTGCTGAAGTGTTTGTACAGTAGAGCTACGATGGCTATCCGAGTACAGAACCAGAGTACGAAACCTATCCAATTGCAGAGAGGTGTAAGACAGGGTGACGTTATATCCCCGAAACTCTTCACCGCTGCATTGGAAGACGTTTTCAAGCTTCTGGACTGGAAAGGATACGGAATTAACATCAATGGCGAGTACATCACTCACCTTCGATTTGCCGACGATATAGTCCTCATGGCAGAATCGCTGGAGGAGCTAAGCACTATGCTCAATGACCTCAATAGTGTCTCCCAACGGATAGGTCTTAAGATGAACATGGACAAAACAAAGATTATGTTTAATGTCCATGTCACACCTATGCCGGTAGTTGTTGGGAGCACTAAGCTCGAAGTTGTTGACGAGTATGTTTACCTGGGACAAATAGTCCGACTAGGTAAGTCCAACTTCGACCGAGAGGTCAATCGACGGATTCAACTCGGCTGGGCAGCGTTCGGGAAGCTACGACACATCTTCTCGTCAGAAATACCTCAAAACCTTAAAACAAAATTGTACAACCAGTGCGTGTTGCCAGTGATGACTTACGGAACTGAGACGTGGTCCTTCACTGCTGGCCGTATGAGGCAGCTCAAGGTCGCTCAGCGAGCTATGGAGAGGGCTATGCTCGGAGTTTCTCTGCGTGATAAACTTAGGAATAAGGATATCCGCAGTAGAACCAGAGTAACCGATATAGCCCAACGGATTAGTAAGCTGAAGTGGCAGTGGGCCGGCCATATAGCTCGAAGAACCGACAACCGATGGGGAAGAAAGGTTCTCGAGTGGCAGCCTCGTACCGGTAGGCGAAGTGTAGGGCGTCCCCCCACAAGATGGAGTGACGACCTGGTAAGACATGCAGGAAGTCGATGGATGCAGGTGGCTCGGGACCGTTCTTTGTGGCATTCCTTGTGGGAGGCCTATGTTCAGCAGTGGACTTGTGAAGGGCTGTAATGATGAATGCGACCACTCCTGTCATTCGTGCGCTAATTTTTTTTTAAAGGATAGGAGTAACAAATGAGCACACAGTTTACCTGATGGTATGTGGTTGCTGCGACCCATAGACATCTACATCTATCCTCTATTCCAAATCAAAATGTAGATGCCTTGTCACCCGTGAGGACTAGGATGGAATGCCTCATTTCCAGTAAATAAGGGCCTCCGGCCACCTGCACTCACCAAGCGAAACGCAGAGGTAAACCTCTACTTCACGCTGGTTTTCTGTGAGGTCGTGGTACCACCCCGGTTCGAGCCGGCCCATCCGCGCGACAGCAAAAGCCGCGTGGCTCTACCACTGATGAAAATTGATCCGCGATTGCTGTCGAGAACTCCAGCTCTAATCGTGAAGTTGCAAGGGAACTCAGCAGCATCTCCGCTAAGTCACTCGATAGGAATAGATACACAAGTGAATCGTCAAAGACACCCGCCAAGGAAATACCAGGTGAACGATCAAGTATTTGTGATAATGTAATCTCAGTTCATTGGGAAACTTGATCCTGGAATGAGGGGTCCATACCGAGTAACCAAAGTGTTACCAAGCGAACGGTACGAGCTGAAGTTAGTATCTGGAGCTAGAGGCAAGACTACCCAGGCCGCAGCTCAGTATATGCTGCCCTGGAAAGGCGAATAGTATCCCGAGAGTTGCGCTGTTTCTTTTTGAAATTAAGTTCCAACTGAATCTTTAAATATGTCTTCTTTTGTGTGTCACAGTAGCACGTCTGATATGCTTACATGTGCGCGAGTGTGAGGCGAATGTGTGCCTGGTCGGAACGGACTACCGGGTCCAGCTGTAACATGGCCTGGCTTCGGCGGACGTGTGTGCTGCACGCGTGGCGGGTGCCGTCCGGGAGCGTGCGCATGCTGTAAATGGCGGTGATGCGGGAAGCCTTGTTTTGTGAACATGCATCAGGCGCTGTCCTGGGGCGCTGTGTGCGATGCGCTGTGTGCGCGGAAGTCGTGTTTTTTGAACATGCATCAGGCGCTGTCCTGGCAGGCGCTGTCCTGTTTCACGTATTTAACGTGGGAACTTGCAAGTTCAAGTACGAGTATGTATGAAATACTTCGTTTGAAGATTCATTCTTGTAAAAGCGAAGATTTTTTTTATTATAGTCTGCGGTATGAGAGCGTATTTATATTTGAGGGCCTCGTATGCGTGATGGATAAGGGAATAGACAACGGTGTTTGTTGTCTTGGTAATTAACAACTTCTTTTTTTTACATAGATCACGATGATGACAACTCCGACGATGCCTGTGCACCCTCAGGAGCTCCTGCTACCCCCGTTCACATTTCGGGGACAGCCGATTTACACGTAAGCGGAGATGGCGAACCAAGTTCCGCCATGTCTACTGCTACAGCAGCTTCTGAAAAAGACTCCTCCAGTGCAACCGAGGACGATCCACAATCAGGAGTGGCCGTATAAGCTCTTTCCCTCATTTTTTCGGTATACAGCGTCGATCCTTACCACCGGCTATAAAAGCGATCGCTCACTGGAAGTGGGGCCTCTTTCTCCGGCCAGGCGTCGAACGGTAAAGTGTTATTGGTCGGTAAGGTGGTAGGTTTCGTCTCTGTGCAACAGTGGTGAGATAGGCCCATATCTTCTTTACGGTTTTTGTTTGAGAAGTTGTTATTTGTGAAAGTGAACAAGAAGTTATTCGTTTATTTGTTGTGATTTCAAAGTCTAGTTGATTTATTTTTGAATTATTATTTAAATTTAAAGTATATTAGAATTCGTTTGTAGCCAATTGTGTTTTATTGTTTTACACTTCTGGTTCCTAAAAATTTTATAATCATCATTACGGCTTTTCATAAGTCCACTGCTGAACATAGGCCTCCCCCAAGGAATGCCACAAAGCACGGTCCCGAGCCACCTGCATCCATCGACTTCCTGCATGTCTAACCAGGTCGTAACTCCATCCCGTAGGGGGCCGCTCTACACTTCGCCTACCGGTACGAGACTGCCACTCAAGAACCTTTCTTTCCCATCGGTTGTCGGTTCTTCGAGCTACATGGCCAGCCCACTGCCACTTCAGCTTGCTAATCCGTTGGGCTATGTCGATTACTCTGGTTTTACTGCGGATATCCTCATTTCTAAGTTTATCACGCAGAGAAACACCGAGCATAGCCCTCTCCATAGCTCGCAGAGCGACCTTGAGCTTCCTCATACGGCCAGCAGTGAAGGACCACGTCTCAGATCCCTAAGTCATCACTGGCAACATGCACTGGTTCTACAATTTCGTTTTAAGTTTTTGAGGTATGTCTGACGAAAAGATGTGTCGTAGTTTCCCGAACGCTGCCCAGCCGAGTTGAATCCGTCGATTGACCTTTCGGTCGAAGTTGGACTTACCTAGTCGGACTATTTGTCCCAGGTAAACATACTCGTCAACAACTTCGAGCTTAGTGCTCTCAACAACTACCGACATAAGTGTGACATAGACATTAAACATGATCTTTGTTTTGTCCATGTTCATCCTAAGTCCTATTCGTTGGCAGACACTATTGAGGTCATTGAGCATAGTGTTTAGGTCCTCCGGCGATTCTGCCATAAAGACTATATCGTCGGCAAATTGAAGGTGAGTGATGTATTTAAATGAATGGCGAGTACGCCATTGATGTTAATACTGTATCCTTTCTAGTCCAGAAGCTTGGAAACGTCTTCCAATGCAGCGGTGAAGAGTTTCGGGGATTTAACATCACCCTGTCTTACACCTCTCTGCAATTGTATAGGTTTCGTACGCTATTTCTGTTCAAGGATATCTATCGTAGCTCTACTGTACAATCACTTCAGCACTTCGATATACCGACAGTCAACTTGGCACCGCTGAAGGGACTGCAGCACCGCCCAAATTTCGACGGAATGAAAGACTATTTCATAGTCTCCATATGCCAGACATAGTGACAAATTATACTTCTCGGACTTCTGTACAATTTGACGAAGGGCCTTTTCAATAACAGGCTTGTTCGCGAGGCTGGAAGTCGTCAAGTCTGCGTGCGAGACGATTCGTAATGACTCTCGAAAACAGCACGTAGACGCGGCTCAGAAGGGAAATCTGTCTGTATTTCTTCAAGAGAGCGTTGTCACTTTTCTTGACGAACAAGACCACCACACTTCTGCTCCACGCCTCCGGTGTAATGCCACCATGGAATATGGAATTAAAGAGCTTCTGAAGGACTTCAATTACCGGTATTTCACCCGCTTTCAGAAGCTCCGCTGTAATTCCATCCTCGCCTGGGGCCCTGCCGTTTTTAAGGTGCTGAAGAGCCATTCTAATCTCGCTCAGACTGAGGTCCGGGATGTCTTCGAAATAGTGTCGGATAAGACTCACTCTTGGATCGTTACTCACACTTGCGTGTGGCTCCAACGATGACGTGTACAGCTGCCCATAGAACCTCTCAATATCACTCAAATTCTCAGGTGCTTCGGAAACAATGTTGCCACAATCGGTCTTGAGCTTTGACAGTTGACTCTTTCTAGCAGACAGATCTCTGGCAAAGACTTTGGAACCTTGGTTCCGCTCGATTGCTTCTTCAATACAAGCTGTATTGAAGTTGCGTAAGTCCCGCCGCATGCATTTGAAGATCTGTCTGTTCAGTTGTCTGTATGCTGTCAAATCTGTCATAGAGTGTAGCTTCATCTCCCTTTTAACAGCCATGTGATTGAGAGTGTGATCGGAGAATTTTTGTGTTCTTCTGCGGCGGGTCTTGCTGAACTTAGCTCCGACCGCATGGACAGTTTCTACGAGCTTGTCCATCATATCGTCCAGTTCATTCCAGTCTTCTTGGCACTGAAAACGGTTTTGTAACTCGAGCTTAAAGGTTTCGGGACTTTGGATTAGAGCACGAGGGGGACGGAACATTGACTTCATAAGATGAGACCTCTACAACTTAACATTTAGGTTCAGTGTGACTCTAACCATTCGGTGATCGCTACCAGTTTTCACCCTCGCGATCACGGAGACATCACTAAACAGTTGTCGTCTGGTCGTCATAATGAAGTCAATCTCATTTTTTGTGGAACAGTCAGGGCTCGACCAGGTCCACTTCCTGTGGGGCCGCTTTTGGAAGAAAGAGTTCATTATATAGAGTCCTTCTTTTTCCATGAATTCAGCCAGCTGCTGGCCCCTGAGTGCCTTTGCCCTATTCCAAATTTCCCTACTTTCAGCTCTCCGTTCTCTCTTGTGCCTAGTTTTGCATTAAAGTCTCCCATTTACAACGTATATTGGGTTTTTACATTTTCTCCATCTCCTCATCAGGATGTGCCAAGGTTGGTGCGTAAACTTGTACGACCTTCAGCGAATACCGTTTGGTGATACTGAGTATAAGGTACGCAACCTACGTCGACACACTCTCAATCTTTACAACGTTGTTAACCAGAGACTTGTAGACGATAAATTCGACACCTCCTTGGGACAAATGGTCGCCCTCCCGGTGATAGGGCAAGTTGCCGGATTCGGGGATTATTGTGTCCTCCCCCTCTCTTCGGACTTCGGATAATCCTATAATATGCCAGTGTAACTTGTCTATCTCTTCTTCCAGCTCCACGATCTTCTCGTCAGTCCTCAGGGTGCGTGCGTTGTATGTTGCCAGGTCGAGTCGTCTTAGGTGGCAACCGAACCTTCACCGATGATTCTTATATACATATATAATTATATTAAAATCGGTATATTAGCATGTCGCCGATTTTAATTATTTACTCGATATAAATATAAAAAAAATATATATAGCATGGTAACTATGGAGGTCTTTTGAGGCATTATTTGTGGTCCTATGTCCATTATTGGACTTTTATATACTACAGAGGATGGATGGAATAGATTTAGTTCAGAACCTCAGAGTACTTTTATATACAACTAAAATTTAGAATCGTGCACTGTGATAGAATTTGTGATGCCTATTTTCAGTAGTGGACTTACGAAGATCTGTTATAATAACTAAATGATATGTTATCTCATTCCATTGCTGGCTCGCATCTTGCCTCTTATATATGCGGCGGCGAACAGGCTAGCGAAGGTTAGCCTGGCCAATCTGTCTACCAAGATTATCAATATAAAAAAGGTCTAAGTTCAGTTTTGAACTATTTATGAGCTGATAAATAAAAAAAAAACACTTCAAGTTCTGATCTCTCCTCATCTCATGCTTATCCCATGATTTTACAACTTCTCCGTAACAGGAGTAAGTAGAAAAGTTTATATTAGTATTTAAATACTGATAAGATAATGCAAATTACCATCTAAATCAACATGAAAAATTAACACCAGGTGAGTCAAGGCTTGATTATATAAAGGTTAAAAAACCGGACCATCAAAAATCAAATTATGTTATCATACTTTGATTTTTTGTGGGGTTTGAATCTATCATGTTACAAATATTTGTATGATCTACGAGTAATTGTTCTGGGTCTCGATGTTTGTCCTTATAGTATTTATGTATGGAAACAGCCTCCATTTTATAGAAGAATATTCTTGTGTGGAGGTAACATTTTTTTAAGATAATATCACAACTTTTATTTTAATAAATATGTATGTGAAAGCAATATAAATAAAAAAACGGCCAAGTGCGAGTCGGACTCGCCCATGAAGGGTTCTGTAGCAGAAAGCAATATCATTTACGATTTATGCTGTATAAAAAAAACTAGTTACTAGATCTCGTTCAAACTAATTTTCTGTGGAAGTTTACATGGTAGTGTACATCATATATTTTTTTTAGTTTTATCATTCTCTTTTTTTAGAAGTTACAAGGGAGGGGGGACACACATTTTACCACTTTGGAAGTGTCTCTCGCGCAAACTATTCAGTTTAGAAAAAAATTATATAAGAAATAATCTTAAATCCTAAAGAATCTTCATAAAGAAATATCATTAATGAAGGTCTATCCATAGATACCCTACATGTAATGGGTTGTAACACATGGGTCTGATGGAAAAAAGTTTTTAGTTTCAGTTCTAAGTATGGGGTAGTTTCGGATAAAAGTGGCTTTGACATACGGACGGACAGATAGACAGACATGACGAATCTATAAGGGTTCCGTTTTTTACCATTTGGCTACGGAACCCTAAAAAGGAATAAAAAACAAAAATTTTCAATTGGTCCTACTTTATAGTCCACGAAAACTGGCTGCGTTTCCTCGCTGAATGGCTTACACTTAGTTTTTGGGCGGGAATAGAACCGATCCTCTTGTCTTCAACGGCGACAACCAGTCGCGAATACAGTTCCTACCACATACGATATATTTATTACATAATTAAATGAAACTGAAAGTAGCCGGGCTAACTATGAAGGAAGTCAAACACCTCAGTCCCCCCCCCCCCCCCCCCCCCCCGTTGACCAGCGTGACCACCGTCGGGAATTAAAAAGTTAAAGTAAACGCGATAAAATCCGTAAAAATTAGTTAGTTTCATTTAATGTGTAATCTTCGCGTAAATATAAGAAATCATTATAACATAATTTTTGAATTCTTTAGTTAAACTAAACATAATTCAAACGAAGTATCTGAATGTGTTATGAAAATGAAACTAAAATTGATATAGAGCCAACAAAGTACCGCAGTTGTTACTGACTTGTACAGAGACAGACCTCGTACCTTGCTTGATTCGCTGCGATGATGTGGGATTGTGGTTTTGGTGAACACTTTCATTAAATATAGGTATCTTACTACATACATTCTATCGATCAGTTTAAATTAACAAAAATAATTATTCTAATAACAACATAAAATATTAAAAACTTGCGTGAGTGTCACTCAGTCAACACTTGGTTGCAAAGAAATTTCTTTCGTAGTATATTATTATTGATATACGTATTAAATGAGCGTCATTAAAAATTAAATAATATTTCGTTAATGACAAGATAAGAAAAAGTGCGAGGGAAATGGATATTATTCCATCTCGCTTTCTTATAGCCGCCAAGGCCACTTTTTCTCGCCTAGCCCCCATCCACCAAATTCGTACTGTCAGATAAGGAACTGTGTGCCAAAAACTGCGATCTTGAATATTCCTGCCAAGCATGGGGACTATGGCAATATCCCCCCTATGAGGCAATCTAAAGCTATAATAATGGGTTTAGCTAATAAATAATAATTACAGCCTATCTCGAATTCACTGCTGAATATAGGCATCTCCTAGATTTGGGGACTCCATCATAGGCAGTTTTGTTGAGTTCAAGATTTTGATATACTTGTTATACTTGGCAGGTTGACGAACAATGTTTAATAATTTTTAGTAGTTAACATAAAAATGTTGCTACCAATCTCTTGTTTAAGTTTCCTCTACATTGCGTCTTACAATACCCACGAGATAGTAAGGAAGTGGATTAACGTTGTCACTACATGGTGATATATATTGTTGAAATCACAATATTAGCAATCACAGTTTTCGTTGTTGTTATTTGGAAGACGCTGCTGCCTATATCCTGGTTTGTTTCTCCTGTAACCTCTTGCGATACCGAAAAGAATATCCACTACCACATATAGTGCGATATGAGGTAGTGCATATGTTTACACCGTCACTACACGGTATTTTATACTTTATCATTAGTTAAAGATACAATAAATTCAATAACCTATAAACATACAATACGAAATCCAAGGCTAAAGAGAGCCCTAACTAATGACTTATAAAGTAATTTCGCTGATATGGCAACTAATAAAACAAGTTAATATGCCACACGCGAAAACGTAAAGAGATAATATAACGTGTCTACATTGAAGTAATACACAGAGAATATAACGAAAGCTTATACGTGCGTATCTAATTTCCCCAAGGAATTTAGAGCAAACGACAATATATTAACATGACTAGCGTACGTCAAAAAATTTTAAGACTGAAAGGACGTATAGGGATAAGGAAAATAAATTGACATCAAAATAGAGTTTTAGTTGGAAAGACTGCTTTTCTGCCCAGGACTCCTTTTCTTCTTCATCTGGGTAGTGTGTAGTGACGATAGTTTTAGTAAGGAGTAGATAATTAGGTTAGGTAGTCTAGGTACTACATCAAAGGGGTTCGCGCATTGCTGTGGCGGAGGGCTTAGTAAATGCAGCGTAAACAAACATAAGCATAAAAATGCAACCCAAAATAAAAATGTAGTACTAAAAGGACTCCGAGTGGGGCACTCTATGTATTCTGTTGCGCTTTACCTGATAAGGAAAAGGGGGAGCAGTAGTCGTCTTCTGAAAAGGGGTCGCTATGAAGCTATCGATGCTGTTGGGATTGCGGACTTGTTCAAAAGCATTCTCGTGAGGCTGCTAATATGTGTTGAAGGTAGAACACCATGGGATTTAGTCGGTGCGCATTCGACATAACTTGTCCTTGCCCGCCTTACCGAAGTCCCAGGAAAAAAAGTAGTTTTAGCTATATAATAATAATAATTAGATGTCACAGAATAAATATATAATACTAGAAGTATTTAAAAATTATGTTGCTACGGACAAGGCTTGGATTCGAGTCCGCATCCCACTCTAAAAGGTGTACATATTGATGGTAGTAGGATATAAGTCAAGTAAGTATAGTTCCTGAGTATAGTTGGCTGGTGTAGATGGTAGACTGACACAAGTGAAAGGGTCAGCAGTCCCATTATATATTTAGCAGGTATATATGTCTAAACCAGTGCAGTCACTGGTTTTGCCCGGCCACCTAGATGGTATAGCGGCCAGCGTCAGCACTTTACTACATCCTGAGGAGGGCCCGAAGTAGTAGGAATCTGGCAGTAGAATCCTGTAAATAGTGCATTAATGCTTAATCAAGGATAGATATAGGTGTATAGAATGACAGGATCCACTTATGGTAATACAATAGATTTATGGTATTTTCTAGAAGATCTTGTAGCTTCAGATAAATACTGGTCACGAGCTGATGATTTTATTGGTGATTATTGTTGTTTAGCTTCAATTAATTTCAATTATGGATGAATGGATGATGAATTCGTCACATTTAAGACAACATTGCATGTTTAAGTAATTAAAAGTGTAAACAAAACAGAAAAAATGTTTTAAATATTTTTATAACAAGAATAAATATCTTAATAAATATAAATTTATGGAACATCGTTAATAGTTCTTGGCGTGAAATAGTAAAAAATATCGAATGACCAGATACATACTGATCGTTTTGACATATCCTACACCAAGATTTGACAAGTGCCAGAATCTGGCACCTTGCTAGTTAAGGGTTGGTCAATTATAGTCTGGACATTGCCACTTCAGCTTACTGAGCCGCCTTTGTAACTAATTATTTTACGCAGAGGAACTCTGATCATACCTTTTTTTAAATTTCGACTTTAAGCTTACATGATATTTGTATTGATCTATACAATTAAATAATATTGAAGTGTTTGTTTGTAATGTCGAAATAACAACTTGTATTATATTTACGGTACCTATAACAAAAAAATATTTTTTAATGAAATTGTCCGTCTGCCTTTTTATTTCTGACTAATCTCCGAAATGGCTGAACCTATTTTGACGGGGTTTTCACTGGCAAAAGAATTAGGGTTACACGCAAAAAAATTAAAAGCCACGAAATTGCGAAAATCAGATGCAAATAGGGAAGTAATAAATAATAAATTATGTAAAATAATTCTATGCGAACGATGTTACGAACATAGTTAATATATAAATAAAATTGATAAAAGCTGATTTTATGTACTACTTTTCCTTATATTTTTCTTTTCTTTTCTTTACAAAAACTATTAGCTAATACCCGATACTTTCCTGACGCAGGAAAAGTAATTGTGGAAATATCGTTTTAAATTTGGAAGAGTCATATTGCTTAATTGGATAATACATTATAGAAATTGAGCAACATATTACTTACAAATAAATTTGTCAGTACTATACACGCGCCACCTACTGTAACTAATTGTACTATGCCTATAACCTTCGCGGAAGTGCAAGCAATAAGTTGACAAAGTTCTAGCGCAATCTGATGAATGGTATGGAATACGACAAATAATATTAATTTTTGTACATTAAATTGGTGTAATCTTTATACAAATGAATATATTAACCTATAAGAAGCCCTTAAATATTTCGTAGGATTCTTAGACTACGTTTTAATTTTTTTAAATCCCCAAGAAAAGAAAAGTGTCTCAAATTTTTATCCCAACACCGATACACATTTTTCTTTATTGCGCACTTTTACTCTCTAATCTTATCGCTTATTTCTTTCATTACGTTTTGTTGAAACTGGACGCCGTAAGAATATCCCCTAAATAGAAGCAACATGTTAAAGTTACAAACACTTTGTGTAAAACAAAATGCGAAAATAAAATGGAAAACGAATGGATTAAGACCTTCATTATAGTCTGTTCGCAACAGTTTACTTAGTACTATTACGTGTTCAGGATTTTCTTTTCTGTAATAATATAGAAGTTATATATATATATATATATATATATATATATATATATATATATATATATATATATATATATATATATATCTATTGCCTTAACATATTTTTAATTATTTCATTTCATTTGAAGGTTTCATTCACATAATGTTTTCTTATATTTTTATATTTAAGCGAAGACTACACATTAAATGAAACGAATTTTTGCGGATTATATCGCGTTTAATTTAATTTTTTTTTAATTCCCGACGTTTCTGATGTTTTACAGCAGCCATGGTCACGGGGGGGACTGAGGTGTTCGATGATGTCCCGATGTCATAGTTAGCCCGGTTACCTTCAGTTTTTTAATATTTTTTTCTTTTTTAATTTTTTTATATATTTTTTTAATTTTTGTTCTGTTTCTGCGTAAATCGAACCAAAAAAATTAATATTAAATAACTGAAGGTAGCCGTGCTAACTATGACATCGGGAAGTGAAACACCTCAGTCCCCCCCGTGACCATGGGTGCTGTATAGCACACGAAACGTTAGGAATTAAAAAAGTTAAAATCAAACGCGATATAATCCGTAAATATTAGTTTCAATTTAAAGGTTTCATTCACATTTGCCGCATATAATTGCGCACAGGTTTTTTTTCTCATATCCAGTATCCATCATTTAATAGAGCCTATCAATGTCAACTACTGAACATAAGCATTTTGTTCAAAGGTGGGATATTGGTTAATTATTGCATTAATTATAAATTTATTGCTATATTAAATAAATTGGCATTACAGAATGAACGACGCTAACGTGTGTCTCCAAGCGGGTATGGCATAGACGAATCACGCCGACGCATTGGGCCAAGAGTAGCAAATATAATTATATTTGTGACTAAAGATTTTGAACTAATAGATCAATAGTTACAAATATTACTTTGGTCCATTGCGTCTACGCACGGTAAATGTACTAAACAAAATGTATCCTCTATTGGCTTGTCACATGTAAAACGGGTTATTTTTTAACTTTGACTTTTCTTGTCTTTGATGAAGTTCGCGCGTGTTGAACGTCCGAGCGTGTTGAACGGTGGGAGTCGAGAACGCCCTAGAAAAATTAAGAGTCCAAATTCAGAGCTGCGATCGGTGGCACGCTGTTCTTTTGTCGGGAAGTCGGAAGCGGAATTCGACACGCGCATCTAGGAAATGTACGGTTTACCATACGTAATGCGCATTCCTGTTTTGTTAGCTTCACCCGGGACTTAGTGTCTAATTCAGAATCTGTATAAGTGGATTCGACTGTATTAGTTACTGGTGCGGTATTTGATATTCTAGAAATAACTGTGACCTTTGATCCATACGTTCTGTGTTCAATTCGCGAGTTAGGCGTTATAACAAACGAGAGTTAGTGGCTTCTGTAGGGTAGTTAATCGTACGACTGAGTTACTGGACCTTCATCGTGACTAACGAAGAAAGTGACGTGAGGTGGAGGGGTGCTGAGGTCCGAACTGCTGCAGATGGTAACGGTCTAATAAGGTCAATAACACTACCAGCCACACCCAGATACACATCACTGACCCTTACTTTTCTAGCACTATACATCCACACGCGACCTGACCGAATCCTGAAGGACCAGTCGCCTTGGATAGAGGTAAGTAAGCTCTGTTTAATAGAATACAACGCTCCCCCCTGATCGTTTATTGTAATTAGAATTTTTTCAACTTTGGCCTGTAGCAGGCCCGACCAGCATCTGCTTGTAGGTTCTCCGTCTATAGGCTCGCGGGGGCCCTACTCCTGGGATAAGCAGTTGCTGGCCGTAAAATTATGTAATAAGGAATGAATCAAAAGATTTTTAATTAAGAATAAGTATGTGTCCGTAAGGTACAACGTCTACTTACTTATCATCAGAAGAACTACATAATAATAATGTCCTCCGGAAGGAATTTCGGTCACGTTGGCCCATCTCAACGGAGATTATCCATCTGCGCGCGACAGGATCATAGCACCCGGGTTTATGCGCAAGTACAAGTGCAATTTCTATTCTCTCACTCCCATATTCCGCCAGGACGGTAGGTCGACACGATTGGAGAGAGATTAGGTGAAGGACCAACAACTTTACGTGCTTTCCAAGTTTCGGTGGTGTAACACCGACAGCTTCCTTGCTTCGGGTTGTTACTGAGAATTTCTTAGCAGAAAAACCTAATAACTGATTTGGATCCGACTCCGGGATTCGAATCCGGGAGCTGAAGATCGTTAGTCCCGTTAACAACCACCAGATCAAAGAGGCAATCAAGTGTGTAAAGAACTATTTATTCGCACATAATTTGCAATCACATCAAAATTGCGTCTAAAGGTAAACAGAACTTACTGCAAGTAACTTTCTTTTCACACGGCTCTAAAATTTACAGACGTTTATTTTATTATTGTTTATGGGGCTGTAAAACTTTATGACTTTGATTAGTTCCCACGTTTCGTTCAGTTTGAAAAAACTTGAAAACAAAGTTGTTTATTTGTCTGTGTATTCACTGAAAGCTATTTATAGCGTTTTATGGGGGTGAATACTTTTTTAAAATTGTTGTAATTTGAAACTCGATGAAACTAAAATGCGACACTAAAGAGAGCGAAACATGTACATCTATTGGATTTAGCATGCGTGAGAATGAGTTGGAATAATAATAATAATGTCCTCCAGACCGAATATCGATCACGGCGACCAGTCTCGATGGAGACTAGCCATCGGCGCAGGACAGGATTATAGTGCCCAAGTGTACGCGCAAGCATAGATGCCCTCTCTATACCCTCACTCTCATAATCCGATGTGACGGTAAACCGACACGACCGGAGAGAGATCATTCGCAGCTCTCTGATACTCTGAATTCGTCTCATTCTCTCGAAGTTTAGTTTGACTGTTTCACGTCTACCGCGTGTGAACTTCACACAAGTTATTTATTGTTGAGTTATGATCTAGTAGATTTTTATGTTCTTCTATTTATTCAGTTCCCTCTGCCACCTCTTAAAATACTCTTGGTCTGATATGGTGTAATAGATTCTATTAAGCCGACATTACACGTCAATTTGTGATGAAATTTCGGAAAAAGTAACTCTAACTCCATTATTGGAGTCACGTACAGGGGTATAGAACGTCTTGTTTTTAAAAGTCCTTTCATTGTCTTTGGTCTTGGATGGTAGTCTTAAAAAAAGCAAAATTATGAATTGTGGGTATTTCTACGAATAACGATTTTATTTTCAAAGTGGCGTAGCTCCCAAAAAATTAATGCATAAGTCGACATCAAACTGGTTACGAAAAAATTGCAGTTATTGTAATATTTTTTCGTAATTAAGGTTCCATACCACAAAAGGAAAAACGAAACCCTTATAGGATCACTTTGTTGTCCGTCTATCTGTCTATCTGTCAAGACCCTTTTTCTCATGAACGCGTGGAGGTATCAAATTGAAATTCATATCAAATACTCAAGTCTACTGTCCTGTCTGTAAGAGATGTGAAAAAATCAAAAAATCAAAGATACTCGTGCAGCCGTTTATGCCGTAAATTTTCTACATTCGCAAGAGAATCAAAACCTACAGGATACTTCCCGTGAACTCAGCATCTTGAAATTTGGTGCGAAGCAACGTTTTATAGCACAGATAAAGGAAAAATTGCGAAAAGCGTAAATTTTTAAATATTTTTAATAATTTTAAACTTATATACCTACAGATTTGTTCGGAACCCTCGGTGCGCGAGTCCGACTCGCTCTTTGCCGGTCTTTTTTTAGAAAATATTCGTACAAGTTCTATATCAAATGATAAAACTAGTTCAAAACCAGCGTTCTACATTCTAGTTTAATACTTAAATCTCAGTTTAGCCTAGGAACTGAGACGTGACCCTTTCCCGTTGGTCGTATAAAGAAGATCAGGCACATGTTGGCTAAAAACTTATCGAGCTAAGCCCTCTGCATATTTCACTACTAAAGGAACACTTTGTAGTGCTAAAAGTAGTTTTTTAAATTCATGAAGACTTGCTGAAAGATTGTCTTAAGCGATGCTGATTTTCTTAAGCGTGTAAAAAGTAAATAGATGGATAAGATTACAGCCCATATATGTAGTAATCCCACTTTTTTGGATAAGTTTGACACACGAGCACACAGTCCACCTGATGGGAAGTGGTTGCTGTGGCCTACATCTATCCTCGATTACGAATCAAAATGCAGATGCGTTGTCACCCTTGAAGACTGAGATGGAATGCCTCGTTTCCAGTAAAAAGGGTCTCCGGTTCTGTAGACTCACCATACGAAACACAGCAGCGTTAAGCTGCCAAATTAAGCTTACTTGAAACAGGCCTCTTCTTATTTCTGAGAGGATTATAGAGTCTGCCGTACTGCTTCAGTGCGTGATGGCCGAATTCAGTGTTGTGGTAGCTCCGGGACTAAGTGTTCGTCGTTATTTTACTGAACGGTAGCAAAACGGGTGTTATTTTCTTTTATAGAACATGGTAACAAACGAGCACACAGTCCACTTGATGGTAAGTGGATGCTGTGGCTCATAGGCATCGACATCTATCCTCGAAAACGTATCAAAATTCAGATGCGTTGTCACCCTTGAGAACTAAGATGAAACGTCTCGTTTCCAGTAAAAAAGGTCTCTGCTTTTCTACACTCACCATACAAAATACAACTATGTCGAGTTCCTATTTTACGCTGGTATTCTGTGACAGTGTGGTTCTTCCCCGGTAGTAGACCCATTCGTGATAAAACCTTAATATAACTGTAGCATGGCTTTATCATGTTTTTGACGGCACCAATGAATTTATATATAGCAATTTTAAGAGTTCCTCGGAGTTCGAGGAAACATCATGTAATACGCTTAGAATAATAACACCTAGAACGATAGTTCCCTACAAAGCGGACGTTCAAAAGTGGGGCAAGAACAAAATCTATGTGTGCGTTATCAACTTGTGTTTACGCTAGACGAAACACACATAAATGAAAAAATAATGTGGCCAATACATTAAATTTTCCCGAAAAGTAGGGAAGTTGAAACTAAATTGGACTAATAGTTACAACGTAACGTATGACTCACACAAATATGAAAATAAGTTTGTTTGAATTCTATTATCGAAGTGTAGCCCGCTAAATTCAAAATATTTTTGAATAGGATCTAGCCAAGTAAGAAACTTTTATGAACCATATAAATGTGATTGCATCATATTTTTCTTTGTAACTGTATAGAGACGTTATAATTATGTGACTAATACAAGTTCGATATACACCCGCCCGAAGCCTGACTGTTCGACGAACGATTGACCGTATTCAATCTATTATTCAGTTTGTTTTTAACATTTTTTTCAATAATCGTCGAGTAATGGTGTACCGCACCTTACTGCATGCATAATGTAAGCTACAATACGAAAAACACAAGAAAATTTTAATTTTGGTAGGTTTTACACAGTCCTCACGGATGACAACGCATCTCTTTATTGAGGATAGTTGTAGATGTATATGGGTCACAGCATCCACTTACCTTCAAGTGGACCGTGTGTTCGTATGTCACCGTATCCTATAAAAAAATGTAAAGAACAAATTTTTGTATTTTAGTGGGCTTCCAACTGTTTTCATTTCGATTGTGTCTGATGTTTTCTGTCTCACAAGCCGCAATGATCGGATCAGAAAGAAACATAAAACGAAAACCAAACATGCATTTATTATCAGACCATATAAAAAGTTTCCTTAAAATTCGTCATCCATATTTTTTAATTTTTTTTAAATGTTACCCCCACACTAGGATCTTCTCCTATATCGTGGAGGCAGCTTACAAACATAAATTGCACGAGGACAAACATCCAGACCCGGAACAATGATTTGTAAGGCACACAAATACTTGTTCCGTGCGGGATTCGAACCCGCGGCACCTAGCGCAACAACTCATTGCTAAGCCACTGTGCCACGGAGCCGTTGATAAATAAAAACAATGCGTTGCATTTTTTCAATACTGGCAGCCCTCGTAGTAATAAGTTGTCAAGTTGCGTTACGCACTCTATTTAATGAGGGCTAATAATCTTCCACCCACCAGATGTCGCTAGTTGTGACTGAGGTAAAGTTTTTTGTAACATAGTGTCAGTTAATTGAGAAATTAGTTTTAAATAATAGTTTATCATTATCTACAATATTATATTATTACACAACACAATGCGTCTGAGGTTTGATTTTTTAATTTTTTGCACTTTATAACTCTTTTTAAAAAACATCGGCTTTTAGTTACATTTTATAGTTTGGTTTATTCATTTCTAATGTAATAAATATAAATTATAACCAATAATACAGAAAGAAACCTTAAATATTACATTTTCTTAAGAAATTACTATCCCCGCTATAAAATCTGTCAAATATTTTACCTCACTGTAAAGTGGCGCCGCCCTGGTAGCAGTAGCAGGTAAAAGTCGTGGATGCCCTCATTCCTATTGACGTGTTTTAGTTTTAATTAAAAAAAGGTGGGAGAATTTTTCTTTCACTTTGGCAACATTTCCATATAATGTTATATGTCAGTTTTTAAAAATTCATATTTATATTTTATGAATGTTTTACGTAAAAATATAAGTACAAAAGCATTAGTTACTCGTGAAATGTAATGTTATTATCAAAGATGTTTTATAGGTCCAGATACCGTGTACGCGCGCCTAAAACGCTTCCATTTCAAAGGCGCCATTATTGGCGTATTCGTTCGATCTTTCCGCCATTACGCCAGCGACGTTCACTGTGAACATACATCACGCACCGGTGTTTTTAATTTCGCAAAATGACTGTTTGTGCTGTGAAATCATTTAAAAATTACTCTTGGAAAAAAGATAAGGATAAGAACATCACTTTTCATAAGTAACTATACAAATTTATGGTGTATTTCTTTGTAAAAGAATACGAAAGCTAAATGTCAATACAAGTAAAAATACTGCGCAATAATATTCGAGTGTTACCTAGTCTATGAAATGTTTTTACCATTTTTTTATGTTATGATCAATCGCAAAAGTTATCTGTATAAGGCTTTTAAACAGTCTAATTTTACAGATTTTACCCAACCTATAGAGTTAAACCGTTTTAAGGGTTAGGGTTGACCTACATCTGGCAGCATGAAATTGCACTTTCCTGTGCTTCTATCCTTTTTGGTCATTCAGAACCGTTATTTACTAGAGCGAGAAAGAGAGCGCGAGTGTATAGTTCCACCCTCAAAAACCCGTTACGTAAACCGTGTAAACCGGTTTTAAATGTTTATCTATCATTCTTGACAATCCATACTAATATAATATTATAAACGTGAAACTGTGATTTTTTGTTTATTTGTTTATGTTCTTCCTCCACGCAGCAACGGAACGGAGCAATTTAAAAAAATCAAACATTTTGCTATCTCTTGGCCGAAGTTTGCGCTTAACCAAACTTACTTTTCTTCGTCATTTTACTTAGGATTGAAAAATAATTTAATGTCTTCGTAAAAAGCGGCAATATTTTGTGTTCTACAGTACAAAAGTGTAGTACTCTATATATATTTAGTAATAATAGATTATAAATATATGTTACATACATAAATATCTACTGTGCTTTTTTATTTATTTTAACTGTTACATTAATTATAGGTTTTATTACATATCTTCAATATTTTAGTGCGATGTTCGTACCTACATAAACACACACATAAGCAACCATATCCCCATACACACACGCACACAAATGCACACGCCAAGAACACACATTTTATACTCTTAGAATCAATAGGTACGTCAATATGAATGAAATATAAAATCTCCCACATTTTTTGGGTAATCGATTCGCACTGTTATCACCGAAGTCACGCACATTAATGCAGCCATGGTGCGTAAGATATGCGCGTCACGTGGTACTCACGCACACATAAATCAAAGACTGTCTTCACTATGAACGTTGCGGTGTGTTAGCAACACGGTATCTGGACCTATAAAACATCTTTGGTTATTATGTTTCTTGTGTTTCTCTGATGTACTGACATCCGTTCACTGCATAAAACGTCATTTTTAATTAAAATTTCGGGAGCTGTAGTGAACACGACACGACTTTGAGCACTAACGGGCCGAGTATTGAACTAAGCCATACTGGCTTAGTTTGAGTTGCCTCACATTACGGGCGCGGACTCGGCTTCTAGGTGTTATTATTCTAAGGTAATACGAGTATAATCTCATTTACAGCCGTACTTTCAGATCATTATTATCATCAGTATTACGATTCTGTGATGAACATAATTCTCCAAAAGATCGTCGCTTACTGTGGTCCCAAGACACGTCACATCAACGAGTTAGGTTCAAACTGATCCATTTATACCTGTGGATGCCCCTGAATTTACTATGGTATTTTTGTTTGATTTTATAATTTTTTTATTAATAAAATGGGTTTTTTATAGGATAGAGTAACAAACGAGCACACTGTCCACCTGATGGGAAGTGGTTGCTGTGACCCATAGACATCTACATTTATCCTCAATGAAGATTCAAAATGCAGATGCGTCGTCACCTGTGACGACTAAGATGGTATGCCTCTTTTCCAGTAAAATAGGTCTCCGGTTCTCTACACTCACCATACGAAATACAGCAGTGTCAAGCTGCCATTATACGCTGGTATTCTGTGAGAGCGTGGTCCTTCCCCGGTCGTCATAGTTGCAACATGGCTCTACCACGTATAAAATGTTATGTTACCCCCTTCTCTCCACTAGTATTTCCTCCTATATCGTGGGAGCAGTACACAAACATAAATTGCACAAGAACAAACATCCCCACCCGCAACAATTATTTGTAAAATATACAAATACTTTTTCCTTCCGGAATTCGAACCCGCGGCAAAGCTTACTGCGTCAAGGAGGCGTTGTATAAATCAGAGATATCCCCCCAAAGGCGTTCTCTCAAGCTCCTAATAGAATAAAAGTACAATGTCTAGTTGTCAGTCCATAAAACATCTGCAATATACAAGGAATGGATTGAAAGGCGTTTATATGTTGCGAAGTAGCCGCTACGTCATAAACTGATAATGTTGTTTGTCTCTTTAATTTACATAAACATAAAACAAAAACGAGAATATAAGAATAATAAAGTCTAACCGCCAATAAAATGAACAAAGTAAAGCTGAGCTGTTTCTTTAAATTCGTTTACCGTTACCGTTAAAGCTCACTACAATGCTGAAAATAGGCCTTCTCTCTCTCTCTCTCTCTCTCTATCTCTCTCTCTCTCTCTATCTCTCTCTCTCTCTCTCTCTCTCTCTATATATATATATATATATATATATATATATAATATTTCTTCGCTTGTCTAGCGGATTGGCAATCACAGCTTTTTTAATTTTTGTCGTTATTAGGAAGACGCTGCTGCCCATCTGCTGATTTGTATTCCTCTGTTGCCTACTACGACACTGATACTCTCACACCGCCAATACATGGTAATTTTTTAGGTTTTTTTAGAAGTAAATGTTTCTAACCTGACATTGCTCTCTGTCCACAATCCAGAAGTTCACAATATTTCCTGAATTGCCTTTCATGACACTAGAGTGGTCTCTGTCTCAATTTATGCACATTACAGAATTAATTTATTTTTTCTCGTCCTTCATTGTTGCTATAGCTACTCTCATAGTTTTTTCTGCGTAATAGAATTCATAACAAATTAACAACCCGTAATTGCCCTACAAGATAGTTATTGATAAGCTTAGTCCCTCTGTTTTAGACTAAAATATTAAAACATATAGTATTATTTAGACTAAGTAATATAACAAATAGATCATAATTGTCTGCGCACAAACTAAATCTTGCAATTAATATTCATTTTTAAATTCACCTCCAAAATAGTGAGGCGCACGAGTCTTAAATTGTATTTTTAGTTTTTACGAACCCCTTTCAACGCCCTCGCAATTTGACTTGATTGGGACGCTTTAGTATAACTATCTATTTATGTATTTATTTATTTATAATATACAGGAAGTCGATCGAACCATGTTTGAGGTTTGTGGACTTGTGTCGGGGTGTAGGGATGATGATGTTTTAAATTTTGTTGTTGTTTCAAATGTAAATAAACAATTCAGATTTCCAAAAGCTTTTCATTTAACTAGAAACTGCTCTATTGGGCAAAAATTTTACAATTATTTTCTGTGATAACAAAATAATCCGTTTTGTATTAAATATTATTTATTTGACAGTTATGTAGCGCAGTAGCTAAGAGTCCGTTTGCGGCGCTGAGAGACACGGGTTCAAATCCTTTACGTAACAGTTGTTTGCATGGCTTACTAATACATACATATTACTAATCCATAGCATAATCTCGTATGGTATTTTGCTATGGGGACACGCAGCTGACACTGAAATTATATTTGTTTTACAGAAGAGGGCCATAAGAGCAATTTATGATTTAAAGCCTAAAGAGTCGCTGCGACAAAATTTTAAGGAAATTAATATATTAACTTTGGCCTCTCAATACATTTATGAAAATGTAATGTACGTACACAAAAATAAAAGTAGTTTTACAAAAATAAGTGATATTCATTCTGTAAATACTGGGAACAGACACAAGCTAGTTGTACCAGTTACTCGACTCCATCGAGTCAGTAATTCATTCTTGGGGCGATGTATACGCTTTTACAACAAAATTCCAGAAAATATACAAAATTTGACCTGCTCAAAGTTCAAAAACTTTATTAAACTAAGTTAATATAAAAAGGGTTATTATATTATTAAAGAACTTATAGATGATAATAACCCCTGGAGTTGAGGTGATCGCTACCAAGCTATTTCTAATTTGTTGTGTTGTTAATTTGTGTAAGACACATGATTTTAAGCTGTTATTTAAAAAGAAGTCCCGCTGGGTTTCTTCCTGGTACTTCCCAGGACAGAGGCTTTTTTTCGAACCAGTGGTAATTATACAAAAGAGTGACTTTCAATAAGTATTATTTATAATCTATATTGAATAAAAAAGTTTCTGTTTCTGTTTCTGTTTCATAATTGTACGTGGTCTGCGTGTATGTCCTTGTGCAATTTATGTATGTTAATCAGCTCCACGGTATAGGAGAAAATAAAGTAGTTGTGGTGTCTATGAGTCCTTGAAGAAAATAAAGAGACAAATTTTATTTTTACCTTAAACCATTAAGAACATAAACCTATTTTTAACACTCAGCGAACATGCGAGTTGACAAACTGCATTATGTTGAAGTCACGAGCCACCAGAGACGTTATTCTATCTAAAGCAAATGTTAGACGCTCTTTAGCAGCAAGTTTGTAACACTGTTATCGAGTTGACGGGACTACACGGTCCGCTTTTATGTTAATGGTGACAATGCAAACTCACAGTCACCTTGTTGCACACTCAACCAAACCCGAGTGATAATTGATAGAATCAGGCGTTACTTTGCGGAAATCCATTATAATGGGGTTGTTATAAATTAATTTGCCTAATTCCGCGTAAAGAAAGAAAATTATGTGTCCTGCCCAGTTTTAAGGGAACCTCCCACCCTCCCTCAATCGCGCGAACTGCGAGTCTACTTCACCTGAGGATGCCTCGTGTAGAGGTGAAACACGTGTCATATTTTCGAGAGTGGTGTGTCGTGCCTAGTCTGGTTGTGCTAAGGATGGTAGTGCAAGCATTGACGGCGACGGGTATAGTGCGCGCGATTGAGGGCGGGTGGGAGGTTCCTTTAAAACTGGACAGGACACATCATTTTCTTTCTTTACGCGGAATTAAGCAAATTAATTTATAACAACCCCATTAAACCCGAGTGATGTTAAAATCTTGTACAGCTTATCTTTAATCTATAAATAAAAAAAAATCTATCTGTAATATCGAAATAATTGGTTTCTTTTTAGCGTAGGTAACCCACTAAGTTTAAT
The DNA here is from genome assembly GCA_033319125.1 of Parnassius glacialis. Classification (NCBI taxonomy): domain Eukaryota; kingdom Metazoa; phylum Arthropoda; class Insecta; order Lepidoptera; family Papilionidae; genus Parnassius; species Parnassius glacialis. Next base: position 40,699,010 of record JAVANC010000012.1, on the reverse strand, counting down.
AGAAGACTGTTATTTTAGGAGCTATTAAGAATGAATAATAAATTTTTAAATGTTTTGTCTGTCTGTCGGTCTGTCCGTCCGGGCTAATTTTCATAATGGCTGTAACGATTGTGGTAAAACTTTACGAACATATTTAGAGCAATATCTAACAGGAGTGATAAAAATTAGTGGTTTTAGTTCTGTCAAAGAACACTGTAATAATAAGATCATCAGATTTTCTGAAGTTGTGGGTAAAAGATAAACCATCAAAATGAAGATTCATTTATTTGAAAGTTTCACACAAAATTTAACACCCTATTTCACCCTCTTAAGCATGGTTGAACTTTTTAAATCCTGTCGTAACTGTTATGACTGTAACTGCCTTTTATTCATACGCCATAAAAGGCAGGTATTGTCAAAATTTGGTGTTGTGTCAAAAAGCTGTTTGGACAGTGCTCTGATAGATAAGTCAATCACTCAGGCTGAACAAAAACTTCCTCAATAATTGGCCTTAACAGATATGAGGTAGCGGATTCTCATATGCCCTCATTGCACGGCACGGCAGTAGTAAAGATAAAGCATATATTTACGTATCAGTGAAACTCAAGGTCGCTCAGCGAGCTATGGAGAGGTCTATCCTCGGGGTTTCTCTGCGTGATAAACTTAGAAATGAGTATATCCGCAGTAGAAACAGAGTAACCACCATATCCCAACATATTAGTAAGCTGAAGTTGCAGTGGGCCGGCCATATAGCTCGAAGAACCGACAACCGATGGGGAAGAAATGTTCTCAATTGGCAGCCTCGTACCGGTAGGCGAAGTGTAGGGCGACCCCTCACTAGATGGAGTGACAACCTGGTAAGACATGCAAGATGTCGATGCATGCAGGTGGCTTAGGACCGTGCTTTGTGGCATTCCTTGGGGGAGGCCTATGTTCAGCAGTGAACTTATGAAAGGCTGTAATGATGACAATGATGGTGACGTATCAGTGAATTAGGGAGCAGCCTGTATGAGGGGTTTATAGAGCAATTACTGCGCCACTGTTCAGTGCGAATTGGAGAACTTCACATGCCCAAACACCGCCATCTTCCTTTTTTTATAGAATACATTAAGAAGTCCACCTGATGGTGAGTGGTTGTTGTGACCCGTAGACTTCTACATCTATCTTTGTTTGTGAATTAAAATGCAAATGCGTTGTAAGCCATGAGGACTAAGATAAAATGCCTCTTTTCCAGTAAAAAGGGTCTCCGGTTCTCTACACTCACCATACGAAACACAGCAGCATTAATCTGCTATTTTACGCTGGTATTCTGTGAGAGCGTGGTACTTCCCCGGTCGAGTCGACCCAATCGTGCTACAACTATACTATTAATATAGCTGCAGCAGACAGACTGACTACAGGCTGCTACAGAGAATTTTTTAACATAAAACTCAATTACCGAGCTTTCTTGACTCGCGATTCGAACTTGCGACCACATGGTTAGTAGTCGCGTTTACGACCACTAGAACAAAGATGCACTCAAAAGGCAGTTCTCTAATAACACAAAACACAGCAGAATTATGCTGATATATTATGTCGGTATTCTGTGAGGAAGTGGTCCTTTCCCGGTCGAGACAACCAATTCTTCACTATTACCACCACAGCCAGTTAGTTTGCTGCTAAAGGTAAGCCTAAAGAGAGGAACCTTTAGCAACGGGATGTGGAATCTAAGGAGATTATCTCATAAAAGGATAGTTATTTATTAAATTTGTTTTCAACAACTTAATAAAAGATATATAAATGGCGGCCTTATGGCATTCTCTACCAGTCAACCCTGAATGATTTGTGAAACTGTGCCAAATGTAAACAATTTAATTTATGAAATTTATAAATAACTAATGAAGATGTAAGGTACAATAAAATGCGAATAAAAATAATATAGTTAATATTATTACTTTTGTAACGTAGTATTATATTAGAACGTCTTTTTTATAAGATAAGGGTGACAAGCGAGCACACTGTTCACCTGATGGTAAGTGTTGTCAGCCGTGAGGACTAAAATGGTATGCCTCTTTTGCAGTAAAAAGGATTTCCGGTTCTCTAAGCTCACCATACGAAACACAGCAGCATTAAGCTGCTATTTTACGCTGGTATTATGTGAGAGCGTGGTCCTTCCCCGATCGAGCCGATCCATTCGTGCTCAAACTATGCAATTAATATAGCTGCAGCATGGCTATACGATGAATGGGTTGGCTTGACCAGGGAACACAGAATACCAACGCAAAATAGCAGCTTAATACTGCTGTGTTTCATATAGCGAGTGTAGAAAAGAGATCCGGATCCGGAAATCCCTTTAACTAGAATCGAGGCATTCCATCTTAGTCCTAAAGGGTGACCACGCATCTGTCTATTGATCATTAATTGGGGAAAGATAAATATATATGAGCCATAGTATCCACTTAGAATCAGGTGTATTTGTGTTCATTTGTTACCCTTATTCTATAAAATAATTAATATCTACTAATATTACTAGCTGACCAGGCAGACGTTGTTCTGCCCTTTCCGAACGACCATTTGCTTTCCCAAAAAAACTCCTGAAATTAGCAATAAAAAAATTGAGGGTCACTTATCGGGATAAAAACTATCTTATCTCTCAAGTTGGACCAAACTGCACACAGTCTGCAAAATTTCTTTGAAATCGGTTCTATTTGTTGAATACTTACGGAAACACGTGGTGGTTATACTACTAAATTGTAGCTAATATTAAACGTTTGCATTTTTAACATAGCGCCATCTATTAAATATTTACTCAATCCAGTCAACAGATATCGTCATCTGACAGAATCGTTTGGAGCTAACAGATAATTGTGACTGTCAAATAATAGACAAATAATTTTCAATAAAATAATATTGTATTACGACTATAAATTGAGATGTAAGCTATCCTATCTTTTAAGTTGGACCAAACTGCACATTGACCAAAAATTTCATTGAAATCAGTTCAGTAGTTAGAGTCCATCGCGGACAAACAACGTGACACGTACTTTTTATATATAAAGATAATAAAGGATAAATTATAAATATATAAACGGGTACATATATACAAAATCTTTAAATAAATAAAATAATATAATCCAAAAATAAAATTACACGGTATACATAAAGGGTTATGTGCTATAATTAGCTTGCTTGGCAGGATTGGCAACCACAGTTTTTCATTTGCAGTTTTACGGTTATTATTAGGAAGACACTATTGGTTAGCTCTTTTTTCGACACCAATTCGACGTTCTGGGTAGCGGATATACTTACATTGCCAATACACGATTACCAATTATTCTCGTTTCATTATAAAATAGCTACAGCTTGGCATGTAAAAATGTGATCGTAAAAGCATATTCCTAAGTTATATTTAGAATATCTTATTCGATCTAGTAGGAGTACATGTTCGACGCTCTAAAACTTTAAGTCGATAACTCAGTTTGTAAGTTGGCGGACCGCTAAAATTTTGCCATAATGGCATGTGCAGTGTAGTAGTTTTGGAATTGTAATTCTTCAGCCGACTTAGAAAACGTAAGATTACGGTCTTTTTGACTGTAACATTTTTCTCTCTTTGTTGTACGTATGGTATTGGTACGCAATTACTTCGTAACGAGATAACAGTAGTCAATCTATAATCGATAACAGTCGTGAATCTATAAAAAATATTGTTTTTTTTAATCAAGTTTATGCTCCGGTTTTACGCGTGTAGTGACCATGATGTAACAATATCCACTATCCCATATGTTCCCGTGGGTGTTGTAGGAGGGGACAGAGGGTAACAAACTTTGAGATGGGCAGCAACGTCTTCCTGATAACAAACAAAAATAAACTCTGCGGGTGCCATCCAGCTTGCCAAGCATGGCAACTAAGGCATTTATCCACCCTATAAGTCAATCTATGGGAGATTACTATACTGAGCAGTGAACTTTAATAGGCTATGACGTAAATGTAAAGGTATACTTGAGAGGCAGTCCCATATAAATTGGAGACAAAATTCTATGTATATAA
>JAVANC010000012.1:40623735-40694905 GCA_033319125.1 Parnassius glacialis | reverse complement strand
TTAATCGAACAATGTTTACAAAAACAGATATTAAATTGATTTGTGATGTGAGCATAACCAACTTTCAAGAACATTGTAAGCTCGCTTATTACCTTTAAGACGGCAGCATTAAAACTATCGCGGTAATGACGCCTTGAGGCATCCGTAGTTAACAATAACGCTGAATTAGCATATTATTATAGGGTAATAAAATCATAAAGCAAGTGAGAATTGCGGTGTTATAAAAATTGCAAAGAAGGTATAACAGAGAGCTAAATGCTTTAAAATTACAGCTATTTCGTTTTTAACCGGCCTTAAGAAATAGGGAAGTGTGTATATCACAAGATATTATTATATTCTTATCCTATAAAAAAATGTTCACCGATTGTGAACCGATTTTACTTATTCTTTTGTTTATTTTAATACGAATAGGGTGGCCCCATTTAAATTAAAAAGAAACTCCTGTGTATTAGGGTTGAAAATGGGATATGAAACTTTTTATACAACATCGATGATGTTTAATTTGTCTTTTAAATTTGTATTATTGTTTAGTCGGTATAATTTGTGCCATCGGACAACTAAGTTGAGAAGACGGAGGTTGAAAAAAGGAAATTATTGGCAAAGATAAATATCATCATCATTCATCATTACAGCCCTTCACAAGTCCACTTCTGAACATAGGCCTGCCCTAAAAGAATGCCACAAAGCACGGTCCTGAGACACCTGCATCCATCGACTTCCTGCATGTCTTACCAGGTCGTCACTCCATCTCGTAGGGGGTCGCCCTACACTTCGCCTACCGGTACGAGGCTGCCACTCGAGAACCTTTCTTCACCATCGGTTGTCGGTTCTTCGAGCTATATGGCCGGACCACTGCCACTTCAGGTTACTAATCCGTTGGGCTATGTCGGTCACTCTGATTCTACTGCGGATATCCTCATTTCTGAGTTTATCACGCAGAGAAACTCCGAGCATAGCCCTCTCCATAGCTCGCTGAGCGACCTTGAGCTTCCTCATACGGCCAGCAGTGAAGGACCACGTCTCAGTTCCGTAAGTCATCACTGGCAACACGCACTGGTTGTACAATTTCGTTTTAAGGTTTTGAGGTATGTCTGACGAGAAGATGTGTCGTAGCTTCCCGAACGCTGCCCAGCCGAAATGAATCCGTCGATTGACTTCTCGGTCGAAGTTGGACTTACCTAGTCGGACTATTTGTCCCAGGTAAACATACTCGTCAACAACTTCGAGCTTAGTGCTCCCAACAACTACCGGCATAGGTGTGACATGGACATTAAACATAATCTTTGTTTTGTCCATGTTCATCTTAAGACCTATCCGTTGGGAGACACTATTGAGGTCATTGAGCATAGTGTTTATATCCTCCAGCGATTCTGCCATAAGGACTATATCGTCGGCAAATCGAAGGTGAGTGATGTACTCGCCTTTGATGTTAATACCGTATCCTTTCCAGTCCAGAAGCTTGAAAACGTCTTCCAATGCAGCGGTGAAGAGTTTCGGGGATATAACATCACCCTGTCTTACACCTCTCTGCAATTGGATAGGTTTCGTACTCTGGTTCTGTACTCGGATAGCCATCGTAGCTCTACTGTACAAACACTTCAGCACTTCGATATACCGACAGTCAACTTGGCACCGCTGAAGGGACTGCAGCACCGCCCAAATTTCGACGGAATCAAAGGCTTTCTCATAGTCCACATACGCCAGACATAGTGGTAAATTGTACTCTTCGGAATTCTGTACAATTTGCCGTAGGGTATGTATGTGGTCTATGGTGCTAAAGCCCTTTCGGAAACCGGCTTGTTCGGGAGGCTGGAAGTCGTCAAGTCTGCGCGCGAGACGATTCGTAATGACTCTCGAAAACAGCACGTAGACGCGGCTCAGAAGGGAAATCGGTCTGTAGTTCTTCAAGAGAGCGTTGTCACCTTTCTTGAAGAACAAGACCACCGCACTTCTGCTCCACGCCTCCGGTGTAATGCCACCATGGAGGACGGAATTAAAGAGCCTCTAAAGGACTTCAAGTACCGGTCTTCCACCCGCTATCAGAAGCTCCGCTGTAATTCCATCCTCGCCTGGGGCCTTGCCGTTTTTAAGATGCTGGAGAGCCATTCTAATCTCGCTCAGACTGACGTCCGGGATATCTTCGGAATAGTGTCGGATAAGACTCGCTCTTGGATCGTTACTCACACTTGCGTGTGGCTTCAACGATGACGTGTACAGCTGCCCATAGAACCTCTCAATCTCACTCAAAATCTCACTCAAAATCTCAGGTGTCCCGGAAACGATGCTGCCACATTCGGTCTTCAGCTTTGACAGTTGGCTCTTTCTGGCAGACAGATCTTTGGCAAAGACTTTGGAGACTTGGTTCTGCTCGATCGCTTCTTCAATACGAGCTGTATTGAAGTTGCGTAAGTCCCGCCGCATGTATTTGGAGATCTGTCTGTTCAGTTGCCTGTATGCTGTCAAATCTGTTGAAGAATGAAGCTTCTTCTCCCGTCTAACAGCAATAAGATTAAGAGTGTGATCGGAGAGTTTTTGTGTTCTTCTGCGGCGGGTCTTGCAGAACTTAGCTTCGACCGCATGGACAGTTTCCACGAGCTTGTCATTCATATCGTCCACTTCATTGCAGTCTTCTAGGCACTGAAAACGGTTTTGTAACTCGAGCTGAAAGGTTGCGAGACTTTGGATTAGAGCAGGAGGGGGACGGAGCGTTGACTTCATCAGACGAGACCTCTCCAACTTAACATTTAGGTTTAGCGTGCCTCTCACCATTCGGTGATCGTTGCCGGTTTTCACCCTCGCGATCACTGAGACATCACTGAACAGTTGTCGTCTGATCGTCACAATGAAGTCAATCTCATTTTTTGTCGAACCGTCGGGGCTCGACCAGGTCCACTTCCTGTGGGGCCGCTTCTGGAAGAAAGAGTTCATCATAAAGAGTCCCTCTTTCTCGATGAAGTCGGCCAGCTGCTGGCCCCTTGGGTTCCGTTGCCCTATTCCAAATTTCCTCACTTTCAGCTCACCGTTCTCTCTTGTGCCTAGTTTTGCATTAAAGTCTCCCATTTACAACGTATATTGGGTTTTTACATTTTCTTCATCTCCTCATCAGGATGTGCCGAGGTTGGTGCGTTAACTTGTACGACCTTCAGCGAATACCGTTTGGTGATAATGAGTATAAGGTACGCAACCCTCGTCGACACACTCTCAATCTTTACAACGTTGTTAACCAGAGACTTGTAGACGATAAATTCGACACCTCCTTGGGACAAATGGTCGCCCTGCCGGTGATAGGGCAAGTTGCCGGATTCGGGGATTATTGTGTCCTCCCCCTCTCTTCGGACTTCGGATAATCCTATAATATGCCAGTGTAACTTGTCTATCTCTTCTTCCAGCTCCACGATCTTCTCGTCAGTCCTCAGGGTGCGTGCGTTGTATGTTGCCAGGTCGAGTCGTCTTAGGTGGCAACCGAACCTTCACCGATGATTCTTAGCACCCCCTGCCCCGCCGTTACCATGGTCGCCACCGTAGCCAGGAATAGCGGGGCCGCCGGGGGCTGGGGTCGTTCATTTGTTACTCTCATCATAGGGGGGTATTTACCATAGTTGCCACGCTTGTTGAGTGGTTTGGCAATCGCAGTTTTTTATTGTAATTTTATTGTTATCAGGAAGATGCTGCTGCCCATCTCCTGCCTGTTTCCCTTTGTCGCCTCTTACGACACCCACGGGAAGATATGGGGTAGTGGATATTCTTAACCGCTACTACACGGCACGGAATATATATATATATATATATACATATATAATTATATTAAAATCGGTATATTAGCATGTCGCCGGTATTTTTATTATTTACTCGATATAAATATAAAAAAAATATATATATAGCATGGTAACTATGGAGGTCTTTTGAGGCATTATTTGTGGTCCTATGTCCATTATTGGACTTTTATATACTACAGAGGATGGATGGAATAGATTTAGTTCAGAACCTCAGAGTACTTTAATATACAACTAAAATTTAGAATCGTGCACTGTGATAGAATTTGTGATGCCTATTTTCAGTAGTGGACTTACGAAGATCTGTTATAATAACTTAATGATATGTTATCTCATTCCATTGCTGGCTCGCACCTTGCCTCTTATATATGCGGCGGCGAACAGGCTAGCGAAGGTTAGCCTGGCCAATCTGTCTACCAAGATTATCAATATAAAAAGGTCTAATTTCAGCTTTGAACTATTTATGAGCTGATAAATAAAAAAAAACACTTCAAGTTCTGATCTCTCCTCATCTCATGCTTATCCCATGATTTTACAACTTCTCCGTAACAGGAGTAAGTAGAAAAGTTTATATTAGTATTTAAATACTGATAAGATAATGCAAATTACCATCTAAATCAACATGAAAAATTAACACCAGGTGAGTCAAGGCTTGATTATATAAAGGTTAAAAAACCGGACCATCAAAAATCAAATTATGTTATCATACTTTGATTTTTTGTGGGGTTTGAATCTATCATGAAACAAATATTTGTATGATCTACGAGTAATTGTTCTGGGTCTCGATGTTTGTCCTTATAGTATTTATGTATGGAAACAGCCTCCATTTTATAGAAGAATATTCTTGTGTGGAGGTAACATTTTTTTTAAGATAATATCACAACTTTTATTTTAATAAATATGTATGTGAAAGCAATATAAATAAAAAAACGGCCAAGTGCGAGTCGGACTCGCCCATGAAGGGTTCTGTAGCAGAAAGCAATATAATTTACGATTTATGACGTATAAAAAAACTAGTTACTAGATCTCGTTCAAACCAATTTTCTGTGGAAGTTTACATGGTAGTGTACATCATATATTTTTTTTAGTTTTATCATTCTCTTATTTAAGAAATTACAAGGGAGGGGGACACACATTTTACCACTTTGGAAGTGTCTCTCGCGCAAACTATTCAGTTTAGAAAAAAAATATATAAGAAATAATCTTAAATCCTAAAGAATCTTCATAAAGAAATATCATTAATGAAGGTCTATCCATAGATACCCCACATGTAATGGGTTGTAACACATGGGTCTGATGGAAAAAAGTTTTTAGTTTCAGTTCTAAGTATGGGGTAGTTTCGGATAAAAGTGGCTTTGACATACGGACGGACAGATAGACAGACATGACGAATCTATAAGGGTTCCGTTTTTTACCATCTGGCTACGGAACCCTAAAAAGGAATAAAAAACAAAAATTTTCAATTTGTCCTACTTTATAGTCCACGAAAACTGGCTGCGTTTCCTCGCTGAATGGCTTACACTTAGTTTTTGGGCGGGAATAGAACCGATCCTCTTGTCTTCAACGGCGACAACCAGTCGCGAATACAGTTCCTACACATACGATATATTTATTACATAATTAAATGAAACTGAAGGTAGCCGGGCTAACTATGAAGGAAGTCAAACACCTCAGCCCCCCCCCCCCCCCCCGTGACCAGCATGACCACCGTCGGGAATTAAAAAGTTAAAGTAAACGCGATAAAATCCGTAAAAATTAGTTAGTTTCATTTAATGTGTAATCTTCGCGTAAATATAAGAAATCATTATAACATAATTTTTGAATTCTTTAGTTAAACTGAACATAATTTAAACGAAGTATCTGAATGTGTTATGAAAATGAAACTAAAATTGATATAGAGCCAACAAAGTACCGCAGTTGTTACTGACTTGTCAGAGACAGACCTCGTACCTTGCTTGATTCGCTGCGATGATGTGGGATTGTGGTTTTGGTGACCACTTTCATTAAATATAGGTATCTTACTACATACATTCTATCGATCAGTTTAAATTAACAAAAATAATTATTCTAATAACAACATAAAATATTAAAAACTTGCGTGAGTGTCACTCAGTCAACACTTGGTTGCAAAGAAATTTCTTTCGTAGTATATTATTATTGATATACGTATTAAATGAGCGTCATTAAAAATTAAATAATATTTCGTTAATGACAAGATAAGAAAAAGTGCGAGGGAAATGGATATTATTCCATCTCGCTTTCTTATAGCCGCCAAGGCCACTTTTTCTCGCCTAGCCCCCATCCACCAAATTCGTACTGTCAGATAAGGAACTGTGTGCCAAAAACTGCGATCTTGAATATTCCTGCCAAGCATGGGGACTATGGCAATATCCCCCTATGAGGCAATCTAAAGCTATAATAATGGGTATAGCTAATAAATAATAAATACAGCCTATCTCGAATTCACTGCTGAATATAGGCATCTCCTAGATTTGGGGATTCCATCATAGGCAGTTTTGTTGAGTTCAAGATTTTGATATACTTGTTATACTTGGCAGGTTGTCGAACAATGTTTAATAATTTTTAGTAGTTAACATAAAAATGTTGCTACCAATCTCTTGTTTAAGTTTCCTCTACATTGCGTCTTACAATACCCACGAGATAGTAAGGAAGTGGATTAACGTTGTCACTACATGGTGACATATATTGTTGAAATCACAATATTAGCAATCACAGTTTTCGTTGTTGTTATTTGGAAGACGCTGCTGCCTATATCCTGGTTTGTTTCTCCTGTAACCTCTTGCGATACCGAGAAGAATATCTACTACCACATATAGTGCGATATGAGGTAGTGCATATGTTTACACCGTCACTACACGGTATTTTATACTTTATCATTAGTTAAAGATACAATAAATTCAATAACCTATAAATATACAATACGAAATCCAAGACTAAAGAGAGCCCTAACTAATGACTTATAAAGTAATTTCGCTGATAAGGCAACTAATAAAACAAGTTACTATGCTACACGCGAAAACGTAAAGAGATAATATAACGTGTCTACATTGAAGTAATACACAGAGGATATAACGAAAGCTTATACGTGCGTATTTAATTTCCCCAAGGAATTTAGAGCAAAAGACAATATATTAACATGACTAGCGTACGTCAAAAAATTTTAAGACTGAAAGGACGTATAGGGATAAGGAAAATAAATTGACATCAAAATAGAGTTTTAGTTGGAAAGACTGCTTTTCTGCCCAGGACTCCTTTTCTTCTTCATCTGGGTAGTGTGTAGTGACGATGGTTTTAGTAAGGAGTAGATAATTAGGTTAGGTAGTCTAGGTACCACATCGAACGGGTTCGCGCATTGCTGTGGCGGAGGGCTTAGTAAATGCAGCGTAAACAAACATAAGCATAAAAATGCAACCCAAAATAAAAATGTAGTACTAAAAGGACTCCGAGTGGGGCACTCTATGTATTCTGTTGCGCTTTACCTGATAAGGAAAAGAGGGAGCAGTAGTCGTCTTCTGAAAAGGGGTCGCTATGAAGCTATCGATGCTGTTGGGATTGCGGACTTGTTCAAAAGCATTCTCGTGGGGCTGCTAATATGTGTTGAAGGTAGAACACCATTGGATTTAGTCGGTGCGCATTCGACATAACTTGTCCTTGCCCGCCTTACCGAAGTCCCAGGAAAAAAAGTAGTTTTAGCTATATAATAATAATAATTAGATGTTACAGAATAAATATATAATACTAGAAGTATTTAAAAAATTATGTTGCTACGGATAAGGCTTGGATTCGAGTCCGCATCCCACTCTAAAAGGTGTACATATTGATGGTAGTAGGATGTAAGTCAAGTAAGTATAGTTCCTGAGTATAGTTGGCTGGTGTAGATGGTAGACTGACACAAGTGAAAGGGTCAGCAGTCCCATTATATATTTAGCAGGTATATATGTCTAAACCAGTGCAGTCACTGGTTTTGCCCGGCCACCTAGATGGTATGGCGGCCAGCGTCAGCACTTTACTACATCCTGAGAAGGGCCCAAAGTAGTAGGAATCTGGCAGTAGAATCCTGTAAATAGTGCATTAATGCTTAATCAAGGATAGATATAGGTGTATAGAATGACAGGATCCACTTATGGTAATACAATAGATTTATGGTATTTTCTAGAAGATCTTGTAGCTTCAGATAAATACTGGTCACGAGCTGATGATTTTATTGGTGATTATTGTTGTTTAGCTTCAATTAATTTCAATTATGGATGAATGGATGATGAATTCGTCACATTTAAGACAACATTGCATGTTTAAGAAATTAAAAGTGTAAACAAAACAGAAAAAATGTTTTAAATATTTTTATAACAAGAATAAATATCTTAATAAATATAAATTTATGGAACATCGTTAATAGTTCTTGGCGTGAAATAGTAAAAAATATCGAATGACCAGATACATACTGATCGTTTTGTCATATCCTACACCAAGATTTGACAAATGCCAGAATCTGGCACCTTGCTAGTTAAGGGTTGGTCAATTATAGTCTGGACATTGCCACTTCAGCTTACTGAGCCGCCTTTGTAACTAATTATTTTACGCAGAGGAACTCTGATCATACCTTTTTTAAAATTTCGACTTTAAGCTTACATGATATTTGTATTGATCTATACAATTAAATAATATTGAAGTGTTTGTTTGTAATGTCGAAATAACAACTTTTATTATATTTACGGTACCTATAACAAAAAAATCTTTTTTAATGAAATTGTCCGTCTGCCTTTTTATTTCTGACTAATCTCCGAAATGGCTGAACCTATTTTGACGGGGTTTTCACTGGCAAAAGAATTAGGGTTACACGCGAGAAAAATGAAAAGCCACGAAATTGCGAAAATCAGATGCAAATAGGGAAGTAATAATAATAAATTATGTAAAATAATTCTATGCGAACGATGTTACGAACATAGTTAGTATATAAATAAAATTGATAAAAGCTAATTTTATGTACAACTTTTCCTTTTCTTTTTCTTTTCTTCTCTTTACAAAAACTATTAGTTAGGACCCGATGCTTTGCTGACGCAGAAAAAATAATTGTGGAAATATCGTTTTAAATTTGGAAGAGTCATATAGCTTAATTGGATAATACATTATTGAAATTGAGGGACATATTACTTACAAATAAATTTGTCATTGTACTATGCCTATAACCTTCGCGGAAGTGCAAGCAATAAGTTGACAAAGTTCTATCGCAATCTGATGAATGGTATGGAATACGACAAACAAATATTAATTTTTGTAAATTAAATTGGTGTATTCTTTATGCAAATGAATATATTAACCTATAAGAAGCCCTTAAATATTTCGTAGGATTCTTAGACTACGTTTTAATTTTTTTAAATCTCCAAGAAAAGAAAAAGGTCTTAAATTTTTATCCCAACACCGATACACATTTTTCTTTATTGCGCACGTTTACTCTCTAATCTGATCGTTTATTTCCTTCATTACCTTTTGTTGAAACTGGACGCCGTAAGAATATCCCCTGATAAAAAAGCAACATGTTAAAGTAACAAACATTTTGTGTAAAACAAAATGCGAAAATAAAATGGAAAACGAATGGATTAAGACCTTCATTATAGTCTGTTCGCAGCAGTTTACTAAGTACTATTACGTGTTTAGGATTTTCTTTTTTGTAATAATATAGAAATAACTGAAGGTAGCCGGGCTAACTATGACATCGGGAAGTGAAACACCTCAGCCCCCCCCCCCCCCCCCCCGTGACCATGGGTGCTTTAAAGCACACGAAACGTTGGGAATTGAAAAAAGTAAAAATTAAACGCGATATAATCCGTAAAAATTAGTTTCATTTAAAGGTTTCATTCACATTTGCCGCATATAATTGCGCATATGTTTTTTTTTCTGATATCCAGTATCCATCATTTCATAGAGCCTATCAAAGTCAACTACTGAACATAAGCCTTGTGTTCAAAGGTGGGATATTGGTTAATTATTGCATTAATTATGATTAGGAGAAAGAATTTCTAAATACAGAGATGTATAATGTATATAAAACATAACTATAACTCTAAAAAATAACTTCATATCTCAAGAGCTCGTTCAAATTCATATGGAGGCACTTCAGTAAATATCACTAACGACTTTTTAGTTGCATTAATATGTCGTTAGGATTTACGGTTAAAAACAACTTTGTAACAAAACAACAACTTGAAGCCAAATTATGTTACCCGCAAAATTAAAAGTTCATTATGGAGCTCGTAGTTTGTCATACAACTGTTACGTAGTGTTTATGCCGTGTAGTGACGGCGTGAGAGAATTCAGGACCCTATCATCCCGTGGCTGTCGTAAGAGGCGACAGTTAGAAATGAAACAGGAAATAGACAGCGGCCTTTTCCAGATAACTTTTTTATAAAATACGGGTGACTAATGAGAACACAGTTCATCTGATGGTATATGAATACATCTTCATCTATCCTATATAGAAAACTATTTAATTGCTTAAAACTTGTAATGTGTACATAAATACTGTACCGTATAATAACGGTGTAAGAATATCCAGTAACCTAAATCAGATCTTCGGTGTCGTAAGGGGTGACGAGGGAAATGAGATATTTTTATAGTATATTTTTATTTTTTTACCAATTATAAGCCAGTGCTTGACCAAAATCCCACCTGGTGGTAAGTGGTGATGCAGCCCTAGATGGTAAATCGCACTATCTTAGCGTAACAAAAGCCTATTCACTCTTGCCTTGAAGACTCCCAGATTGTTTTCGGACGGATAGATAGAGGCCGGCAAATTATTCCACTCCTTTGCTGTACGAATAACAAAAAACGAAGTAAAGTAATTAAAACTGCGGTTGCCAACCCTCGAATATACCAAGCAGGGCAACTACGTCAAATATCCCCCTTGCTAGTTTTATTTCATAGTATGCTATGGGGGCGGCCTATATTCAGAAATAGACTTTTGATATATTTTGGTGGTGGTATACATACACACAAATTTTATTATTACGTATATATTTATACACATTGATTTCTGTTTCTTTTTACTAAAGGGCAAATTGTAAGCCGTTAAATATCTATATTGACTTGCAACCGCGGTGTGGAATTCTTTTGGGAGGAAAATGTGGATTTGTGAAGGGCTACAATAAATATGATGATAATGATGATAATGATGATGTGTGCTGTTTGTTTTTATAATAAATAAATAATTATTGGTTTTGATCTTATCATCAAGTTACGGTGTAAGAATATCCACTATCCCATATCATCCCGTGGGTGTCGTAACAGGCTACAGAGGGAAACAAATCAGGAGACGGGTAGCAACGTCGTCCAAATAACGACTAAAAATAAAAAACTGCGTTTACCAACTCACTTGCCAGTCGCGGCAAGTACGTCAGATATCTATAAGGTAGTCTTCGGGGTAGGCCTATGTTCAAAAGTGGACTTTAATGAAATATAGCGGTTACGTTAACGGTCACGAATGATCTCTGCTGTCAACAATGAAATTTAATTTGTGTGTGAATGAGTTCTTATTTACTACGTACGGCGAAGGAAACATATCTAAATAAAAAAAAATTTGGAGCTTTGAAGTAGGCTGGCAGAAGAATTAAGCCCTGTAACCCTCTTAGAAAAGAGATGAGAAACTCCCAATTATGGGCTTATATATATATATATATATATATATATATATATATATATATATAAGCCCAGAACGGTGAGCTGAAAGTAGGGAAATTTGGAATAGGGCAACGGAACCCAAGGGGCCAGCAGCTGGCCGACTTCATGGAGAAAGAGGGACTCTTTATGATGAACTCTTTCTTCAAGAAGCGGCCCCACAGGAAGTGGACCTGGTCGAACCCCGACGGTTCGACAAAAAATGAGATTGACTTCATTATGACGACCAGACGACAACTGTTCAGTGATGTCTCAGTGATCGCGAGGGTGAAAACCGGCAGCGATCACCGAATGGTGAGAGGCACACTAAACCTAAATGTTAAGTTGGAGAGGTCTCGTCTGATGAAGTCAACGCTCCGTCCCCCTCGTGCTCTAATCCAAGGTCCCGAAACCTTTCCGCTCGAGTAACAAAACCGTTTTCAGTGCCTAGAAGACTGCAATGAAATGAACGATATGAATGACAAGCTCGTGGAAACTGTCCATGCGGTCGGAGCTAAGTTCTGCAAGACCCGCCGCAGAAGAACACAAAAACTCTCCGATCACACTCTTAATCTCATGGCTGTTAGACAGGAGATGAAGCTACATTCTTCAACAGATTTGACAGAATACAGTCAACTGAACAGACAGATCTTCAAATGCATACGGCGGGACTTACGCAACTTTAATACAGCTCGTATTGAAGAAGCGATCAAGCGGAAACAAGGCTCCAAAAACTTTGCCAGAGATCTGTCTGCCAGAAAGAGCCAACTGTCAAAGCTGAAGACCGAATGTGGCAGCATCGTTTCCGGGGCACCTGAGATTGAGAGGTTCTATGGGCAGCTGTACACGTCATCGTTGGAGCCACACGCAAGTGTGAATAATGATCCAAGAGCGAGTCTTATCTGACACTATTCCGAAGATATCCCGGACGTCAGTCTGAGCGAGAATAGAATGGCTCTCCAGCATCTTAAAAACGGCAAGGCCCCAGGCGAGGATGGAATTACAGCTGAGCTTCTGAAAGCGGGTGGAAGACCGGTACTTGAAGTCCTTCAGAAGCTCTTTAATTCCGTCCTCCATGGTGGCATTACACCGGAGGCGTGGAGCAGAAGTGCGGTGGTCTTGTTCTTCAAGAAAGGTGACAACACTCTCTTGAAGAACTACAGACCGATTTCCCTTCTGAGCCGCGTCTACGTGCTGTTTTCGAGAGTCATTACGAATCGTTTCGCGCGCAGACTTGACGACTTCCAGCCTCCCAAACAAGCCGGATTCCAAAAGGGCTTTAGCACCATAGACCACATACATACCCTTCGGCAAATTGTACAGAAGTCCGAGGAGTACAATTTGCCACTATGTCTAGCGTATGTGGACTATGAGAAAGCCTTTGATTCCGTCGAAATTTGGGCGGTGCTGCAGTCCCTTCAGCGGTGCCAAGTTGACTGTCGGTATATCGAAGTGCTGAAGTGTTTGTATCGTAGAGCTACGATGGCTATCCGAGTACAGAACCAGAGTACGAAACCTATCCAATTGCAGAGAGGTGTAAGACAGGGTGATGTTATATCCCCGAAACTCTTCACCGCTGCATTGGAAGACGTTTTCAAGCTTCTGGACTGGAAAGGATACGGTATTAACATCAATGGCGAGTACATCACTCACCTTCGATTTGCCGACGATATAGTCCTTTTGGCAGAATCGCTGGAGGGCCTAAGCACTATGCTCAATGACCTCAATAGTGTCTCCCAACGGATAGGTCTTAAGATGAACATGGACAAAACAAAGATTATGTTTAATGTCCATGTCACACCTATGCCGGTAGTTGTTGGGAGCACTAAGCTCGAAGTTGTTGACGAGTATGTTTACCTGGGACAAATAGTCCGACTAGGTAAGTCTAACTTCGACCGAGAAGTCAATCGACGGATTTAACTCGGCTGGGCAGCGTTCGGGAAGCTACGACACATCTTCTCGTCAGACGTACCTCAAAACCTTAAAACGAAATTGTACAACCAGTGCGTGTTGCCAGTGATGACTTACGGAACTGAGACGTCGTCCTTCACTGCTGGCCGTATGAGGAAGCTCAAGGTCGCTCAGCGAGCTATGGAGAGGGCTATGCTCGGAGTTTCTCTGCGTGATAAACTTAGGAATGAGTATATCCGCAGTAGAATCAGAGTAACCGACGTAGCCCAACGGATTAGTAAGCTGAAGTGGCAGTGGGCCGGCCATATAGCTCGAAGAACCGACAACCGATGGGGAAGAAAGTTCTCGAGTGGCAGCCTCGTACCGGTAGGCGAAGTGTAGGGCGTCCCCCCACGAGATGGAGTGACGACCTGGTAAGACATGCAGGAAGTCGATGGATGCAGGTGACTCAGGACCGTGCTTTGTGGCATTCTTTGGGGGAGGCCTATGTTCAGCAGTGGACTTGTGAAGGGCTGTAATGATGATGATGATATATATATAGATGATGATATATATATAGATATGATAGATGATGAGATAGATGATGATATATTTATATAGATATATAGACAGTACTTATGTTATGGTTGTCGCACGAATGGCTAATTTTCACTGCGGTAGGTAGATTTATGTAAATATATATATATATATATATACATAAATCTACCTACTATACATATCCATAACATAAGTACTATAGCAGTATGTTATATCACGATCATCACGTACACGTTCTGTACAGAACATATTTTTTTATCCAAGCAAAGTTATTCAAGCTTTGTGGGAAATGGTACTTATGTAAAATAATAAGACTTTGCTTCAGTTGCTTCAAAAGGAAAATAACACTCTTAACTAAAGAAGTGTTTGTTTATAATTTGAAATTCAGATTCGTCAGCGATAGAAATGTACTACTCCGTAGATGCGCAAATGTATACACGTAAATGAACATAATTGTGATATTTTACGTACTCGTATATAGTCTGTATGTTTACATTTTAGTTTTATATATTAAAATATAAGTTTGAAAACCTTCAATATTTAACAAAAATTACCCACAAGTTTAATTTGAGCAATTTTTATAGTTTTGTAATATTATGTATATAAATAAATTTCAATAAAAGGGGAAAAAATTCAAGCAAATAATAATAATTTATATATTAAATAATATTTAGCTTTTAAAGAAATTAGAAAGGAAAACGCATAGAAATATAAAACTTACATTATGATCAACGATAAAGTAGGAAATTTTTAAATAATATTACATTAATTATAATTATATTTCTGTGTTTTGTTCTCGATATATATTTTACCATGTAGTTTCCTTTATTTTACTGCTAGTTAACACGCATTTGTTCAGAGATTTTTTTTTTGAGATGTCCACACTCTGAACCTGGTAACCCTGTAACTTATCTAGCAATGTCATTCCTTTTTTTCGCGCGCTACGATTAACACGCAATTAAATTTCGTCGGGGAAAAAACGTGATCAGTTTTAAAAGAATAATGCCAAGAAGGCGAAAAAAGGATTTAGAACGTAATTTACAAAGATATTATAGAAAAATCAGGAAACTAGAAGAAAAACAACGTAACCGCTGTCCGACGACCCCATCGGAATACGACAATTTTGTCGAAACTCAAGGTAAGCAACAAAACTAAGAAAAACTGCTACAGGGACACCACAGTCTCCAGAAGCAGCTTCAGAATCTAACACTGTCGAGCTAACTCACCATCATGGTGATACTGTTACTTGTAATGAGGCAGGACCCAACACTATTTAGGTTGTCGAAATGACAGAGCAGCACATGCCTGTAGACAATGTGGATAAGGAGACAGAGGTATTAGATCCTGAGGTGCTCCTCATTTTGGGCGACCCAGTTGTGGAAAAGCAAAAATATGGCCCAGATATAAGCGACAACTTGGCATCACGCTGGACACCTATTCTTAAGAAAGGCCTCAACAAAGAGGATAAAGAAAGTATAACAAAGCTGTACCAAATTCCATCAAACTGTGACCTGCTCCTAGCCCCCACATTAAACCCAGAAATCGCCACAGCCATTACAGAAATGGCAAAAAATCGCGATAAAAAGATTGAGATCTTTCAGCAGCAACTAGGTATAGGCCTGACAGCCCTTGGTAGGGCCATGTCACTTGTGTTGAAAGATAAAGGAGAAAAAATGCAAATAATAAAAAACTTAAACGACGCAGCGAGGATACTTACAGATCTTCACTTTAACGAGACTCAAACTAGAAAGAAGTAAATAACACCTATATTAGATAAAAGCTTTCTAAATGTAATTAAGGATGTTGACCATGATGAATTCCTGTATGGTAGAAACCTATCTGAAAAAATTAAAGCTGTAAAAATTATAGAAAAATCTAGTCAATCTATCAAAAAGGCTGACTATAATACAAACAAAATTGTGTACTCACGAACCTCTCACCACAAAAGTAACAAACAGGGAAACTTCAGCGGCCCACCCTGAACTCAACAACTGTATGCTCCAACAACACGGACCACAGCAAGGGGTGGGTACAAAAAGGCAATGCTGCCAATCCGTCTGACAGGGGCAACTGCTCCGCCTCTTCAGTCAAAGGATGTCAAATCCCGTGTGCAAAAATAAAGGTATGTCATGCAGGTAGACTAAAACACTTTGTCTCTTGTTGGGAAAACATCACTGACAACCAGCAGATTCTTAAGTGGGTGAGGGGTTACAAAATCCCCTTCTCTACACAAGTAATACAAAAAACAATACCATCTCAGTTTAACAGAACTGTAATTGGATTGCTGACAAAAGGTGCATTCTGTGCAACAATAGACTTAAAAGAGGCTTATCTTTTAGTTCCAATTGACAACAGTCAAAGACAGTTCTTAAGATTTATTTATAATAGTTATTATTATGAATTTAATGCACTACCCTATGGCCTATGCTCAGCACCATATCTTTACAAAAAAAATGAAAGTTGTGATCACACATCTGCGCTCAAGGGGGCTTAACTCTGTAATACATTTGGACGATATACTTTGTATTGGGTCAAGTTATATTAGCTGCCTCAAAAATGTCCAAGAAGCAACAAAACTCTTGGAATACCTAGGACTTATTATTAATAAAGAAAAAAGTGCTTTAGAGCCCAAACAAAAATTACCATCTCTCTACCAAACGATAAAAGGGTTATTGTATCATCATCATCACTTGTTAATAAATTTATAAAAATTAAACACTGTACTATTAGAGAGCTATCAAAATTGATAGGATTTTTAACAGCTGTCTGCCCAGCCATAAAATACGGATGGTTATATACAAAAATTCTAGAACGCCATAAATATCTAACCTTAATGCAAAACAATGGTAATTATAATGCTACAATAACCCTCCCATCAATAATTAAAGAAAACCTTAGTTGGTGGTTATTAAAAATAAGTAATACATGTAAACATATTAGGAAAAATCAGTACACAAAAGAAATCTATACAGATGCTAGTAGAACAGGCTGGGGCTGTGTATGTGGCAAAGAATAGACTATGGAAAATAAGTGAAAAAGAGTATGATATTAATTACTTAGAATTAAAAGCAGTATTTCTTGGTTTAAAATTATTTGTAAAATATGAGAAAAATTGTAAGATTTTATTAAGAGTAGATAATACAACTGCAATATCTTATGTCAATAGGATGGGAGGCACACAATTCCCACACCTTAACCAGCTAGCTAGAAATATTTGGCAATGGTGTTGTAACGACCCCCCCCCCCCCCCCCCCTTTCTCATCTCTACACTCTTTCTATATATATTTATACCTTTATTTCCTTAGAATCTATTTCTATAAGTTATACAAGTATATCTAACTTACGTGACCAGTATATTAATCATACATTGATCTTTCTAAAGGTTCAAATATAGGCCGTATAATAAATTTATGGCGTGATCGTCTTAGTTAGGACCCTTATTTACGTTGTGTTTGTATAGTAACTTAGTTCTTTTAGGTGTATCTTGGAAGAATGAATATTTGCGAGAGCAATCGAAAGCTGTTGGTAGTGTCTTATAAGCTAAAGAACCCCGTTCACGAAGACAGAGCTCAAATAAAGTTAAGAACAATAAATTGTCCTTATTCCACTTGTATCAGGTTCACAACAGTCAATTCCTTATTAATTAATCCCTTCCCGCTTGGAAAAGGCTCACAATATTTATATCAAATACCAGATACAAGGGCTTCGCTCTTCCACATTTAAAAAAAATGTGGAGGAGGTACACGGCTCCGCACACGCCGCGCACGGTGAGCGCCAACCATTTTAATGCGCTCCCCCCGAAGGATACGCAAATTTGGGAACTGGACCGTAGTCCACAGCAAAATGACTGGCGAGCCAGTAAAAGAGGACTTGGCCCCTTGATAGTGCGTAAGCACAAACATCGACCGAAGTCGCGCATGTCAATGCGTGTAAACGCCATACAGAATACGATCAAATCCAGCCACAGTGAATGTACGTCTCACGGGTTAGGCAACAATAGGCACACTGGCCATAAAAAGCCGTCCGTGAGCGCCACCACCTGCCAGACCGCCGTTCCTGCAGACGTGATGTAAGTGTAAGGCATCACCACCAATTGCATGGTCAGCACGGCCAATTGGCCGCAGAGCGTGTCATGAGTCTACCGCTCACCTCAAGGGAATGGGGTCCCACGTTGCGCGGCTTTCGGCCGCAGCCTTGAGAGCCTCCTCAGATTCTCCCTCCAGCTACCACCCGCATGAGGTCGACACATATGCTCCACCAACCAATACAATGGCAGATATAGCCAATAGGCAGTTATAAGATATTAGTAATAATTCGCCATCAGAAAGGGTTTGTGTCACTGACGTTGAGTATATGCATTTTTCGATCATGTTTGTCTCACCCACCAACAAGTTGCCTTCAATCTTTCAAAGGTGGGAACTTTATAGAGATATATTAATATGTTGTTATATAAAACATCATGGAGGGCAGACAGTCTGCAGCCCCGCTATGAAGGGACCCGACTTGGGCAAAGCTACTTGGGTTGTGAATCAAACCAAGATGCAGAGAGCGCCATTGAGAAGAGCGACCCGCCAAACAACCATCGCAGAGATGCAATGCTGTAGAACGCAACAAGCATCAATACGACTATCGTCGGGCTTACACCATCCCAAGGTCCCCCATACAGTCCCAGTAGACATCACCACCCGCATACCTCCATCGACCAGAACCACAAGATGCGTCGAATCAGGTGTAGCACACCCGCAGATCCATCACAAGATGCAATACTGCAAGTAGCAATAAGCATCAATGCAACTATCATACGGATGGCGCCCCCTCACAACACACCCACATGATCCCTATCGACTTTGGTAATAAAATTGATAATGTTGTTAACTAAAAATACCACCAACGTATCATAGTAGCACGGTACTAAGACGTCAGTAGCCAAAACTCCACGTATCATAGCGCTATTGCACTAAGACATGGAGTTGAGTATGCTTGCTGCACTTAAAAGTACTACCAAACACACTCACCCTAACCCGAAAGATTGCCGACGTATCATAACGCTATGCGCTAAGACGCCGCCCACAAACGGTAGGGTTGTGCGATGTCCACGGGCAAGTCGTATTGCTACAACAAACCCGCTTACCACCGGCACTAAGATGATATGTTAAGGACACATCGGTTAGCGAGTCCAAGTTTACCTCGGTCTCGGATGCTGTGAAACAATCTACACGCCACTATAATAATCCTTTTCAAGTCCCAATTCTTTCAATATAATGCTTTTACATATTTGAGACCTTCAACATATTTGCTTTATTTCATAGACCATACTATTGTATGTCTTATTCATATGGGACTTCAAGTCATAACTCTGCTATCATAATGCTTATGCATCATAAAGACCTTCTATATTAATGCTTTGGTTCGTTAGACCTTACTATCATAAGTCCCTAATATAGGACTAGTAATTGTGCAACACTAGTACTAGCAGTCGGTCAGCCGACCACCCCATATATATGTATAACCTTGGGTATGTGTCTCCGGCAACGCCCCTTATTATGGAGACCATTACAAGAACACTTTCATCAACTTAAAAATTTTCCGACTAATACAAGAACACCTTCTTCAACATAGAAAATTTTTATCCATTTTGTCTATTATATTACAAATGTTATTTATCTTTATTATTGTAATATAATCGACTTGTATTTATATAATTTAATATATTTTGAATATCTTAAACAAGATTTTAATAAATTTAGAGATTTTTTAGAGACAATTTATGCGTTAACTATACTATAATATTCAATATTCCCAATGAACATATTTGAACTTTATACTTAATTTTAAACATTTTAATTGTTTAAAATATAATTTCTAAGACATTTTTAAATGCCTTTACATTAAATTTAATTTTTATTTATTAATAATAATTATGAGGCGTCACAGTGTGAAGAACGTCATATAAAACTTACAGCATCATACGTAATAATACATAAGTTCTAAAGCTAATACAGAAGCAGATTTTGAATCAAGAAAGACCAACATTGATACAGAATGGGAATTATGTGAAAAAGCATACAATATAATAACTAAGGAGTTAGGAATGCCAGAAATAGATTTATTTGCATCTAGACAAAACGCTAAGTGTAGTAAATATATATCATGGAAACAAGACCCAGAGGCATTAAATATAGATGCCTTTACCATCACCTGGGGGAACCTGTACTTTTATGCATTCCCACCTTTTAGCCTTATATTGAAATGCTTATAAAAATAAAGAATGATAAGGCCATAGGAATAGTTGTTATTCCCTGGTGGCCTTCACAACCCTGGTTCCCACTCGCCCAAAGTTTACTAATATCTGACAGGATAATATTCAAACCACACAAAAAGTTATTACTTTCTCCTTTCAGGATTACTCACCCACTGTATCAACAACTTACATTGGTTACAGGGAAACACTAACTCCGGCAAGCACTAACTAATAAATCTGTGCCTAAGGCTGCACTTGACATTATGATTAACTCATTATCTAAGGATACTCTTGATCAATACAGTGTTACATACAAAATATGGTGGCCATTCTGTATAGACAATAGAATATCACCATATGAGGCATCTGTGCATATGGTAATGTCTTTCTTAACAAATTGTTTCCTAAACGGATCATCATATGGTACACTTAATGCACACAGGTCAGCATTATCCTTAATATTGAATTTAAAAAATAACAATGATGACGGAATAAAAAGGCTTTTTAAAGGTTTCTATCGAGAAAGACACTCCACTCCACTACCCAAATATACATCAACATGGAACCCATCCAAAGTTCTAAACTGCATAAGTAAATGGTGCCCAAACAATATACTAACATTAGAGAAAATTGTGAAAAAAGTGACCATTCTTCTGGCCATCTATACAGCACATAGAGCTAAAACCATCTCATTCATTAAATTATCTAATATACTTCATTAAAGTGAAGGGATTTATGTAAATATAACAGACGTCATAAAAACTTCCAGTTCGAGAACGCAACAACCTACAATGTTTCTCCCATACTTTGATGAGGACCAATCCATCTGCCCAGCTAAAGCACTAGAAGAATTTATAAAAATTACACACAAGATAAGAGGTGACATAGACTACTTGTTGATAACATTTAAAAAGCCTTATAAACAGACTACTGCTGAAACCATCAGTCGATGGATTAAAAGCGTATTATGTGAGAGTGGTATAGATACAAAGGAATTTAAAGCTCACAGCACGAGACACGCCTCTACATCTAATGCAAAAAAATTTAGACGTATCATTAGACATCATTAGAAAAACTGCTGGATGGTCCAAGTCTTCTCAGAATTTTGCAAAATTCTACAACAGGCCAATTCAAGAGGATAATAACTTTGCCAATTACATTCTTTCACGCAAACTAAGTACATTAATCTAAGTCCGTAAACAAATAGACTAAAAACACTTAGTTTAATAAAATTAATTAAGATAAAACAGTTTAATTAATCTTAAAAATTTATGATTATATCAACTATGTGATAACTGTATTTAATTATTATATAACTTTGTAATAGATACAAAATAATGAATAATAAATAATCTTCATAACTCTACTGGTCTCTGAATATCTACACGGTAAAATATATATCGAGAACAAAACACAGAAATATAATAAGAGATTAAAGGAACTTACCAAGTGAAGTTCAAACCTTATTATATGATGTGGTTTGTTCGAAGATATATACAACCACCCTACCCTATTCTATGTATCCCACACATGTAGAGTTATGAAAATATATCTCTAAAACTAATGACATTGCTAGATAAGTTACAGGGTTACCAGTTTCAGAGTGTGGACATCTCAAATAAAAACTCTGAACAAATGCGTGTTAACTAGCAGTAAAATGAAGGAAGCTACATGGTAAAATATATATCTTCGAACAAACCACATCATATAATAAGGATTGAACTTCACTTGGTAAGTTCCTTTAATCTCTTATAATAGCTCATTAAGTTTGTGTTAAATAATTTTTCCGCCTTTCGAACGTACATTAACGATATTTTTAAATCGCTGTATGTAAGATTCACAGAGTCGCCTAAGTCTATATTAACATTCACCAGTACCATTAAAAATATTAATAAAACTATTTCCGACCTACACCGTCGAAATTGGTGATTGTCATAGCAACATCAAAATTTTAATAAAGTAATACAAAACTAAATAAAATATTTGGGAGAAATCAGGGTACTTAATTGTAATGGGTGAATAACTAGATATACAAATCAGTAGCTTAGTTTTTTTTTTAAGTTAGAATTAAAAACGAGTTTAGAGTCCTAGGCATTATCAAAGTCACGCCTGTGGATAGATGTAATTATACTGACTTTTATCCTTCATACAGAAGTGGATACGTTTGAGTTTGGCAGAGGTACGTGGGTGTTACCACCCTAAACTGGCTACTAAGCAATATATACTACACGAGTTTCTTCTAGAAGTCTTTCTAGAAGTATGCCTACTGTTATATTTTTTATAGAGGCACACAGGCACCCTGATGATAGGTGGATACTGCAGCTCATCTATCTATCTTCAATTAAGAATCATAATGTAGCTCACCTCTAAAAACTAAGAAAGACGTGTTAAAAGTAAAAAGGGTATCCGGTTCTATTTACTCACCATACGAAAAACTACAACATTAAACTTCTATTTTACATTGGTATTTGGATATTGTGGTCCCCACCCGGTCGAGCAAACTCATACATGCTACAAGCAGAATAACCTGCAGTATGACCCAAGTATAGTATCAAAATGTTTCCCCATCTCGTCCCGCTTCAAGAAGCTACAGTACTTTGATCACGTTTAATGAATGTAAACAATCCTTTGTTTCAAATGAAAATAAAATATGAGAGCGAAAAGTGCTAAAGCGGCTTCTTTAATTGTATGAGATGGATCAAAACTAACATCGTGTCTAGATCTAAACAAATATAAATCGTACGTGGAAAGTCAAAACATTATTACTTGAAGTATTGATGTTACAAGTACTTTCAATTCAACTCGCGAAGAATTTATTATTATATATGAGTTTCTTTTGTTGTTGTGTTTGAATATTATAATGTAATATTTATTTTTGAAATAACTTACTTATTTTGTTTATATTGTGATTTACTAGGAGTTTTCTTCTTCGCACGATTCTTTGTGGAATTGTTTACTACCGGTGATTTTTCCGGACCGATACGGCTTATGTACTTTCAAGCAACGAGAGTCTTTCTCGAAAAGCCTGCAACGCACCTGCAATTCCCTTGATGTTGCGGTTGTACAAAGGTAGGGAAAAACACCATTAGGTGAACTGGATGCTTCTATAAAAAAATGTGATTACAGGGTTAGTTTTTTATATATAACTAGCTGACCAGGCAGACGTTGTTCTGCCCTTTCCAAACGACCATTTGCTTTCCCATAAAAACTCCTGAAATTAGCAATAAAAAAATTGAGAGTCACTTATCGGGATAAAAACTACCCTATCTCTCAAGTTGGACCAAACTGCACACAGTCTGCAAAATTTTTTTGAAATCGGTTCTATTTGTTAAATACTTACAGCAACACGTGGTTGGTTATACTACTAAATTGTAGCCTATATTAAACGTTTGCATTTATAACATAGCGCCATCTATTAAATATTTACTCAATCCAGTCAACGGATATCGTCATCTAACAGAATCGTTTGGAGCTAACCGGAGCTAACAGATAATTGTGATTGTCAAATAATAGATAAATAATTTTCAATTAAATAATATTGTATTGCGACTATAAATTGAGATGTAAGCTATCCTATCTTTTAAGTTGGACCAAACCGCACATTGACCAAAAATTTCATTGAAATCAGTTCATTAGTTTAGGAGTCCATCGCGGACAAACAACGTGACACGTACTTTTTATATATAAAGATTAGGGTAACAAATGAGCACACAGTCCCGCTGACAGGATAGTGCATGCAATTGAGGGAGGTCGGGAGGTGCTCTTCATACTAGATAAGATACATCATTTTATTTTATTGCGCGGTTGTTAGCCAATTAATTTTAACCTCTTTAAATAAAGATATTTTATGTGAATATCATTTTCAATCAACAAATGTTCCCATTTGTACGTTAATCTTTGTTAACCCTTTCGATAGTTTTCTGCATTAAATTTTATAGAGTAAGCTATCCAATTGTTGAAGTAACGAGCTCTATTGTGCATGCCGCCTACATTAAAATTGCGAACCAGACCATTAAGGCTCATCACACTCGCTCATTACACAGATCATTTATATTTAATATGACGTTAATGATTGCTGAATGTCGTTAAGTTTTAAAATGTAATATGATGATTATTTTGTTAATTCTCCATAGATAGAAATTATGTTATTAATTTATTTAGTTCTACAATTTTTACTACCGCCTTCAAAAACAGAGCAGGTTTACAAATCGATTCGATTCGATTTTATAACTCTTTTTTATTAATTGAATTTACTTTCGAGGCGGTCCCAAATTAGTTTGGCGAAAATATTCTACTTCTAAGGAAGCCGAAATTTTTAATGCAACCTTATAGAAGACATTGAGATTGTAATATTTCCATAGTTCTCTCAAAAGCGTAAAAATATAACTTTTAATAAAAAAAGTAATGGCCGATTTCAAAGAACAAAAGTGAAAAAAAAATCACATTCTGTTGGCTTTAGTTCTTCTATAAATCTTTTGTCAGTTTCGACGAAATAATGTGAAATTATTTTCATTTTTTTCTCTTTAGTCCTTTGAATTCGGCTTTCACGTTCTATTAAAAGTATTTCTTTTTTGTTTTTTTGTACATGTCATTTTCCTATCTGATATATACGAGTAAATCGCACTTCTTTTGCTGCTTCTTGTCGTCTTCATATCTTCTATCTTGTCGTCATCTTACCGGCATCTTCGGCAATGGCCACATGCGTTATATTTGTGAATAGGTGCAACTTGAGGAGATTGGTCTGGTTGTGTTTGCAATACATTTATTAGATTTAATATTGCAATATTTTTTTGTTGTGCAATGTATTAAAAAAAACCTATTAATTTCAAGTATGAGTACTTGATCCTTGGCGCAGTGGCTTAGCATTGAGTCACGGTGTTATGAACCACGCGATTGCATCCCACATGGAACAAGTATGTAAGTATGGCCTACAAATACTTATTCCAATTGTAGATAAGATGTCCACTATCGGAATAATTCGGAATAAATATACGGTGGTACAATATAGCGGTCATGAGCTATAAAAATCTTGCAAGCCAAGAAATAATAATAAATAAACAAAAGTAAGACGAGAAGTTTAAATATAATTTCAATATATTACAATTATAAATAAATTCACAAACGAATTAGATCTCATATTAAGTTACACAACTGCAGTCAGATTCCATGCTTTTTATTAAATTTATTCTTCTAAGTAAATCATTTCAGAGGCAATTTAACTCAAACATCTTCGTATTATTGCCTTTCTAATGAAAGCTTGGGGCTCATCGGTTGGATGGTTTTAAAGTATTTAACAGACATAGGTAGAAGCAATTTTTGTGTTTTGAAAATATAGATTGATTATATCATCTGGTTTATAAAATTATCTATCTGCTAGCATATTTTCGCTCACCAGATGTTACTAGTTGGACAACGGTGAAGTCATTTGTTACACAGTGTCACCATAAATGACAAGTTGCGTTTCAAATAAGATTTTTCTGTTTCTAGTGGTGGATCTTTAATTTTTTTCACATTTTAACTCGCTTTTTGATTCCTTTACTTTAGAATATGTTGTGCAGGTATTGTAGTGTAGTATAGCCCCCACGAATATATATATTAGTGTTAAGGTAGAATAAGGACATTATAATTAAAGAATTAGTCTCATCAACACGTCTCTATTTCATTGACACTCTTCCTATATTACATGGCGACCCTGCCAGGCGGTGCGCTGCTACAATGCACGCGCACCGCCACGGCCTGCAAAAATTGTTGAAAATAATATAAATATTTCCCGGACTACACGGAACATATACCTGGATGTGACGAAAAAAATAAATGAATATGAATAAAAGAAGAGGCCACAATAATAATTTTGCAGAAACTAAAAATTAAAAAGTACGTATAGTATCTGAAGACAACAGACAACAGCTACAAAGTGTGAGGAAATAAATTATGGATTTTTTTATATAATGACCAAATACTAAAATTATTCAAGAAGCGGTTGTAATCTTGAAAGCTTCGTTCAGAACGAGAAGAATGTCAAAATTGAGCCAAGAAGGACAAAGAGGAAAATTTGAGGTAACATCGAATCAGCGTATTTTTTTTGTCTTTTCTTTTTAAGATTTCTTTAAAATGTTTTAACTATTATTAAAAAAATGTTATAATTAATATAATATGGTAAAGTCGAGTTTATTAATCAGATACTCCACGACATAATTGATATTTTAATATATTTAGTGTATCTAAAAAAAAATCATAATGCAATATTAAAAATTAAGTTACCATTTTAAGCACTCATGTATGTATTAAGGCACGAGACTATTTTAAATTAAATTTAATTCAGTAATTTTTTCTGCTTTATATTATTTTTATTACTGTCATGCAAAAATGATTGAAATGATATAGTGGATTATATTTTTATGTAATTAAATTTACCATGTCAATGAATTTTTCATATTTTGTAGTTGTAACCATTGACTTAGTTGTAACACATCGGTAATAGATTCCATTGTTTTTTTTTTGGTAGCAAATTATTTAAAATTCAAGTATGACAAAGGTTATAAACAATTAGCTATTATTATAAGTTTTTTTTTACTTTTCTAAAAACAATAAATCTTAAAGTTGTTTTATTAACCCTACTTAAAAATTAAAATTGTTTTTTTTTCATGTGCAATTAAATTAATGTTTTGTTATATAAACTTGATAGAAGTTGTAGTAATTTTTCAATAATGTTGTCTATACAATAAAATAAACACCATATTTCTAGCAAAAGTAATTAAGAAAAAATAATGCATTTTTCGATGTGAAATTAATAAAACTATTCACGATGCAAGTATCTTAACTTCTGTATAAATTTAAAAATATTTAAAACTATCACTTTAAGGTACATTTTATTTTACTTGCATTCATATTATCTATAACATATTATAGAAGTTATCTTAAAATTAGGTGTGAATCACACCATGTGATCATAGTTCGATGTATTCGAAAACGTTTCCATATACGTAAAGGTGTCTCAAATTGCTTGCGTTGCTAAGATTACAGTTTGTATTTTGATCTATCTTTTGTTATGTGATTATGTTATTGTTATTGAAAATGATTACGTTGCTTAACATTGACTTCTTTGTTCTGTTCATCTTAATATGAAATGTAATTATTTGTTTTCGGTTTTATGTTGTTTGAACTTTTAAATAGTAAGCTTTTAACTATTATAATTTATTATTTTCTCAGAAAATAGTACGTACTTGTGTGGATCATGAAAATATTTACTTCGCTTAATACGATTTTGAAACTCATTATGTTATGTAGACAATTAAGTAATTAATTTAAAAGTTGTTGTGCCTATATTGTGAGCTCAATCCCTGACCGACAACGATGTAACTAAATATTATAGGAGACAATATGACATAATTTATAAAAGACGTAAGTAAATGTATGGATAAGTTACGGAAATTATCATTATGAATGAAAAATATTGATAGAAATATAGGGAGAAAGTGTGGCATAGGTAAAGAAAAATTATCGGAGGTTAGCATATCCACATTAAATCGGCCCGATCAGCTGAGAGTTTGGAAAACCTAATAACCGATTAATTTTTAAAGTTCTTTGGATTCGATTAAATACGGAATGAATTTTAATGAATTGTTTAAAGAAATGTGACTTTATTAAGAACTGTATAGGAAGATTGTTCATTACCTAGATCATGTATTTACGCGAGTCGTGTACGTGAAAGTTATGGTACAATTTATTAATAAATTATATGAGCTGAAATGCTATAAATGTAAAGAGTTGAATAAAGTGATATTGTTCATTGTCTTGATCATGTATGTACGCGAGCCGTGTACGTGAAAGAAATGACACAAATATTGAATGAATATGTAGCAAAAATGCTGAGAAGTAAAATGGAAAATAAATAATTTTTAAACAAGAATGAAGTAAATATATGAAGTAAAAAAGAGAACGAAGAGAAGTATTGAAGTGTGAAAAGAGATATGAAAATTAAATGAGTACTATGTATTATTAAATGTCCTAACTAGATGACTTGTATTGATGATTAAGGATACGAATAACAAATAACATAAATGTTTGCGAAAATCAAAACATAATAATATTATATTCTATTATGTTATACATAATTATGCCTGACTATGTCATATACTTCTGTGAATACGCGATTTTTACTAGCGAGAGAGCGTTGACAAAACGCCCTGCTCAATCTCGGTATACATTAGATTGTACTTTTTATAACACTTAGACTTAATTTACACTATATTTAAATTAAGATTATTCATCAATTATGTTAAGAATAGTTTTGAGGTTAGATAAAAAATAGATAAATTTATTTTTTATTTTTTTGTCGGTGGGAGGTGTAGTGTAGTATAGCCCCCACGAATATATATATTAGTGTTAAGGTAGAATAAGGACATTATAATTAAAGAATTAGTCTCATCAACACGTCTCTATTTCATTGACACACTTCCTATATTACAGTATATATTCAGAAAGATACGTTAAACTCTATATTTTTCTAACAATTTCATTTCCCTCCATGAAGTCTATCAAATATTTCAGCTGATTCCTAAGTGGCACCGCTCTAATAGCAGATAAAGTAAACTGACGGCTCCGTGGCGCAGTGGCTTAGCAATCAGTTGTTGCGCTGGGGGCTGCGGGTTCGAATCCCACACGGAACAAGTATTTGTATGACCTACAAATAATTGTTCCGGGTCTAGATGTTTGTCCTTGTGCAATTTATGTTTGTAAACTGCCTCCACGACACAGGAGAAAATCCTAGTGTGGGAGTAACGTTTTTTAAAAATAAAAAAAGTTGTGGACGCCCATTGTTCAGTCTGGAAAAACATTGTTATTCATATATATTTTATTAGGTATTTTGATTTATTTATTTTTCGATACCTGAAAACTCAATAACGAGTTAAAAAAAACTTCTCAGAAATTGTAGCAAGCCTACTGAAGTCAGCAATTACTTATATATTTAAAAGTAAACAAAAGGTACAGCCGGTTGTAACTGATCTATTAAAATTTGTTAGACAATTTTTGCATTTTACAATTTAATTTTTTATGGAAAATGAGACAATCAAGCATATGGCTCACTAGATGGTAAGTGATCACCATCGACAGCCTTTAAGAAAGAAGTAGGATCTTTTCTTGTAGGTCCTTAAGTCGTGTCGGTCAGGAAAATGGCTAACGACAGTAAATTCTACAATCTTGTGTTATCGTTGGCACAGGTAGAAGAAATTGATCAGACCAGCGACCTCGACAAAAACTGTATTGGCGGTCACTAATCAGCCGATTACTTGGAGGAGCCCTCTGTTCAGTAGTGAACTTTCAAAGCTAATAATGATTATAATGAATCAGCTGATGCTCCGCAAGTTATCTCATGAGCAAACAATTAATAATTAATTCAAATTTTTTCGGGAACACGGAGGTTATGGCGAATGACCTACCTGTATTTAGATGGGTCTAAGTGGTTGCCTTTTTTAGGTTTCGAGTGCACTAATCTTCCATAAGCCTGGAACTACGCCTAAAAGAGAACGTGTAAACAAAAGAGAAGTGTATGCAACTGGTGCTTGGTCTAAACCAAACGTCTTTAGCACTGTTAGTGGGATCCTATTAAGCCCACTCGACTTATGGATGATTAAGAAGAGTAGTACTTTACTGAGCTCTGCAGAAACTGAACGTCCTACATTGATCATTCAGACTGCGAGATGGTTGGTGTTGAATCCCTTCTGTCGTCAAGCAAAATTCCAGTACAAAGATAGTAATGATGGCTTACAGAAATTCCCTTTGCCAGGAAAAATGAAAAAACAAAATGCACAATTTATCAATGAAAGGCGAACTAGTTCGTCACCGTTTCTGCTAATATGATCTGACTTTCCTTCAGTGATATTCGAGAACCTGGAGGCAGAGTTGTACTTCTTTCTGAGTGTGCTATTATTTTGGACGCCGATGTGTCGGTCCCGATCTGATCATATTATTGCTTTTACTCATAAGCTATTTTTTCTGGGGCGAACTAACCACACATAGGTATTCTACCTATCTATAATACCTACCACCACAAATAAGGGGACCTACCACATAGGGGTTAGATCTAACATAATAAGGGGAATACAGGTAACGGTATGAAGGACCCAAAGCCCTGAAATACCACGTCAGCAATAGGCACAGCAACGGTGTTGAAGTCATCCAACGAGAAGCAAATATATTCTCATGAGTAAGATACAAAAAAACCCCATCCGTGCCAATCCTCTGGCCTATAGTGACACTCATGGCGCCAGCCTAGAAATCGCGTCTCAAAAAAAATGTGATGGGACCATACTCGGGATTAGGCAGTGGTCCGAAAAGCTAAAAGTGGCATTAATTGAGACCTGATATCCGTCCGGATGAGAGGTTATCAGAAACTCCAACAGGGAAGAATAATCTTTCATATCTAGAATTCCCGTCAGCGAAGTAATCATTTGAGTCAGACCATATGCATTAGGCCTCCTGAACAAGCCGGTTTCCGAGAAGGCTTTAGCACCATAGGCCACATACATACCCGTTGGCAAATTGTACAGAAGGCCGAAGAGTACAATCTGCCACTTTGTCTTGGGTTTGTGGACTATGAGAAAGCCTTTAATTCCGTCGAAATTTGGGCGGTGCTGCAGTCCCTCCAGCGAAAATAGAATACAAAAATAAAACTTTATTTTTGTTTTCTATTTTCTTTGATGTAATAACAGCATTTTTTAATAATTTCCCATATTTTTTATAATGTCGGATAAGTATTTTATTATGTGATTTTAACGCCAATACCTTTAGCATTCTTTTGTGTTTGAAAGATTTGTTCAACCTTACGGTTAACCAACGTTTTTTATATGTTGGTTTAATTATAATTTTCTTTTTGGGTTTGGTTTTTAACAGTGGTAGAGCCACGCGGCAGCTTTTGCTGCCGCACGGATGGGCCCGCTCGAACCGGGATGGTACCACGACCTCACAGAATACCAGCGTGAAGTAGAGGTTTACCTCTGCGTTTCGCTTGGTGAGTGCAGGTGGCCGGAGGCCCTTTTTACTGGAAATGAGGCATTCCATCTTAGTCCTCACGGGTGACAACGCATCTGCATTTTGATTCGTAAACGAGGATAGATGTAGATGTCTATGGGCCGCAGCAACCACTTACCATCAGGTGGACTGTGTGCTCGTTTGTCACCCTTATCCTATAAAAAAAAAGAAAAACACTCATTCAGTATATTTATTAGTTTATCATTAAGCTTATTGTAATTATAATTAATATTTTTATTAGGTTCCAAAATTACTGACCAATTGCATGTCTATAATTTGGATTAAAAGTTTTGCATATTATTGAAATTAAATTTTCTTTTTTCTGTATACCATATATTTTGTTTGTTTTGATTATTTATTTCTATATCTATAATTGTGCTCATATGGACGGATAGTCCAAATTCTTCTACATTAGTTTTTAGTATTAGGTTGTAGAAATTTGTAAATATTTAGTCTAAGCATGTTGATTTATTTTCAGATACACGCCGTAGGCTTTTTTATATGTTGATTAAAACAAAATTCTAGCATCAGATTTGAAAATTGTCTAGTCTTTTTATTTTCTTTTAGTATGTCAATATTGAAGTCACCTCCTATAATTATACTGTATTTAGAAAATTTCATATTTATATAAATTAAAATATATTGTAACCGATTATAGAATGCGTCTTCCTCTCTTCTAATCCAATACACAGTAATAATTAAAATATTTTCTTCTGGTAGCTCCACTGCACACACTTTTAATACATATTCTATTGACATTATAGCTGCGTAAATGCTGTAGAAATGCGGTCATTAAGGAGTATGTTAGGGATGAATCTAAATGACAGAGTGAGAAATTGTTTAACAAGAGAAGAGTGTGGTTTGCTAGATGATGTTGTGACCAGAATTAAGAAAGGAATGCTTCGGTGGTTTGGTCATGTAGAAAGAATGTAAGAGGAAAGAGTGAAAAGCAAATTTTTGTTGCAGAGGTGAACGGCAGAGTCGGGAAGGGTCGCCCTAGGCGAAAGTTTATCAACCAAATTGGCGATATATTGAAAATGGGCCAAATCAAGTGTACCTTTAACCGACGAGCGTGTATGCGTAGGTATATGGATGTGGAGGAAGAGAGAGAGGTGTGTCAGGATCGCACCAAATGGAAGTCTATAGTCTCTGCCTACCCCTCTGGGTGACAGGCGTGAATGTTTATGTATATGTATGTATGTATTCATTAAAATAACTATTTCTCCATATTTGGTGTACCGCCATGTTGAATTTAGAATGAAGTCCTATCTTCTACCTAGCTCTGCCATGCATTGTCATCCAAACTAAACGTTAATACAAAATTTCAGCTCAATCGGTTGAAGATATCAGCTTCAAAATTTATTTGCAAGATTCCACCCGAACAAACATAGTTATTACGCATTACAAGTTAAATAAATGCTTATAAAAAGGATAATGTTTTGGAAAACACACACACATTTCAGCTTCCATGGTAAGAGAAAGGAAGCTTAAAAGAAATATAGGTACGCAAGTCCAGTAAAAATAAACAACATCATTCTTCATGAATGCTGCGACATTTTGCGGTGCGAATGAATTCATAATTACTCTTTTATAATTACTCGCCCTTAGTAAGTTTTTTCTCTGAAATATTTTAATTTCATGTCTAATTACTATGAATATGCTTCGTTACTTCGATACTATTATATATGTTACCATTTAAATCTATGTTTTCATATGTAATGTTTTATTTAAATCTTAAATTATGCTCGGAGTTTATCTACGTGTAAGATATATTTCGTCATTAAGACATCCACAGTAGAACTCTTGTAATTGTAAGCGAAATGTAAGACGTTGAGAGTGCAGCTGGCTTAGAATTATTTTTTGTGGCATTCCGTAAGGTCTATGAGCAGTAGTGGACTTGTGAAGAGCTATAATGGTAAAGATATAATTTTTTTACCTTTTTCTCTTATTTATATTCGTGTATGTAATTTTTTTTAATATTACTTTGATAAGATTGGACCTTGTAGAGTTGTGGTGATGACGAAATACTTTTGATATTGGAAGCAGCACATAAACTGTTGTTTCATAATTGTTGGTGAGAAAGGAAGAATAATTCAAAATTGTTATTTATAATTTTAAGTGTACATTTATATAATTTTGTTCGAAGACAGATAAAAGCATCGTGAGTAAACTTGCTTTGTTAAAAATCATAAATTCCCATCCATTATCTATCCATTACAGTATATAAAAGTCCACTGCTGAACACAGGCCCCATGGTAGCCTCGCTTGACAAACGGTTTTTTTTATAGGAGAGGGGGCAAACCAGCATGCGGCTCATCTGATGGTAAGTGACTACCGCCGCCCATGAACTACTGCAACATCAGGGAGAGAATTGCTGATGCGTTTGCGGCCTTTTAAAAAGGAGTAGTCTCTTTTCTTGAAGGTCTCTAAGTCGTATCGGTCCGGAAAAAACGCTGATAGTAATCGATTCCACAAGGAAGTCGTACGACGAAGAAAACATTTTCTAAATCGCACAGTGATGGACCGCCAATCATCCAGATGGTGGGGATAGTATCGGGAGATCTGCCGCGATGTGCGTTCGTGAAATTTGGGGGTTGGGATTAATCCGACCAATTATTCAGAGCACTCCCCGTGGCAGATGCGTGAGAAAATGCAAAGACATCTCTTCGCAGTGCCAATGAATCGAGCCGATCGGAAAGTACTCGGTCATCAAAAAAAAAATCAAATCAAAAATATCTTTATTTTACACAACACAGTGGTTTATAATTGTAAACAGAGGTTGGGACCAACCTATTAAGTAATAATAATTACTTATGCCAGGTGGCCCCGCTCTTCCTTACTATACTCCATATTATATTTTATTGTGCTTGTGAAGACAATTTGGCAAAATACTTATAAAAATAATTAATATTAACATCAGTTTAGTGTGAAACATGAGGCAAAACAACAATCAATTTTTAATAAAATTTACATATTACCTGAAATTGATTAATTCTGAATTTTAACAAAATCATGTGTGCGAGCCTGCGTGCATGTGTGTGTGTGTGTGTGTGTGTGTGTGTGTGTGTGTGTGTGTGTGTGTGTGTGTGTTGTGAGAGTATGAATGTGTAAGTTTTTATAAAATATCACAGTTCTCGTTCACCCATACCGGTTTCAACATATCAAACATAAGATATAAAAAATAAATTAATTAGTATATTGCAATAAACATTCTGTGTCGTTGTATGTTTTAGTATATAAATATTTTGTAACTATGTGTTTACATTTGTATGTGTTCAACTGATATATATCTAAATCTTTGTTCAGTCTATTGTAGAGATGAGCAGATTGTGATAAGAACTGACGTTGAGCAAATTTGGTTTTTACGTATCTAGTTACTGCTACCCTATCTTTTCTTCTTCTCATCATTGTATCGGTGTTAAAAGGCAAATATTTGTGTATTCGTAAGACTGTTGATAGGATATATATCTGTCTTATTGAAAGAAGCTCACTCAACTTGTAAAGTTCTTCAGTAGGAAAACTAAATGCTTTGAAATACATAACTTTCAGGAGACAACGTTGACTCCTTTCGATTTCTAATAATTTTGTTTTACCTGCGCCTCCCCAAACTGATACACAATACCCTATTATGGGCTGTGCCAATGCAGTATATATTTGGTTTAGTAGTTGTTTAGAGGTGACATGTCTTAGTTTCCTAAATATCCAAATTAATTTCCGTATCCTATTACTCGTATATTCAACTTGAGCGTGCCAGTTCAAGTGTTGATCCAGAACAACCCCCAAATACTTTATAGATGCAACCTTATCGATAACTGTACACTTACAGTTAGAACTATTAGAAATGCCAAAATAATGTATCTTTAAACTATTGTTATTGTTTGGTTGCGTTCTATTATTAATTGTAAAGCATACGTACTTAGTTTTTGTAATATTTAAGGAAAGAAGGTTACTCAGCAGCCATTTTGAAACTTTTATTAGGCCAGATTCAGCATTTCTAAAAACCGAGTTCCAATTCATACCCGCAAAAACTATTGCGGTGTCATCGGCATAGGAAAATACTTGTCCGTCGACTAAATTTAGTTTAGTTAATCTATTTATATAAATAAGGAACAATGTAGGACCTAGTACACTTCCCTGAGGAACACCGAAGGTAAGCGATGATTCCTCACTAATATAGTCACCTATCTTTACTTGTTGTTTACGTTCTCTCAGATAGTCCTTAAATAAATTGAGCGGGATGCCCCTTATACTGATTGATTCCAATTTACGCACAAGGATCGAAAAAGAAACAGTGTCAAAGGCTTTCTTAAGATCCAAAAATATAGCCAAACATTTATGGCCTTGATCTAGTTGTTCAGTTATATGTGATGTTAGCGCTACAACTGCATCTTCTGTCGACTTACCACGCCTAAACCCGAACTGGTTATCTGAAAGAAGGTTTAAACTTTCAAGGTAGTTGATAAGTCGTTTATTTATTAACTTTTCTATAATTTTAGAAACGGCAGGCAAAACTGAAATGGGCCTGTAGTTATTGACATCATCTGTTTTTCCACCCTTGTACAGTGGAGTCACTAATGATTTTTTGAGATAAGATGGAAAAATACCCTTTTGAAAGCAGAGATTAGCCAAATGACTTATCACGGGAACTACGAGGGATTTAGAAAACTTGAGAAACTGAGTAGAGATATTATCCCAGCCAGGTGCACTAGTTGACTTGAGATCTGACAGGATATTTTCAATTTCCAGTGGATCAGTTCCTAATAAGGCAAATGATGATAAATGTGATGCAAGCTTAAGTAGACTGTCAGGTTCGGGAGAGGTGTCATGTTTTTGGATATCCTCAGCAAGATTTCTACCGATATTTGAAAAGTAGTCGTTAACATAGTTAACTGAATCATAGGGGTTTAATTTAATATTTAGTAAATCAGAATTTATGGTCTTATTAGATTTTAGATTTGTTATTTCTTTAAGTTTTCCAAAGTATTTTTGAATTCTTATTTGCTTTATTTAATTGTTCTCTCTCATATTTTCTTTTAAGTTTTTTCACTAGGTTGTTACAGAAATTTCTGTATCCTTTAAAGGTAATTATTGTGATTACATTGTGAGGATCCGAACGTAGTTGCATTTGCATTTTATTTCTATTTCTAATACACCTTAAAATACCAGGTGTAATCCAAGGCTTAATGGTGCGTTGTGATTTTTGTTCTTTCTTTTTGTAATTTTACTCTCTTTTACGGATTCAGATACGCGTTTAATAAGTTTTTCGGCAACTATATTCGGGTCGTCACAAAATAATAATGTAGAGATATTTTTCTGCATTAATATGGAGAGCGCTCTTTCATAGTCTACAAATACTACTATTTTCGATACATTTTGCTTTTGCTTTATTTTTGTTAATTTCAAAAAAATTGTCAAATGATCAGTAGAACTTGTATTTAAAATTGCTATATGACAAGAAAATTTTCTTTTCTCTAATTTTAACATAAAATGGTCCAAACAGCTAGCGCCTCTAGTCGGTAGAGAGTGACCAGGTAGTATTCCATGAGTTGACAACATATTCAAATAATTATCCCTATTATTAGTTTCATTCGATCCTTCGTTTTGCCTAGGAATTAGGTTTATATTAATATCACCCGTTACTATTATATTACGACATGACTTTATTGTGTCCAAGTAAGTACTAATAGAGTCAATAAACTTTTTCGCATTTGGATTCGACGGAGAACGATAAATACATAAAATTGTATGGTCAAATATATTTATCTGTATACAGGAAGCATGATCTAATTTCACCTCTTTCATAGATCGCTTAAAATTATTTTTAACATAAACCACTACACCATCATTTTGATTTGAATTAAATTTTGTTGCAAGTGATGTATAGTTAGATAAATGAGGTAAGGGTTTGTCTAAGTTAAGTCTACATTCCGTTAGCATAAGAACATCAACTTCAAAATTAAGGTGCGATAGTGTAGATTCAAAATCATCAATATTTTTGTAAATACTACGAATATTTTGACATATTAAGGTTAGGTCATTTTTGTAAACATTTATATATTTAGTTAAATCCTGTATTCCACACTCAGTAGAGTTCGCTATTTTCGACTCGTCCATATCTTGTATAATAGTAAATGTACTGTTCATTCTATTTTTATAAAATAATAAAATGCATTATCAATTACGTTGTAAAGTTTGTTGAATATAATAAATATTTTAGTAGAGGGTAGTTTTGCAAAGCGATTAACACGATGTATGTTTATAAAATTATTAAAAGAAAAGTCTTTATATATGTATAATAGCGTTGTAATGTGCAAGTGGGTAAGGTGACACTGGGACCAATACAAAGTCAAAATAGTTACAATAGTCTGTGTATTCCCGAAATGTTTGTTAAGATGTGACTGTGTAGTATTATTGGAAGATGAATGTGTGAAAGTATGTCTGAGTGATTGTTTTTACATTTGTGTGGTAAAAAATTATAAACAAAAAGTAAATATACGAAAAAACTATAGAGCTTACTCTAATAAAAGCGAAAAGATTGCATGTATATTGTAGAACGGATTTTAGTCTGGTGTTTATCTTCAGCTGCTGGATTTGCGATTCATTGTTAATTAGAATAATTTTGGAGTTATCGCCTTTTCTTAAATAAACCTTCCCGTAAGATGACCAACAAAATTTATACGAGTGTGTCTTGGCTAAGTTCGCGTGCAAGAAAATAGAGTCGGGCAGCCTTTGCTGTTAACTGCTCTGATACAAAGATAGGTATATTTTCTACGCCTGAAGACTTCAGTCCTAAATGATGAGCACTGAGTTTTGATTTGTTATTTTTTTGTTGAAATCTTTACATTTTTTTCAAAAATTCATTTTTGTATTGTAGATGATGTTTCCACAATGATAGGAGTGTTCTTAATTTCTTCTCTTTTTCCACGGACTCTATACACATCCTTAATATCTGAACTTACTATTTGGCAGCCGATAGTATTGGATAGACTTAAAAACCATTTCAATAAGGTGTGTTTTGTCCTCGTCGTTTTTTCTCGGGAGCGTTTTTGATTTCCAAGTTTGCTTTACGTCTATCTTTTTGCATGTCCTCTATTTTGTCTTCCAAAATAGCTATATAATTCCTGTCCTCCTTAATGTGTCCTTCTAGCTTAGAGATCCTTTCTTGAAATTCCTTATTTTGTTCAGTTAAAAAAGTAATAGTATTTTCGATATTTTGGTTAGTTTTTTGGATTTCTTTCAGAGTGCTTGCATTTTTTGAAATTCTAAATTTTGAGAATTCATAAGTGATGAGAACATGTTTTTTATTCTTCTTTTAAATTAGCCAGTTCCGAAGTGTAATCTTCGTTTATTCTTCTCTTTTTCCGGGCAGTTAAAAAGTTTGGTGGAGTTGTTAGATGTGTAATTTCGACTTCTGTATCTGACAACGATTTATTCATAGTATCCATTTGCACAAGATTAGGAGACTATAAGTGAACAGGG
Source organism: Parnassius glacialis (assembly GCA_033319125.1). Taxonomy (NCBI): domain Eukaryota; kingdom Metazoa; phylum Arthropoda; class Insecta; order Lepidoptera; family Papilionidae; genus Parnassius; species Parnassius glacialis. Next base: position 40,656,262 of record JAVANC010000012.1, on the reverse strand, counting down.
AGTTAGTTGTATTCTTCAAGACGCAATTGCAAAATGGCGCAAAAACAGTACGCAGCAGTGTCCTATAGCAAGCGAGGGGAGGAGTCACGTTAGTGTAGGTTGGCCCAACACAAAAATGGCCGAAAAGTGCGTATGCAGATAGGTCAAGCGCATACGCAAGTAGGTTGATGACGATATAAATTAGGTCCGCAGGAGGGGGACGCGTACTAGCAATCAGAATATGAGGAGGTTTGACTCACAGTTTTGCTCACTACCACTGCTTTCTGCACTCCTATTATTTTTACTCGATTTATCGACACAGATTTAATTATTTAAATTTAAAAACGTGATTGACTTAAGTTTTGCAAGCGAGTGCACCTTGTGGCGGTCCTGAAGGAGAGGTTATCGACTATTCGAGCAGCTCTGTGCTGGATGCAGTCAAGTGAAGAAGCTGGCACTGGGGAGCCCCTGCCCAGAGGATGGTAACAGTGTTCCATGTGAAGCCGAACCTACGCCTTGTAAAGTTGCAGGCGGTGTGCTGGCATGAAATATTGTCCGCTCTGCTGAGCATGCCAAGCTTTTTAGACGCCAATTTGGACTTCTCTTCCAAGTAACCACGAAACTGCACGACGCTCGTTATGTCTACTCCGAGGATTCCGATACTGGCTAAGGCAAGAAGGGGAGTGCCTTGAAACTAAGGAGACACGACAAAGGGGTTCTTTTTAGCGGTAAACGCGCAAACTTGTGTCTTTTGAGGATTAATCTGGACTAGATTTAGTCGCCCCCAATCCGAGACTTTGTTCAGCAAAGACTCGACTTCCGACACAAATTTGTTTCGGTACTCGGCGACGTTTCCCGAGAAATATTAGCACGGCCGGTGTATAGAGCATTACCAGTGCTGTCATCCGCATAGCACTGAATGTTACCAGTTAGAAACATATCATTGATATGCAGAAGAAACAGCGTTGGTGATAGCACACAGCCTTGTAAAACAACAGAGTTGATAGGCTTGTAGTCAGAGCATGCACCGTCTACAACAACCTTGATGTTCCGATCTGCAAGGAAGCTGTGTCTATTTGATTGCAAAATTTCTCGGTTTTTTCTTCGGGTTGGTAACCGCAGGTTTTTATTATTTTGAGTTGTTATCAGGAAGATGCAAATCTCCGTCTTCTGTTTTATTTTCCATCTATAGCCTCTTGCGACACCCTCCGGACGATAAGTGCATATTGTTATACCGCCACTATGGGGTTTACAAATATTTTCAGAAAGTATGATATTCGTTATCCTGCAGAAACGTATCATTCTGTCCGTTCTTATAATAATAATGTAATTTAGACCTACTGTCGGTCACGATGGTCAGTATTAACGTAAACTAGCCATTTGTTCTGGAGAGTTTCTTGATATTACTATTGACGCGAAACTTCAATGGGGCCCCCATATATCTAAATTAGCAAGCAGACTTAGTTCTGCAGCATATGTTGTAAGAAAGATTAGAGTCTCACAGACGTTGAGACAGCTAGATTAGTGTATTTTAGTTACTTTCATAGCGTAATGTCTTATGGAATTTTGCTATGGGGTAATGCGACTGATATTGAAGCTATATTTGTTTTGCAAAAGAGAGCCGTACGGGCGATTTATAACCTAAATTGTAAAGAGTCCCTCAGAGAAAAATTTAAAGAAATAAACATATTAACTTTTGCATCGCAATATATTTATGAGAATGTAATGTTTGTGCATAAAAACATAAATAGCTTTAATAAGAATAAAGATGTGCATACTTTAAATACTAGGAACAAACATAAGCTTGTAATGCCAGTTTTAGACTCCAAAGAATCAGTAATTCATTTATGGGGCAATGTATATGCTTTTACAACAAAATCCCAGAACATATTCAAAGTTTGTCAATAAACAAGTTTAAAAGTTTTATTAAAGAAAAACTGTACAAGAAGGGTTATTATAATATCAAGGAATACATGAATGAAAATGGGATGGCACACCTGGGAATAGGGTGATCGCCACCATGCTGGTTCTATGAAAATATCATTTAAAAATTGTAAAAACAAATTATTGTTAAGTGAAATTATTGTAATGTTTGAACAATGCAATAAATTAAACTCAGTGATGCAGTTTAATAACTCTCTCTTTATTGGTTTGGAGGAGACTTATATATAGTGGTTGTGACGTAGGTATATAGGTAGGGAGGCAGGGTTTGTGTTACGTCGGTTCCAGTAGAGCCACATAAATAGTATCTTCTTCTATAAATATAATATGATGTTACTGAACTAAATAGATGTTATTTCTACTCCTTCTATGGAGTCCACGTTGAGTGATGATATCATTTAATATTCCTGTTATATTGCTTTATCATAGTACTGACACCACATCTCCTTCCTTATTAAAAAAAATTAAAATTCAGTTAGATTTTTTAAATTTTTAACATATTTTAATTAATAAAATATTATATATAATAAATTTATTTCCATTGCCGTCGTGTAGTGGCGGTCAAGAATATCCACTACCCATATCCTCCCGTGGGTGTCGTAAAAGGCGACAATGGGAAACAGGCGGCAGATGGGCAGCAGCATCTCCCTGATATAGCCGAAATTACAATAAAAAACTGCGGTTGCCAACCCGCTCGCCAAGCGTGGCAACTATGGCAAATACCCCTCTATGAATGTAACAAAAAGACGGCCCCCAGTCCCCGGCGGCCCTGCTATTCCTGGCTACGGTGGCGACCATGGTAACGGCGGGGCAGGGGGTGCTAAGAATCTCCGGTGGAGGTTCGGTTGCCACCTACGACGTCTCGACCTGGCAACGTACAACGCACGCACCCTGAGGACTGACGAGAAGATCGTGGAACTGGAAGAAGAGATAGACAAGTTACGCTGGCATATTATAGGATTATCTGAAGTCCGAGGAGAGGGGAGGACACGGTAATACTCGAATCCGGCAACTTGCTCTATCACCGGAGGGGCGACCATCTGTCCCAAGGATGGTGTCAGATTTATCGTCCACAAGTCTCTCGTTAACAACGTTGTAAAGATCGGGAGTGTGTCGACGAGGGTTGCGTACCTTATACTCAGAATCACCAAACGGTATTCGCTGAAGGTCATACAGGTTTACGCACCAACCTCGGCACACCCCGATGAGGAGGTGGAGGAAATGTATGAGGATATCTCTAGAGCCATGCATTCCTCCAAAACCCAATATACGGTGTTAATGGGAGACTTCAATTCAAAACTAGGGACAAGAGAGAACGGTGAGCTGAAAGTAGGGAAATTTGAATAGGGCAACGGAACCCAAGGGGCCAGCAGCTGGCCGAAAACTGGCAGCTGGAGAAAGAGGGACTCTTTATGATGAACTCTTTCTTCAAGAAGCGGTCCCACAGGAAGTGGACCTGGTCGAGCCCGACGGTTCGACAAAAATAAGATTGACTTCATTATGAAGACCAGACGACAACTGTTCAGTGATGTCTCAGTGATCGCGTGGGTGAAAACCGGCAGCGGTCACCGAATGGTTAGAGGCACACTGAACCTAAATGTTAAGTTGGAGAGGTCTCGTCTGATGAAGTCAATGCTCCGTCCCCCTCGTGCTCTAATCCAAAGTCCCGAAACCTTTCAGCTCGAGTTACAAAACCGTTTTTAGTGCCTAGAAGACTGCAATGAAGTGGACGATATGAATGACAAGCTCGTGGAAACTGTCCAAGCGGTCGGAGCTAAGTTCTGCAAGACCCGCCGCAGAAGAACACAAAACTCTCCGATCACACTCTTAATCTCATGGCTGTTAGACGGGAGATGAGGCTACATTCTTCAACAGATTTGACAGCATACAGGCAACTGAACAGACAGATCTCCAAATGCATGCGGCGAGACTTACGCAACTTCAATACAGCTCGTATTGAAGAAGTGATCGAGCGGAACCAGGCTCCAAAGTCTTTGCCAGAGATCTGTCTGCCAGAAAGAGCCAACTGTCAAAGCTGAAGACTGAATGTAGCAGCATCGTTTCCGGGGCACCTGAGATTTTGAGTGAGATTGAGAGGTTCTATGGGCAGCTGTACACGTCATTGTTGGAGCCACACGCAAGTGTGAGTAACGATCCAAGAGCGAGTCTTATCCGACACTATTCCGAAGATATAGATATATAGATAAGAGATTAGAATGGCTCTCCAACACCTTAAAAACGGCAAGGCCCCAGGTGAGGATGGAATAACAGCGGAGCTTCTGAAAGCGGGTGGAAGACCGGTACTTGAAGTCTATCAGAGGCTCTTTAATTCCGTCCTCCATGGTGGCATTACACCGGAGGCGTGGAGCAGAAGTGCGGTGGTCTTGTTCTTCAAGAAAGGTGACAACGCTCTCTTGAAGAACTACAGACCGATTTCCCTTCTGAGTCGCGTCTACGTGCTGTTTTCGAGAGTCATTACGAATCGTCTCGCGCGCAGACTTGACGACTTTCAGCCTCCCGAACAAGCCGGTTCCGAAAGGGCTTTAGCACCATAGACCACATACATACCCTACGGCAAATTGTACAGAAGTCCGAAGAGTACAACTTGCCACTATGTCTGGCGTATGTGGACTATGAGAAAGTCTTTGATTCCGTCGAAATTTGGGCGGTGCTGCAGTCCCTTCAGCGGCGCCAAGTTGACTGTCGGTATATCGAAGTGCTGAAGTGTTTGTACAGTAGAGCTAAGATGGCTATCCGAGTACAGAACCAGAGTACGAAACCTATCCAATTGCAGAGAGGTGTAAGACAGGATGATGTTATATCCCCGAAACTCTTCACCGCCATTGGAAGACGATTTCAAGCTTCTGGACTGGAAAGGATACGGAATTAACATCAATGGCGAGTACATCACTCACCTTCGATTTGCCGACGATATATTCCTTATGGCAGAATCGCTGTAGGACCTAAGCACTATGCTCAATGACCTCAATAGTGTCTCCCAACGGATAGGTCTTAAGATGAACATGGACAAAACAAAGATTATGTTTAATGTGCATGTCACACTTATGCCGGTAGTTGTTGGGAGCACTAAGCTCGAAGTTGTTGACGAGTATGTTTACCTGGGACAAATAGTCCGACTAGGTAAGTCCAACTTCGACCGAGAGGTCAATCGACGGATTTAACTCGGCTGGGCAGCGTTCGGGAAACTACGACACATCTTCTCGTCAGACATATCTCAAAACCTTAAAACGAAATTGTACAACCAGTGCGTGTTGCCAGTGATGACTTACGGAGCTGAGACGTGGTCCTTCACTGCTGGCCGTATGAGGAAGCTCAAGGTCGCTCAGCGAGCTATGGAGAGGGCTATGCTCGGAGTTTCTCTGCGTGATAAACTTAGGAATGAGGTTATCCGCAGTAGAACCAGAGTAACCGACGTAGCTCAACGGATTAGTAAGCTGAAGTGGCAGTGGGCCGGCCATATAGCTCGAAGAACCGACAACCGATGGGGAAGAAAGGTTCTCGAGTGGCAGCCTCGTACCGGTAGGCGAAGTGTAGGGCGTCCCCCCACGAGATGGAGTAACGACCTGGTAAGACATGCAGGAAGTCGATGGATGCAGGTGGCTCAGGACCGTGCTATGTGGCATTCTTTGGGGGAGGCCTATGTTCAGCAGTGGACTTGTGAAGGGCTGTAATGATGATGATAATGATGATAATAAATTTTGCGTTATAGTTTTAATGTAATTATTATTACGACTTACATATGTCTTACACTTAATTTATGTAATGATAACTTTATTATAAGTTCTCTATTCTTAACTTAACTATATATTTATTATATAGTCGTGGGTTATACCTATACGACACCTCCCACTGACAAAAAAATAAAAAATAAAACAATTTTTTTATACTGTAAAAAGTTAATCCGTAAAAGTTAATAAATAAAATTATTAAGTATAATATGTAAAATTCGTCTTGGCTTGGGTAGGACGGCTGGCCAAACCTCCTAAACACATAAAAATTCGTCAGTCACATTAAAAATAGTATGATGTATACATACAACATACGTATTTGACATAATTAGGTGAACATTCGTGAAGGTATATTATTTTGGTCGACACATTATTGTAACGTACTTAGATATTGAGTTATTTAGTCATTTATTAAGTAACTTATCCGGATACTCGCATTAAGTACTATCTACTCTTCCTTATATATTTTTCACATTTTATATTTATAATTGTATACTTTATACTTTATTTATTTATGCCTTTATATTTGATTAATCGTTACTTTTATGATCCACACAAATAGGTTATATATTAATACTTTACAATTTTTTCATAAACGATGACTTATAAAAGTTAAAAGCATATGATTTTTCACCGAAAATATTACATTTCATTTTAAGATGAACTGAACAAAGAACATAATTTAATGCAACCTAATCATGATCATAACAACAGAGATCAAAATACATCTTGCAATCACAGCACAGCCGCGTAAGCGGTTTGTGACACTTTTGTTTTCAATTCCAAAGTACGTATATGGGAAAGTTTGCGATTACATCGTATGATGATCACGCTATTTTAACATAAGTTGTACAATGTTATTATTACATACATATATGGATACATGTAAAATAATAGATTTAAATTTCTTATTTATACATAATTTTAGATAGTTACATTAATTTTACATCCATCAAAAAATGCGTTAGTTTTTTTTTTAAATTACAATTTCTAGAAGTATGATATTTACTATATCGTTTACAGAAAAAAAATTGAATAATCACTGTAACACCTATCAACTTTACACAACAAAACATAAAAATTTAAACATTCAAAAGAACACTTTTAATTTTGAAGTAGGTTATTACATGACTCGCTGCTTTTATAAAAGGAAAGAAAAGCTAACACTTATTAATAATACCGAATTGTTTTAACCCTTTTCAAATTGAATCTTACATTTTAATAAAATTTACGATAGAAAAAGATATATAAGGAAAAAAAAACATAAAAGTACACGTTTTGCTCACTCAGTTCAATAGTTTAGCTTGATTTTATTTTTTTTTTATTTTTAAATTGGTTAACTTTTAGGTATTTATTTAACTTCTTTATCAGATATTCTTTATTACATAATTTTACCATAACTTTTAAAATGTTTTATTATGAATACACTTAAAATGTATCTGAAAATTTTAGTATTAACGCTTTTTAATTTACGTATTAAATATTTTACATTGCATTGTGTCATTATAAATTTACATACATTATCAAGTATTTATTATTATAAATGTTATTTATCATTAATAGTCGTAAACGCATTAATACCTTTTTAAGATTACATGACTCCTAAGGAATGTGTTTATCTCATTTGAAATATAAATTTATGAAAAAATAGGCTATTACACAAAGTCTGCATAGCAAAATATATGTTGTATTTGTTGTTTTAAGTATTTTTAGTATATAATAACATAATTGTAGGTTTCATTGTCTATGTTAAAAGAAAAAAAAAACTATTACATTATGAAACTTATAATAATAGCGGATCGATACTGTTTCGATTTGATTTTAAAAAGCAATATATAAACCAACTTTAGTACAACTTTGTACAACTTTTACATAAACAAAACAAAAACATAACATAAAATAGAAAATTTAAGGTTAAATTATTAATTTAAAGAAAAAATCTTGTAAATTCATATGAAATATACGCGAAATATATACGCGAAAATGTTTTTTTTTTCATATTTAATTATTGATGTTTTTGTGTACATGTGGTTGTGTGTCTATAATTACTACAACATGTTTAATTTGTGAGTGTTATATAATTGCCTGTATTTAATTAATATTAGTTGGCTGAAATGTGCGCCATGGACTGTACTTTATTGTATAAATATAATATTTATACTCTACTCTGATTACGTTCGTATCTCTAATTTATTTCAACATCTCCTTCCCAATTTTTTTTATTATGTTGAATTTTGAACTTTAATTTTTTTTTTTTTTTGTTTACATTTATTAAAATATACAATACTAAAAACTATAATAATAATTTAAAAAAAAAACTAAAACTAGAAACTTAAATATCATATAGTCCTACTCCCCGCGGTATCGTGCCAAGAACGCTGGCTGCGTTTCCCCGCTGAATGGCTATACTTAGCCTTTGAGCAAGGAAAGAACCAGCCCTCTTATCACCAGCAGCAACGACCAGCCGCGGATGGAGTTCCTTTAGGAACCTCACCGCACGTGGACCCCACGGACCGATAGTCTCTACAGCAAATGGCACAAATATGTAGTCATCTCTCAGAGACTCATACTTGCGCCACTTACTCAGTTCAGCTGCCTCTGATGCCGCCCCGGCTCTAAACGAGGTACCCCTGAGATGAGAGACCGCCAGAGTGTCTACGCAAGTAGCATCCCACACTAAGGCTTTACCTCTCTCCCAAGGGACCAATGTCATACCGTCGGGTCTCCTGCCATCGTCTCTAAATATTCCACAAGGCTCTAAAACCGAGGGCACATTTATAGAGACAAGAGCCCTTCGGATGACATCGTTCAAAGAACTGTGTCGTGAGAATCTACCAGCGCTTTTCTTACATGAAAGTCCGTGGAGCCCAAACTTGTCGACGCTGCTACCACAGGGACACTGATGGGGTTGACAAATCGCCGCTCCTAGTCGGATTCCTACGGCAATGCGTAAGCTTTCCGCATCAAGTAATGTGCCGAGATTACTTGATGGTAAAGCGTGTAACCAGTGACTAGATTCCTTAGTCGAAACAGCTAGAAGGCGTGCCTTATCTAGGTCACTCTGGAGATTATGAAACAAATCCTTCTGCACGCCCTGTACCAATGGAATATCCCACTGTTTTTGTTGGTTAACTTCCAGTGGAACATTTTCACCAGGACAGAGCGTTTGCCATGTCTGCCCTGCTTCCGTAGCAAAGCATAGGTCTGCTTTATTATTTAAAATTATATTACATAAGTCACTGACACTATTTACGGAAGCAAGGAAAGCAGGCAATGCAATGCTAGAAAGATTTCTCACACCAATGCCACCAAATTTTATAGGTAAAGTAGCTTGAGTCCAGGCTGTAGTATTTAAAGTTAAATTTAGAATTTTTTCAATAGCTATTTTAAGATTATTATCAATATCTTGTAAAATATCCGAACATTTCCAGACTGGACTCGAGCGGAGTAAGTATGTAAATCTAGGTACAAGAAGACAATATTTTAAAATAGTAAGAGCTATGTGGGGGTTTAATTTATACAATTTATCAACGTGGTTTAAAAACTGATCAAATTTTGTTTTTAAAACAGGTTTAATACTATCGAAAAACAACGGGGCACCTAGCAGGTATAGTGATTCCGTACTGACGGTTTTAATTCCTGGACAAATATGATTAAAATTTTGAATTAAAGTGTCTCTATGAGAAGTAGATAAATTATTGGAAAAAAATATTTCACATTTATTGCTATTTGGTTCAAGACCAATATTTTTAAAATTTTGAAAAATATGAGTAAGATCACTGAGGACGTCATCTGCTCTACCTCCCAGTGTACCGTCGTCTAGGTACCAGACATTCAGCTTGGATTTCAAATTTGAAATAATTGGTTGAATTCCCAAACTGAAAAGTGCTGGACCCAGTGGGTCACCCTGCTGAACACCGACAGCGGAATCGATAACATGGTTTTCGTAAAACAAGTTAGTATTTTGACTATAACATTGCCAAACGTAATGATAAATTTCGGGGTATTATTAGCCACTTCTTTCAGCAAGGTTACCCTATCGATAGAGTTAAAAGCATTCCTTAGGTCAACCTTCATAAGAACATCTGCATCAGAGCTTGTTAAAAATGTACGCACTGAATGTACCGCCGCCTCACAGCCACCTCTAGTGCCAAAACCTAGTTGAGTAGGCTGAAATTTGGTCTTAAGGTTAGAGATTATGTGCCTGCAAGCTAATTTTGAAGTTAAACGTCGAAATGTGGAACCAACGGCAATAGGACGGATACCGTTATCCTTTTTTTTGAAGGCACATAATCTTGCCCCATATAAGAATGGAATGAAATTTGGATTAACATTACCAGAAAGCATAAAGTTACATAATTTTGTAATGTCTCTAAGAAGTACTCCGCCGGCGACACCGGCAGAAGCGCTTACAAGATCTTTAAGATGTTGAGGCGTAATTCCGTCAATGCCGCCAGCAGAGCCATTCGAAAATGACATAATTGCTTCTAAAGTGTCTTTTTCCGAAATTTGTAAGGGTTGCATAGAAGTCCTGGGAGGCAGCGGTAAACTCTGAGGATGTTTGACCGAAGGATGCTTTTGACGAAGGCTTTCAAGTGTTTCGACATTACGAGGAGCCAGGATGTCGTCTGAGAATAAAATACGGGATGCATTTTTTAAGTCGCCATCCATTACTTTCGACTCAACTACTTTTTTTAAATCAAATTTAGGACGTGGTCGAGATAAATGAGTATTAATTGGGTAATCTAAATTTTGAAAAGATGTCTCTTTTAGTTGAGACGTAACTGATTTATTTATTGTTTTATCAAAATGAAAATGGGAATACGCGAAAGTAAATAATTTTTGCCAACTATTTTCACTATTAGTGAAACAATTTTGAATAGTGCATGACAATGCTTTAGCAAGCTGCATCCTCGCACCTCTTGGAATTCTTTTAACCACTGGTACATTACGATAATATTTATAAATTTGCTCCGAAAACAGGGAAAAATTTGTGTCATTAGAGGAATTGCTAATAGAGTTATGAATTTCTACGGCAGGCTGTGAAGCCGAAATACTTTTACTATGGCATCGTTTAATATGTATATTTAATCCCCTTTTACCTTTAAACAGCCTACCGTCAGCACAATTTTGACACTGTAGGAAATCCGGCTGTGACTGTAGCGGAGCAGAGACATTCATGAAAAAATCTAAACGATCTCTACAACACTCAAAAGTCTTTATATTACATATTCAAAGTAACTTGAAATGTGCTGTACTCCACATCTTTCCCTGAAACAATCAATTACGGCCTAAATAAAAGCACTTTACTCTATAAATGAAATATTATCACATTACTTCCCTGGATTTATTCCATATTGATAAAAATTGTATGTAGTCGTTACGCTTTGACAGTTGTCAACGGCGCAGCAGAAATATTTTCCTTTCTTAATTAGTATTATGTCTGAAATCAAAAAATTATTATTATAACAACTCTCTTATATATTTTCTGATCTTTTTGTTAAATTTTTTAAGCCAGAATTGGCCTCCAAATAACAAAATAAAATAAGATAAATATACGTAGCTTTTGACAGTGAAAAATTTTGACATCAATCCCAACTTTAATTAATTGATTCTCTATAATACGAAACAATATTTTATAACTATTCATTATTTTTATAACGTAATTATTATTATTACGTGTATAATATGTACCTATAACAATAAAAATTATATAATGATTTTATTTTATTTTAAGCCCTATACTCTATATTATTGCGATTATGGATAAAATATATTATTTGCTATATGATTATAACACGTGGATTATATTAGGTATTTATTTAATTATACATGTAGTTATGTGGATCGATCCTATAGGTACTATATGTGCAACTAGTAGGTAGCATTTTGGGTGGCATCCTAGTAAAGAAATGCAAATAACTACCTATCTCACTTTATAGATTTGGTCGGGGATCCCCTTAATACCTTGTATGTAACTCATTTTATTTTCTCTCATGTCCTTTAATGATTTGAATTTTTCTAATCTCATTGTACTTATTTTGATACCAGTACCACAAGTCCTATTTACTTTGTTTAAATCATTAGGCCTTAAGTTATACATATATGTATTTATATTTTCTTTTATAATTCTTGTATGTACATACTTTCTTTCCTTTCATAATAATTTATTCTTGTTGACCTTTTAGCTAGCTTAATTTGTTTTCGTAATTCTATTCACTTATATATTTATTTATTTATTAGATATCGGGAATTGGAGTATTAATTCACTTCATTTATATTTTATTTCGTGATATTTATCACGCGGGTACTTTATAATTATGCCCCCCCCCCCCATTTACTTGGGTATTATATTACTTTTTCATAACATTCATTTAATTTTATTGGTATATAAACTTTTTGTTATCATACTATATCAAGGTAGAATTGTACCTTGGGCTGTGCGCACAACCTTGAGGTCAACTTTTAAGTCATTTTAAAAGGACTCCAACAATTGTCACGGAGGAAAACTAAGTTCACACTATGATCCAATGAAGAATGTGACCTCTATGTACCACATTATTAAGGGTAACAAATTTAAGACTTCTCTGGTCCCCAACAGTACTAATATGAGTAAACTTGTTCACATCTCACTTGTGCTGAAGGTATTGTTCCCTAGTACCCGTTACTCCCGATTTTATCATCCAATCATGGAAACATACCCTGCTCGAGGACTATATGCTTTACCGGTGATGGACGTTCCCGTATCTCTCCATTACTTGTTTATCAAGGTCAACATATATGTTTTATTTCTATTCTCTTAATAAATCTTATTTCCTTCTTTATTTATACATAACCGTGTTTTTTTTTAACATCTTAATATATATTTGAGTGTATCGGTTATTTTTGATTCACTTGCATGCTCCATTTCCATATACTAACTTGCATTATTCTCGCTCATAATGAATTCCATACCAGGAGCTTAAGCATTCATCAATATTTGGGTGATCAGTCCAATATTGAGGAAACTTAGCAACTCAATCATTCGTATTCACACTTTCGAACATTCTTTTCTTCCATTCCTCATATCTTTTAATTACATACATTCTAATTTTGTACAAATGGGATTTTTGACCATTTTTAACTGTTTAGGAACATTACTATTAAACCTATTAATTATTTTATTTTTTACTTTACTGTATTTCATTATTTTCATATTTATGTAAATACTATGACAGATCATTTCTTATTTATTTTCTGATATTTATTATTTTCGTCTTTATTAGAATGTTGTTATGATTTATTTTTATGTACCTGTTCATATATCGCATATTGCTCTCTACTGTTTTAAGATAAGCTCATTGAATAACATTACAAGTCATATTTATAGATATATCATTCATAAGAAAAGTTTAGCAGACCTATTATATTCACTGTGTAAAGATTGTTACATTTGAATTTTGAATTGAAATTGAATTTAACTTATCTAGATTACTTTGTGGTCGTTAAAATAAAAAGTGTTATTTTAACTATAAAAGATGAAAAATTTAATTTATGATGAACTATGGTACATTTAAGGACGTGAAAATGTAATCTATCACATTACTTCATTAATTTTTGCACGACACAGTAATAAAAATAATATAAAACCATAACTGAATAGAAATGAATATAAAATCGTCTTGTACCTTAATAAAAACATGCCACAGAAGTGCATACAGAACTTAATTTATAATTATTGCATTTTGATTATTTTTTCAGATACAGTAATAAAAATATTAAAAAATCAATTGAATCGTAAATTATCTGGTAATTACTTTCAATTTAAACATAGGTGTATTAAATACAGAATATTTAATACTTAAATTCAACAAATATAATAGCAAAAAGAACATAAAAACAATCACAAATTGATAAATAAAGTTTTAAATGGAGTTAAAATCACAAAGGTGCGAAGTTACCTCTTAATATCTTCTTTGTTCTTTCTGACTCAAATTTCATATTCTTCTGGGCTAAGCTTGCTAGGGTACAACTGCTGTTCCTTTCTTCATTATACTTCTCATAATTGTCACTATTAAGTATTTTAATCTTCATATTACCTTTGAAATTTTCATAAAGTTTATCTTTTTAGTTGATCTTCATTAGTTTATTAAATACTTTCTGTAATTTTCTTTAAAAAATAGTAATATTGTGTCCTTTTCTTTTATTCTTATTATTTTTCGTCACGTCCAGTATTGTGTCCATTCCGTTAATATTTTTTCATAATTTAATTTAGATCTCTTATAATATTTTTATTTCTTTTAAGTAATAGGCCCCGGCGGTGCGCGTGCATTGTCGCAGCGCACCGCCTGGCAGGGTCGCCATGTAATGTTTGAACAATGCAATAAATTAAACTCAGTGATGCAGTTTAATAACTCTCTCTTTATTGGTTTGGAGGAGACTTATATATAGTGGTTGTGACGTAGGTATATAGGTAGGGGGCAGGGTTTGTGTTACGTGGTTCCAGGTAGAGCCACATGAATAGTATCTTCTTCTATAAATATGATGTGATATTACTGAACTAAATAGATGTTATTTCTACTCCTTATATGGAGTCTACGTTGAGTGATGGTATCATTTAATATTCCTGTTATATTGTTTTATCATAGTACCGACACCACATTATGTTTAAAAAAAGTCCCGCTGGGTTTCTTGCTGGTTCTTCCCAGGACTGAGGTATTTTCCGAACCAGTGGTAAATAAAAAATTACTTTCAATAAGTATTATGTAATAATCAATATTGAATAAAAAAAAGGTTATAGTACTCAAGTGTATTCACAATCACAGGTGCATTCTCTATTTCCTCACTATCCATAGTCTGATATAAAACACGACCAGAGAGAGATCAGGCGCACGTGCAATGGCTTTACGTGATTTCCGAGGCACATGGATGAAACACCGCCTACTATCTAACTCCAGGCTGCTATAGAGACTGTCTTGGTAGAAACACACCATAACCGGTTTTGACGTGACCCGATATTCGAACCCAGGCCCTCATGATAAGCAATCGCACTTACGACCAGTGGACTAATGGGGCAGGTAAAGAATAATATGGAGACAATAATTAGTAGTCAAATAAAGATAAATTTGTCATTAATTAGGTAAGCAATAATCGATGATTATTATTAAACCGGTTTTCCTTAAGTTTTATACAGCCCAGACATCATCTTAAGAATGATTGTTCTTTATTTTGAAAAATGTCGGTTGTGTATTATTCTGCCACCTAAATTTGCACGCGGAGGATAATCTAGATATATTTCTCTATTATAAATCAGAAACTACCACTGAACCCTTATAAATTTCTCGGTCAAGAATTTGGCCGATTTTCTTGATTTATAAGGGACTCTTCAAGGTAAATAGTTTATTCTTCAACAACCTTACACCGGCATAGATATATGGAGGCAATATGGGACAACATATAACTTACTATGTGGCCGTGTGGAAAAACTTGGTCAGTAGTAAAATACGAGATCTTCAACATGTTATATACTGGCGACCCGCCCTGGCTTTGCCTGGATAGTATCTATTAATGTGGCGTTATTTGTATTTCAGTGACTCAAAGACCATTTTTTATCTTTTGTTTTTGAAAAAAAAATATCGGCATAGTTTTCGGATGAAATATAACCTAGATCACCATCACCACTATTGTCATTATCATCATCTTCATATAAGATCTTCAAAAGCTCATGGCTGAACATAGGCCTCAACCATAGCTTGCAATAGAGAGGAGGATATTTGCTATATCTGCCACGCTTGGCTGGAGGGTTAACAATCGCAAATTTATATTCCTAGGTAAATGCTGCTATCGGTTAAATTTCCCTCTGTTGCCTCTTACGACACCGCGCACGGTTCTCGAACCTTGTTCCCATTTTAATTTTATTTTTTACAGGTGAGGAAGCAAAAAAGCATGCAGCTCTCCTGATGGTAAGTGGTTACCATCGAATTTCAGGAGCATTGCCGGCATTCATGAACGGATTAAGGTCTTTTTTTTTTTGAAGGTAACTAAGCTTCATCGGTCCGGAAAATTGACGTAGGTATACGAGTCCACACAGGGATGTACAAGGAAGAGACCTCGTAAAACACACAGTGGTGGATCGCCAAGCATTCAGATGGTGTGGATGGTATCGTGAGTTTTATGGTGATATGCGATCGTGAAATCTGGCGGCTGAAATTAATCCACACTATTCCATAGAGCACCCCTAGTGTTAAAACATCACCTATGCTCTCGTCCGCATAGCAATGAATGCTACTGGTTTGCAACATATCATTGATATGCAGAAGGAGGAACGTATATGATAGCATGCAGCCTTGCGGAACACCAGCATGGATAGGCTCGTAATCACCATGCAAGGAAACTGGTGATTTTATTGCACAATTTCTCGGGAAACCCATAAGAAGGAAGCTTCAAAAGAAGCAGTTTTTTGCTTATAAAAGGCTGATGACTAAGATGCAATGCCTCGTTTTCAGTAAAAAGGGTCTCCGGTTCTCCACACTCACCATTCGAAACACAGCAACATTTAGCTTATATATCACGCTGATATTCTGGGAGAGTGTATTTGTTCCCGACTCAGCCGACTCAATCGTGCTCCAACCATATTAATATAGCTGCAGCATTGCACTACCAAATGTAAAAGATAGTTGAATATATTTATTTTTAAATTTATTCACAAATTAAGGCTTAAAGAAAAATGTAAATAATGTAACAATGTATCAATCAACAAAGTAGGTAAATTTGTAACTAATTTTCTGCCCGCAATTCCGAAAGGGAAATATCTCTTCAGAATCCAGTTTTCGCAGCTATAGAGAGTTTGTAACTACGAAACAGTGGACTCGGGTGGAAGCAAACATTTGTCGTCGCCTTAACATGTTTTACGAACTTGACTTATAGTTTTGCTTAGGCAGCGCTCTCAAAGCTTATTTACTACAAAAAACCTGTATATTAAGTTGTTCTTTCTGATTTTTTTTTCATTTTTTTTTGTTTTTTAGTTATATGGGCTATAAAAAGCAATAATAAATACAGCAAAACAAAATACATCTTTTGATTTTTTTCTTATAGAATATGGTGACAAACGAACACACACTTTATCTAATGGTAACTAAATATAACCCATAGTACCAAAATGCATATGCGTTGTTACTAATTCGGAATGCTACGTTTCCAGTAAAAAGGGTCCTGGGTTATCTAAACTCACCACATGAAACACAGCAGCATTAAGATGCTATTTTACGTTGGTATTCTGTGAGAGCGTGGTTCTACCCGGTTGATACGACCATTTAACGTAGAGCCGTGCTAATTTAGGGGCAAAATTTTCAAATTAATATCTACCGGCGCCAATGAATTTTGTGGTGTTAGCGTTGGTCTATTCACTTCATCCGCCTGACATATTTTAATTGCTTTGTTGTGCAGACTCACACCATCTGTACGTAACAACCGGTCCCTTACAATTGTGCTCCTTATGCCGCACACAATGCGTTCGCGAATCAACTCTTGCTCTAAATTTTTAAATTCACAATTTTTATTGAGTAACTTTAACGCTGTTACATCATCATCATCATCATTACAGCCCTTCACAAGTCCACTGCTGAACATAGGCCTCCCCCAAAGAATGCCACAAAGCACGGTCCTGAGCCACCTGCATCCATCGACTTCCTGCATGTCTTACCAGGTCGTCACTCCATCTCGTGGGGGGACGCCCTACACTTCGCCTACCGGTACGAGGCTGCCACTCGAGAACCTTTTTTCCCCATCGGTTGTCGGTTCTTCGAGCTATATGGCCGGCCCACTGCCACTTAAGCTTACTACTGCGTTGGGCTATGTCGGTTACTCTGGATCTACTGCGGATAACCTCATTCCTAAGTTTATCACGCAGAGAAACTCCGAGCATAGCCCTCTCCATAGCTCGCTGAGCGACCTTGAGCTTCCTCATACGGCCAGCAGTGAAGGACCACGTCTCAGTTCCGTAAGTCATCACTGGCAACACGCACTGGTTGTACAATTTCGTTTTAAGGTTTTGAGGTATGTCTGACGAGAAGATGTGTCGTAGCTTCCCGAACGCTGCCCAGCCGAGTTGAATCCGTCGATTGACCTATTGGTCGAAGTTGGACTTACCTAGTCGGACTATTTGTCCTAGGTAAACATACTCGTCAACAACTTCGAGCTTAGTGCTCCCAACAACTACCGGCATAGGTGTGACATGGACATTAAACATAATCTTTGTTTTATCCATGTTCATCTTACGACCTATCCGTTGGGAGGCACTATTGAGGTCATTGAGCATAGTGCTTAGGTCCTCCAGCGATTCTGCCATAAGGACTATATCGTCGGCAAATCGAAGGCGAGTGATCTACTCGCCATTGATGTTAATTCCGTATCCTTTCCAGTCCAGAAGCTTGAAAACGTCTTCCAATGCAGCGATGAAGAGTTTCGGGGATATAACATCACCCTGTCTTACACCTCTCTGAAATTGGATAGGTTTCGTACTCTGGATGTGTACTCGGATAGCCATCGTAGCTCTACTGTACAAACACATCAGCACTTCGATATACCGGCAGTCAACTTGGCACCGCTGAAGGGACTGCAGCACCGCCCAAATTTCGACGGAATCAAAGGCTTTCTCATAGTCCACATACGCCAGACATAGTGGCAAATTGTACTCTTCGGACTTCTGTACAATTTGCCGAAGGGTATGTATGTGGTCTATGGTGCTAAAGGCCTTTCGGAAACCGGTTTGTTCGGGAGGCTGGAAGTCGTCAAGTCTGCGCGCGAGACGATTCGTAATGACTCTCGAAAACAGCACGTAGACGCAGCTCAGAAGGGAAATCGGTCTGTAGTTCTTCAAGAGAGCGTTGTCACCTTTCTTGAAGAACAAGACCACCGCTTTTCTGCTCCACGCCTCCGGTGTAATGCCACCATGGAGGACGGAATTAAAGAGCTTCTGAAGGACTTCAAGTACAGGTCTTCCACCCGCTTTCAGAAACTCCGCTGTAATTCCATCCTCGCCTGGGGCCTTGCCGTTTTTAAGATGCTGGAGAGCCATTCTAATCTCGCTCAGACTGACGTCCGGGATATCTTCGAAATAGTGTCGGATAAGACTCGCTCTTGGATCGTTACTCACACTTGCGTGTGGCTCCATCGATGACGTGTACAGCTGCGCATAAAACTTCTCAATCTCACTCAAAATCTCAGGTACCCCGGAAACGATGCTGCCACGTTCGGTCTTCAGCTTTGACAGTCGGCTCTTTCTGGCAGACAGATCTCTGGCAAAGACTTTGGAGCCTTGGTTCCGCTCGATCGCTTCTTCAATACGAGCTGTATTGAAGTTGCGCAAGTCCCGCCGCATGCATTTGGAGATCTGTCTGTTTAGTTGCCTGTATGCTGTCAAATCTGTTGAAGAATGTAGCCTCATTTCCCGTCTAACAGCCATGAGATTAAGAGTGTGATCGGAGAGTTTTTGTGTTCTTCTGCGGCGGGTCTTGCAGAACTTAGCTCCGACCGCATGGACAGTTTCCACGAGCTTGTCATTCATATCGTCCACTTCATTGCAGTCTTCTAGGCACTAAAAACGGTTTTGTAACTCGAGCTGAAAGGTTTCGGGACTTTGGATTAGAGCACGAGGGGGACGGAGCATTGACTTCATCAGACGAGACCTCTCCAACTTAACATTTATCTTCAGTGTGCCTCTCACCATTCGGTGATCGCTGCCGGTTTTCACCCTGGCTATCACTGAGACATCACTGAACAGTTGTCGTCTGGTCGTCATAATGAAGTCAATCTCGGGGCTCGACCAGGTCCACTTCCTGTGGGGCCGCATCTTGAAGAAAGAGTTCTCTCTTGTGCCTAGTTTTGCACTGAAGTCTCCCATTAACACCGTATATTGGGTTTTGGAGGAATGCATGGCTCTAGAGATATTCTCATACATTTCCTCCACCTCCTCATCGGGATGTGCCGAGGTTGGTGCGTAAACCTGTATGACCTTAAACGAATACCGTTTGGTGATTCTGAGTATCAGGTACGCAACCCTCGTCGACACACTCCCGATCTTTACAACGTTGTTAACAAGAGACTTGTGGACGATAAATCCGACACCTCCTTGGGACAGATGGTCGCCCTCCCGGTGATAGAGCAAGTTGCCGGATTCGAGGATTACCGTGTCCTCCCCCTCTCTTCGGACTTCGGATAATCCGATAATATGCCAGCGCAACTTGTCTATCTCTTCTTCCAGCTCCACGATCTTCTCGTCAGTCCTCAGGGTGCGTGCGTTGTACGTTGCCAGGTCGAGTCGTCTAAGGTGGCTACCGAACCTCCACCGGAGATTCTTAGCACCCCCTGCCCCGCAGTTACCATGGTTCATCAATATGTAACGCTGTTACATATTGATGAAATATATTCTCCAGTTTCTTGATTCCTCCATAAAAAATATATCTTAGTAATGTTATATTAGATTGATCTCTGAAATACTAGTCAATATTTTTATCAATATTTCGATCTCCTCACGCTACTCTTCTGAATCGAATGTAAAAGTCTCGTAAACATCATATCCATCTGATCCAATCACATTAATAATGCTACAGTTTAGTATCCTTCCCTCTTATTTGTGCACCCCCGATGATTTAAAAAAATATTGAATTGTGCCTTCCACCTCTTCTACATTTATATTCGGTTAAGAATCTGTGGCGGGTGGAAGGAAAAGGGGAGATCTCCCGCCGGGCAAAGTGTTCTGCCTGGGCAGCGGCAAGTGCTCCGGTTGGTAGTTTGGAGCTATTCTATATATGCTGCTTGTAACTTCAGAACTTTCTTAGTGCGATTTAAGCTTTGATGTGTTTCGCTTGTGGCGCAACGACAGCGCCGCCACATTACCCCCCTGCTCAGACCGGAGGTCGATATTGCAGTCCGATTGCCGGTGCGTCCTTAATGCCGGTGGAGAATACATGCTGTGTGCGTAAGGAAAGTAACGATATGCCGGTGTGTAATGCATGTCGTACTACGCACTTGAAAGTGATGCCGGTGGGAACGATGAGTCTGAGCAAGTGCCAGGGATTGTCTTGCAGTTTGCGGTGAGTCTAAAAGAAGGCAAGTAATCTGAGAGAGTGGCGTGAAGCAGAGGCGAGCAGTAAGGCTCCGAGCCGTGCCGAACACTTCAGCTCAGAGAGAAGCTTGAAGGAACAGGAAGCATTATTATTCCAGTGCTGCGATGAACCTTTGTAAAGCTAGATGGCTTGCAGAATGTGAAGACTGCAGACAATATCTGCTCGGGAGTGAATGAATGATGAGGGGGTACATGAGGACGATGACGAAGGTTTTTGAGAAGTTGAAAATTCTGAAGGTTGTTGGTTGCGTATTCATATTACGTCGGGGTCACCACTGTGGTGGGTGGAACAAAAAGAGGAGATCTCCCGCCGGGTAAGGTGTTCTGTCCGGGGAGCGGCCAATGCTCCGATTGGGAGTTCCGAGCTATTATATATATGCTGTTTTTAACTTCGGAACTTTGTTAGTGCGATTTAGGTTTGATGTGTTTCGTTTGTAGAGCGACGACAGTGCCGCCACAAATTAAAACGCAGATGCGTAGTCACCTCTGAGGACTCAGGTGGAATGCCTCGTTTCTAGTAAAAATCAATTTTTTTTTATAGGATAGGGTGACAGACGAGCACACAGTCCGTCTGATGATAAGTGGTTGCTGTGGCCCATAGACATCTACATTTATTCTCGTTTGCGAATCGAAATGCAGATGCGTTGTCACCCGTGGGGACTAAGATGGAATGCCTCTTTTCCAGTAAAAAGGGTCTCTGGTTCTCTACACTCACCATACGAAACACAGCAGTGTTAAACTGCTATTTAACGCTGGTATTCTGTGAGAGCATGGTCCTTTCCCGGTCGAGGTGACCCATTCGTGCCACAACTATACTACTAATATAGCTGCTCCGGTTCTCTATTTCACGTTGGTATTTTGTGATCGAGCTGACACATTCGTGTTACAACCGGCATATAGCAGCAGCGTGGCTCTATCACGTAAAATGTCTCCACTTCGTATAACGTTGCAAAGTATAGATACATCGCAAGTACCACATTGTGAACCTCGAAAGTCACAGGTTTTATATTAAAATGGTGGTAACTGCAGAGAACAACATAAAAGGTGAAAGAAAATGAAAAAAATATTATCACAAAAAACACGCCTAATACCAACCAACAATAACATTTCGTTAAAATATTTTCGTTCTTCAATAATGGATTACGTCTATGCAAGCTAGGCCACAAAGTTTTCTTTTAAAAAAATATAAAACTATCAATACTAAAGAAAATACTTTTATGTAAATGGAATCACCTTAACTAAATGGTCGTAGGAATCGAAATCTACTTTACAGCCCGCTTTCAGTATAATTGCATAGTGTTTGAAACTGATTTCTCGGTATATTGGGAAATAAGAGCTTTAAGAGTTCATTGTGCTTTGTTTTTTATAGTTGTTGGTGTGAATTGGTATTTATTGAGGGTATATTTGAATATAAAATTTAATAATGTGTATTTAATATTTTTATAATATGTATGAAATGAATGTACGCATTTAGTCTCACTCAACTCATATCATCCCATGGGCATCGTAAGATGAGACAGAGCGAAACTGAAACAGGATATGTGCATCACCATCCTGATAAAAACTCAAAATTTAAAAAAACTGCGGGTGCCGATCCGCCTGCCAAGCGTGCCAAAATCTCCCTATGAAGCACTCTATGGGGGAGATCTACGTTCAGCAGTGGACTTTTATTGGCTGTAATGAATAAATAGATTTGCTTTGTTATTCTTCCACTTTTCTATATCTATATTTGAATAAATGAATAGACATAATATTATATTCAAATCGATATATTAGCATGTCGCCGATTTTAATTATTTACACGATATAAATGTAAATTAGAGCTATGGAGAGGGCTATGCTCGGAGTTTCTCTGCGTGATAAACTTAGGAATAAGGATATCCGCAGTAGAACCAGAGTAACCGACATAGCCCAACGGATTAGTAAGCTGAAGTGGCAGTGGGCCGGCCATATAGCTCGAAGAACCGACAACCGATGGGGAAGAAAGGTTCTCGAGTGGCAGCCTCGTACCGGTAGGCGAAGTGTAGGGCGTCCCCCCACAAGATGGAGTGACGACCTGGTAAGACATGCAGGAAGTCGATGGATGCAGGTGGCTCAGGACCGTGCTTTGTGGCATTCCTTGGGGGAGGCCTATGTTCAGCAGTGGACTTGTGAAGGGCTGTAATGATGATGATGATGAAATGTAAATTAAAAATTATGCCTACCTTGCATGGTAACTATGGAAAATAGGGTCAAATAGAATGCCTAATATGAGGGCTTCTGAGGCATTATTTGTGGCCTTATGTCCAAAATTAGACGTTTATATGCTAAAGTGGATGAATGAAAGGAATTCGTTCAGAACCACGGAGTTTAATATACAACTGCAATTCAAAATCGTGCGTGTTGATAGAATTTGGAAGGTCTATTTTCAGAAATGGACTTACGAAGATCTGATATAATAACTTAATGATATGTTATCTCATTCCTTAGCTGACTCGCATCTTGGCCTCTTACATATGCGGCGGCGAACAGACTAGCGTCAGTTAGCCCTGCCAATCTGTCTACCAATATAATCAATATAAGAAAAAGGTCTAAGTTCAGTTTTGAACTATTTATGAGCTGATAAATAAAAAAAAACACTTCAAGTCCTGATTTCTCCTCATCTCATGCTTATCCCATCATTTTAAGGCTCTTCCGCAACAGGAGTGAGTAGAATAGTATATATTAGTATTTTAATACCGATAAGATAATGCAATTTACTCTATCTAGATTTCCATGACAAATTAACACCAGGTGGGTCAAGGCTTGATTATATAAAGGTAAAAAAACAGGACCAACAAAAATCAAATCATCAAGGGTACGAATCTCTCACGGAACAAATAGTTGTATGATCTACGAGTAGTTGTTCTGGGTCTGGATGTTTCTCCTTATACAATTTATGTATGGAAATAGCCTCCATTTTACAGAAGAATATCCTTGTGTGAATTGTAATAAATATTGTATGTGAAAACAATATAAATAAAAAAGGAATAAAAAACTAAAATTTTCGATCGGTCCTACTTTATAGTTCACGAAAACTGGCTGCGTTTCCTCGCTGAATGGCTTACACTTGATTTTTGGGCGGGAATAGAACCGATCCTCTTGTCTTCGACGGCGACAACCAGTCGCGAATACAGTTCCTACACATACTATATATTTATTACATAATTTTTGAATTCTTAAGTTAAACTGAACATAATTCAAACGAAGTATCCGACTGTCTTATGGAAATGAAACTAAAATTTATATAGAGCCAACAAAGTACCGCAGTTGTTACTGACTTGTCAGAGACAGACCTCGTACCTTACTTGATTCGCTGCGATGATGTGGGATTTTGGTTTTCGTCACCACGTTCATTAAATATAGTTATCTTACTACATACATTCTATCGATCAATTTAAATTAACAAAAATAATTTTTCTAATAACAAATAAAATAATAAAAACATGCGTGAGTGTCACTCAGTCAACATTCGGTTGGAAAGAAGTTTCTTTCGTAGTATATTATTATTGATAATCTTATTAAATGATTGATAACCAATTACAAATTAATCAATTACTAGTTTCATTAAAAATTAAATAATATTTCGTTAATGGCAAGATAAGAAAAAGTGCGAGGTAAATGGATATTATTCCATCTAGCTTCCTTATAGCCGCCAAGTCCGTCTACACTACGTCAGAAGGGGCCGTGATTGAATCTTACACTTTTTCTATCTTACACTTTTTCTCGCCTAGCTCTCATCCACCAAATTCGTACTGTCGGATAAGGAACTGTAATCCAAAAACTGTGATCACGATTATACCTGCCAAGCATGGCAACTAAGGCAAAATCCCCCCTATGAAGCAATCTAACGCCACAATAATGGGTATAGCTAATAAATAATAATTACAGCCTATCTCAAATCCACTGCTAAATATAGGCATCTCCTAGATTGTAGGACTTCATGAAATCACAATATTGGCAATCACAGATTTCGTTGTTGTTATTTGTAAGACGCTGCTGCCTATCTCCTGGTTTGTTTCTCACTGTAACCTCTTGCTATACCGACAAAAATAACCACTACTCCATTGAGTCCGATATAGGGTAGTGCATATTTTTACACCGTCACTACACGGTATTTTATACTTTATCATTAGTTAAAGATACAATAACTACAAAAACCTAATAACATAAAATACGAAATCCAAGGCAGATGAGAGCCCTGACTAATGACTAGATATAAAATAATTTCGCTGATAAGGCAACTAATAAAATAAGTTACTATGCCACACGCGAAAACGTAAAGAGATAATATAACGTGTCTACATTGAAGTAACAAACAGAGGATATAACGAAAGATTATACGTGCGTATCTTATTTCCCCAAGGAACTTTAAGCAAACGACAATATATTAACATGACAAGCATAAGTCAAATTTTAAGACTGAAAGGACGTATAGGTATAAGGAAAACAAATTGACACCAAAATAGACTTTTAGTTGGAAAGACTCCTTTTCTGTCCAGAAGTACATCTGGGTAGTATGTAGTGACGATGGTTTTAGGAAGGAGTAGATAGTTAGGTTAGGTGTTCTAGTTCCCCCATTGAACGGGTTCGCGCATTGCTGTGGCGGAGGGCTTAGTAAATGCAGCGTAAACAAACACAAGCATTAAAATGCAACCCAAAATAAACATATTGAGGTAAAAAAAAAATCCACATGGCAGGACTGAGGTAAAGAGCCAGCCCGAGGTGGCCACTCCGAGTGGGGCCGCGGAGGAAGGCACGCTATGTGTTCTGTTGCGCTTTACCTGATAAGGAAAAGGGGGAGCAGTAGTCGTCTTCTGAAGAAAGGTCGCTATGGAGCTGCCGGTGCTGTTGTGACAGCGGATGTGTTCAAAAGAATTCTCGTGGGGCTGCTTATATGTGGCGAAGGTGGAACACCATGGGATTTAGTCGGTGCGCATTCAATATAACTTGTCCTTGCCCCCCTTACGGAAGTGCCATGTAAAAAAAGTAGTCTTAATTATGTAATAAAAATAATTAGATGTCACAGAATAAAGGTATGATATTAGAAGTATTTACAAAAAATATGTAGCTACGGCTAAGTCTTGTATTCGAGTTTGCATCCCACTCTTTAATGTGTGCACATAATTGATGTTAGTAGGATGTAAGAGAAGAAGTTATAGTTCCTGAGTATAGTTGGCCGGTGTAGATGGTAGACTGACACAAGTGAAAGGGCCCGCAGTCAGACTATACATATATACGGCTAGTCCAGTGCAGTCACTGGTTTAGCCCGGCCGCCTAGATGGTATGGCGGACAGCATCACTACTTTACTACATTCTGGCAAGGGCCCGAAGTGGTGGGACTCTGGAAGTAGAATCCTGTATATTGTTTATTGATGCTTAATCAAGGATATGTAGTATAGGTGTATAGCACGAGAGGATCCACTTATGGTAATACAATATATTTATGGTATTTTCTAGAAGATCTTGTAGCTTCAGATAAATGCTGGTCCGGAGCTGATGTTTTATTGATGATTATTGTTGTTTGGTTTCAATTAATTTGAATTATTTTTTATGAATGGATGAATGAGTAATGAATTCGTTACATATAAAATAACATTTATTACGTTATATTTATTTGATTACTTGGTAGAGCCATGCTGCTGCTATATTAGTAGTATAGTTGTAGCACGAATGGGTCGGCTTGACCGGGGAAGGACCACGCTCTCACAGAATACCAGCGTAAAATAGCAGCTTAACACTGCTATGTTTCATATGATGAGTGTAGAGAACCGGAGACCACTTTTACTGGAAAAGATTCCATCTTAGTCCTCACGGGTGACAACGCTTCTGCATTTTTATTCGCAAACGAAGATAGATGTAGATGTCTATGGGCCACAGCAACCATCTACCATCAGGTGGACTGCGTGCTCGTTTATCACCCATTCGTATAAAAAAAACATGCAAAGAAATTAAAAGTGTAAACAAAGCAGAAAAAACCGTTTTTTTTCATAACAAGAATATATAACATAATAAATATATTTTTTTTATAAAAAAATATTAACTCCACACTTGGATTTCCTCCTGTATCGTGGGGTTACTTTACATACATAAATTTCACAACGACAAACATCCAGACCCGGAACAATTATTTGTAGGCCATACAAATACTTGTTGCGTGCGGGATTCGAACCCGCGGCCCTTATCGTTGAGACTCATTGCTAAGCCAATCTTGTATCATTAGTGGTAGGATTATCTTCAATGGTCTTAGGTTCTGAGACCGACTCTAATAATGGTATCATTGCATAATCTCTCTTAACTGAACTTTCAATAAAAATCACATCTCTGCTTATGAATACTTTTCTTGTCTTTGGATCTAAAAGCCTATACCTTTTTGTATGTTCACTATAACCAATAAAAATAATTTTATATGTCTTTGAGTCCCACGTTTTAGCTTTTACTTTTAGAACATGTACCATGGCTTCGCACCCAAAGATATTTAAATTAGTAATATCTGGCCTTTTACCACTCCACTTCTCTTCTGGGGTTAAAAATTCTAACACTCGGGTTGGGCACCTATTTAAAATGTATGCTGCAGTTAATACGGCTTCTACCCAATACTGTTTTCGCAGGTTAGCATTCAGTAGCTAACTCTCTTAACTATCAATAGCTAACTCTCTTAGATCGAGCAAGATGCATCTTGCTCGATCTAAGAGAGTCCTATTTATTCGATCTGCCAAACCATTTCGTTGGGGAGTGTAGGGAGCGGAAGTTTGATATGAAATTCAAGACCTTTTAAGGAAAGTTTGAAATTCATTACTTAAATATTCAGTTCTATTATCTGTACGGAGAGTCTTTATAGTCAAATCAAGTTGGTTCTCCACTAAAACTTTAAATTCTTTTAATCTCTCAAACACATCAGATTTCTTATTTAATATGTATATAAATACTTTTCTGGTAAAATCATCAATAAAGGTAACGAAATAGCGAGCTCCTTCGAGAGATGGTACCTCCATAGGTCCACAGACATCTGAGTGAATGAGCTCTAGCTTTGCTTGTGCTCGAGATCCTTCAGGAGGTAAAGGTATTCTTGATTGCTTTCCTTGCAGACATTAAATACATATTACCTTTTTTTTTATTTTCTAACTTGATTCCTGCAGATTTCTTTAGTTTATTTAAATCTTCCAAATTTAAATGGGTCATTCTCTGATGCCATAGATAAGAATCATTGTCTTTTGATGCGGATATGTATGCTGGAACGCTGTGAGTATTTAGCCTGTACATATTATTTATCATCTTTGCAACAGCAACTTCTTCATTGTTTTTGTTTATTATCTTGCACCCTTTCTGATCAAACTGTACTTGACATCCATTTTTAATGATTTGACTAACAGAAAGTATTTTGGTGGCTAGACTAGTAACATAGAGAACATTCTGCACTTGAATTGTATTCATCTTGCCATTGCTATTGGCAACATTTAAATTTATCTTTCCGCAGGCTTTTACAAAAAGTTTCTTATCACTCGCCACCTTGATGGTACTAATCGGAAGTGGGTTTTATCATAGAGCCAATCACTGTGTATAGTCATATGCATTGATGCTCCAGAGTCTATGTACCACCCATAATTTTTTTTAAACGTAACACTAGGATTTTCTCCTATATCGTGGAGGCAGTTTACAAACATAAATTGCACAAGGACAAACATCCAAACCCGGAACAATTATTTGTAGGCCATACAAATGCTTGTTCCGTGCGGGATTCGAACCCAAAACCCCAAGCGCTGCAACTCATTGCTAAGTCACTGCGCCACGGAGCCGTCATTATCATTGCTTGTTTTTGCAGAAAATACAGCAACATAATTGGTCCTATTATTACTATATATTTCTGACTTTTGTTTCTCATTCCGACAATATTTACTAACATGCCCATATTTATTGCACGCATAACACCTGGGACCTTTAGAATAATTGATCTTGTCTGAAGCTTGTTTTGCAGTCTGCGACTTATTTCCTTTGCTTTTTATTAACATAATTAAGGCATTAGATTCAGAGTTTCTCACATCTTGAAGAAGTTGTTGCGGCGCTGTCGTTGCGCCACAATCGAAACACATCGAAGCCTAAATCGCGCTTGCAAAGTTCCGAAGTTAAAGCAGCATATATAAAATAGCTCCGAACTACCAATCGGAGCGTTAGCCGATCCCCGGGCAGAACACTTTGCCCGGCGGGAGATCTCCCCTTTTTCTTCCATTCGCCACAGTGATGACCCCGACGTGATATGAACATGCAATCAACAACCTTCGGAAACTACAACTTCAAAACCTTCGTCATCGTCCTAAAGTACCCCATTCATTCGCTCCCGAGCAGATATTGTCTGCAGTCTTCACATTCTGCAAGCCAAATAATTTTACAAAGGTTCACCGCAGTACTGGAATAATAATGCTTCCTGTTCCTTCAAGCTACGCTCTGCGCTTCAGTGTTCGGCACGGCTCTGAGCCTTACTGCTCGTCTCTGCTTCACGGCACTCTCGCAGATTACTTGCCTGCTTTTTGACTCACCGCAGACTTACAAGGCAATTCCCTGGCACTTGTACATTTTTCGACATTTAGACTGCACTATCGACCTCCGGTTTGAGCAGGGGGGTGATGTGGCGGCGCTGTCGTCGCGTCACAAGCGAAACACATCAAAGCTTAAATCGCGCTTGCAAAGTTCCGAAGTTAAAGCAGCATATATAGAATAGCTCCGAACTACCAATCGGAGCGTTAGCCGCTCCCCGGGCATAACACCTTGCCCGGCGGGAGATCTCCCCTTTTCCTTCCACCCGCCACAGAGTTTAGTTTTCACAGAGTCAGCTGATATTGCCACACCGGAGCTTTCGAAGGTCATAATAATCGGCTGATAGACCTCGGGTAAACCAGCTAGGAGCAAAGTTACCAGCCATTCATCATTTACATCAAAATCAATATTTCTTAATTTATGTGCGGTTGACATAATTTTATTTACATAGTCTTCAATGTTTTGGCATGTTTCTAATTTTGTGGCTATCAGATCTCTTAATAAGCCAACTCTGCGTGTCAATCCTCTGTCATCAAAAGACCTAGATAAGTTAGTCCACACTTCTTTGGCAGTTTTGGCCTCTTGTATATGTATATAGTTGATGGGATGAACTAATAAATTAATTTTGGACTTAGCTTTCGTATCTTGTTTGACATCGACCTTTTGTTCTGCTGTGACACAATGCATAATTCCTCGTGTTCAAGATATGTTTGGACCGCTAATCTCCACGTTGGATAATTTTCACTTCCGGTTAGCTTTTCAATCAGTGCCAGTGTATTATAAGAAGACATTTTGCTGATGAAGAAATTGTGCACAGAAACACGTGTTGACTTGTAGATTATACTTACACAGAACTACAAATATCACAGTTTTACTTTTCTTTTATCACTTTTACTTTTCTTATTAACATTTGGAAGAAATCAGGTGGCCTGGGCCTATAACCTGATGTATTTTTGATTAAAAGAATAAAAAGAAGTTTTATTAACACACAGTTTTAATAATAAGTGATACCACAGAGTACAAATCACAGATAAGTAATTTCTATGCAGTACTACCACAAAGAAAGAAAAATTGTTGTCTCTGTATTGAGTAATGTACAATTTTATTACTTCAACAGTCAAAATAACAACTTTTATTATACATACGGTGCTTATAACAAAAAACATTAATGAAATTGTCAACTAATCTCCGAAATGGCTGAACCTATTTAGACGGGACTTTCATTGGCAAAAGAATTAAGGTTACACGCGAAAAAAATTATAAGCGACGAAATTGCGACAATCAGATTCAAATATGGAAATAATAAGTAATAAATTACATAAAATAATTCTATGCGAACGAAGTTGCGGACACAGTTAGTATAAAAATAAAATTAATTTTGACGCATTATTATATAATATGATTTTATGTACATACAGCTTTTCATTTTTTTATCCTTCCTTTTCTTTACCAAAAACTATTGGCTAGTACCCGATGTTTTGCTGACGCAGAAAAAATAATTGTGGAAATATCGTTTTAAATTTGGAAGAGTCATGTTGCTTAATTGGATAATACATTATTGAAATTGAGGGACATATTACTTTCAAATAAATTTGTCAGTACTATACACGCGCCACCTACTGTAAGTAATTGTACTATGCCTATAACCTTCGCGGAAGTGCAAGCAATAAGTTGACAAAGTTTTATCGCAATCTGATAAATGGTATGGAATACGACAAAAAATATTAATTTTTGTACATTAAATTGGTGTAATCTTTATACAAATCAATATATTAACCTATAAAAAGCCCTGAAATATTTCGTAGGATTCTTAGACTACGTTTTAATTTTTTTAAATCTCCAAGAAAAGAAAAAGGTCTTAAATTTTTATCCCAACACCGATACACATTTTTCTTTATTGCGCACGTTTACTCTCTAATCTGATCGTTTATATCCTTCATTACCTTTTGTTGAAACTGGACGCCGTAAGAATATCCCCTGATAAAAAGCAACATGTTAAAATAACAAACACTTTGTGTAAAACAAAATGCGAAAATAAAATGGAAAACGAATGGATTAAGACCTTCATTATAGTCTGTTCGCAGCAGTTTACTAAGTACTATTACGTGTTCAGGATTTTCTTTTTTGTAATAATATAGAAAAAACTGAAGGTAGCCGGGCTAACTATGACATCGGGAAGTGAAACACCTCAGCCCCCCCCCCCCCCCCCCGTGACCATGGGTGCTTTAAAGCACACGAAACGTTGGGAATTGAAAAAAGTAAAAATTAAACGCGATATAATCCGTAAAAATTAGTTTCATTTAAAGGTTTCATTCACATTTGCCGCATATAATTGCGCATATGTTTTTTTTTCTGATATCCAGTATCCATCATTTCATAGAGCCTATCAAAGTCAACTACTGAACATAAGCCTTGTGTTCAAAGGTGGGATATTGGTTAATTATTGCATTAATTATGATTAGGAGAAAGTATTTCTAAATACAGAGATGTATAATGTATATAATACATAACTATAACTCTAAAAAAAATAACTTCATATCTCAAGAGCTCGTTCAAATTCATATGGAGGCACTTCAGTAAATATCACTAACGACTTTTTAGTTGCATTAATATGTCGTTAGGATTTACGGTCAAAAACAACTTTGTAACAAAACAACAACTTGAAGCCAAATTATGTTACCCGCAAAATTAAAAGTTCATTATGGAGCTCGTAGTTTGTCATACAACTGTTACGTAGTGCTTATGCCGTGTAGTGACGGCGTGAGAGAATTCAGGACCCTTTCATCCGGTGGGTGTCGTAAGAGGCGACAGTTAGAAATGAAACAGGAATTAGACAGCAGCCTTTTCCTGATAACTTTTTTTATAAAATACGGGTGACAAACGAGAACACTGTGGTATGAATGTATAAATAAATACTGATGGTATATGGATACATCTACATCTGTCCTGTATAGAAAACTATTTAATTGCTTAAAACTTGTAATGCGTACATAAATACTGTACCGTATAATGACGGTGTAAGAGTATCCAGTAACCTAAATCAGCTCTTTGGTGTCGTAAGGGGTGACGAGGGAAATGAGATATTTTTATAGTATATTTATAATTTTTTTACCAATTATAAGCCAGTGCTTGACCACAATCCCACCTGGTAGTAAGTGGTGATGCCTAGATGGTAAATCGCACTGTCTTAGCGTAACAAAAGCCT